>JAGIQG010000004.1:135227107-135439272 GCA_024679065.1 Sphyrna mokarran | reverse complement strand
ATTAGCCCTATACTCTACACATTTATTGTTCCTGCCAAAGTGCATTACCTCACACTTTTCCACATTAAACTCCATTTGCCACCTCTCGGCCCAGCTCTGCAACTTGTCCAAGTCACTCTGTAAACTAAAACACCCCTCTTCACTATCTACCACACCACCAACTTTAGTATCATCTGCAAATTTACTGATCCATCCCTCAATACCCTCATCCAGATCATTTATAAAAATTACAAACAGCAGGGGCCCCAAAACAGACCCCTGAGGCACACCACTCGTCACCGAACTCCACGATGAATATCTCCCATCAACCACCACCCTCTGTCTTCTATCTGCCAGCCAATTCCTAATCCAATTAGCTAAATCACCCTCTATTCCACACATCTGCATTTTCTGTAGAAGTCTTCCATGGGCCACCTTATCAAACACCTTACTAAAGTCCTATATACTACATCAACCGCCTTACCCCCATCCACCTCTCTGGTCACTTTCTCAAAAACTCAATGAGGTTAGTAAGGCATGACCTACCCTTCACGAAACCATGCTGACTATCCCCAATCAATTCATTTCTCTCTAAATAACTATAAATCCTATCCCTAATAATTCTCTCCAATACCTTGCCCACAACAGAAGTAAGACTCACTGGCCTATAATTCCCAGGAAGGTCTCTCTTCCCCTTCTTAAACAATGGGACCACATTCGCTATCCTCCAGTCCTCCGGAACCACACCCGTAACCAACGAGGACCTGAAGATCAGAGCCAGAGGCTCTGCAATCTCCTCTCTTGCCTCCCAGAGAATCCTAGGGTAAATCCCGTCCGGCCCAGGGGACTTATCCAACTTCAAACCCTCGAGAATTTCTAACACATCCTCCCTATCTACTACAATACTTCCCAATTTGCAACCCTGTACCTCAGTGTTCTCCATACTACATTTCCAGCACTCTGCGTGAATACCGAAGAGAAATATTTATTCAGTGCCTCACCAATCTCTTCAGGCTCCACGCACAACTTCCCACTGCTGTCTATGACTGGCCCTAATCTTGCCCTAACCAATCTTCTATTCTTAACATATCGAAAGAAAGCTTTAGGATTCTCCTTAATCCTATCAGCCAACATCTTCTCGTGTCCCCTCTTAGCTCTCCTCAATTCACTTTTTACCTCCTTCCTGGCTAATCTATAGCTATCCATTGCACTAACTGAGCCTTCAAGCCTCATCCTGACATAAGCCTCCTTTTTCTTCTTAACCAGCAAATCAACTTTTTTCGTACACCAGGCTCTCTTACTCGACCATTTCCTCCCTGCCTGACAGGGACATACTTATCAAGGACTCGCAGCAGCTGCTCCTTGAATAAGCACCACATTCCAGATGTTCCCAGTCCCTGTAGTTTCCTAGTCCAATCTATGCACCCTAATTCTCTCCTGATGGCCTCATAATTACCCTTCCCCCAGCTATAACTACTGCCCCCAGCTTCATGCCTATCCCTGTCCATCACTAAGGTGAACGTAACCGAATTGTGGTCACTATCACCAAAATGTTCACTAACTTCCAAGCCTAACACCTGGTCTGGCTCATTGCCCAGCACCAAATCCAATGTAGCCTCACCTCTAGTTGGCCTATCTACATACTGAGTCAAAAAATCTTCCTGCACACTCTGTACGAAAACTGACCCCTCTAACGAGCTAGAGCTATAGCTATTCCAATCAATATTAGCAAAGTTAAAGTCCCCCATCACAATTACCCTACTACTTTCACTCCTAATCAGAATTGACTTCGCAATCCTTTCCTCAACCTCTCTAGAACTATTAGGAGGTCTGTAAAAGACTCCCAACAGGGTGACCTCTCCTCTCCTGTTTCTAATCTCAGCCCATACTACCTCAACAGACAAGTCCTCATCAAACTTCTTTTCTATCACCGTGATACAGTCTTTGACCAATAATGCCACTCCTCCCCCCCTTCTACCTCCTTCTCTACTCCGACTAAAGCATTTGTACCCCAGAACCTGCAACATCCATTCCTGTCCCTGCTCTACCCAAGACGGCCAAGTCTCCAAGACGGCCTTCAAGACACATGACAATGCAGAATGACTGATAGCCAAGTTCCATAGCTATGAGGATGGCCTCAACCAGGATCTTGGGTTCATGTCACACTATCTGTAACCGTCATGACTTGTCTGGGCTTGCAAAATCTAGAACATAGAACATTACCGCGCAGTACAGGCCCTTCGGCCCTCGATGTTGCACCGACTCATGAAACCAATCTGAAGCCCATCTAACCTACGCTATTCCAATATCACCCATGTGTTTATCCAGTGACAATTTAAATGCCCTTAATGTTGGCAAATCCATTATTGTTGCAGGCAGGGCAATCTTACTATTCTCCTGAGTAAAGAATCTACCTCTGACATCTGTCCTACATTTATCACCCCTCAATTTAAAGTTATGTCCCCTCGTGCGAGCCATCTCCATCTAAGGAAAAAGGCTCTCACTGTCCACTCTTTCTAATCCTCTGATCATCTTGAATGCCTCTATTAATTCACCTCTTAACTTTCTTCTCTCTAACATAAACAGCCTGAAGTCCCTCAGCCTCTCCTCATAAGACTTTCCCATCGTACCAGGCAACATCCTGGTAAATCTCCTCTGTACTCTTTCCAATGCCTCCACATCCTTCCTATAATGCGGCGACTGGAACTGTATGCAATACTTCAAATGCGGCCATACCAGAGTTTTGTACAGCTCCAACATGATCTCATGGCTCCTAAACTCAATTCCTCTACCAATAAAAGCTAACACACTGTATGCCTTATTAACAACCTTATCAACCTGAGTGCCAACTTTCAGGAATCTAAGAATACGAGTGAATCTACGAATAAGAGTGGTTGTGGATGGGTCTTGTTCTGCATGGAGGTCGGTAACCAGTGGAGTGCCCCATGGATCTGTTCTGGGACCCCTGCTGTTTGTCATTTTCATAAATGACCTGGATGAGGAAGTGGAGGGATGGGTTAGTAAGTTTGCCGACGATACAAAGATCGGTGGTGTTGTGGATGGTCTGGAGGGATGCCAAAAGTTGCAGCGGGACATAGACAGGATGCAAGACTGGGTGGAGAAGTGGCAGATGGACTTCAACGCAGATAAATGTGTAGTGGTCCATTTTGGCAGGAATAATGGGATGAAGGAGTACAATATAAGGGGTAGGAGTCTTAGCTGTGTTGTAGAGCAGAAGGATCTTGGGGTCCGGGTCCATAGGACTCTTAAATCGGCCTCGCAGGTGGAGGAAGTGGTCAAGAAGGCGTACGGTGTACTGGCCTTCATTAATCGAGGAATAGAGTTTAGGAGTCAGGAGGTAATGATGCAGCTCTATAAGACTCTTGTCAGATCCCAGTTGGAGTATTGTGCGCAGTTCTGGTCACCTCATTATAGGAAGGATGCTGAGAGAGTTCAAAGGAGATTTACAAGGATGCTGCCTGGATTGGGAGGCAGGCCTTATGAAGATAGGTTGAGGGAGCTGGGACTCTTCTCACTGGAGCAACATAGGTTGAGAGGCGACCTGATAGAGGTTTATAAAATGTTGAGAGGAATAGATAGGGTGGACTCTCAGAGACTATTTCCCCGAGCTGAAATGGTCACTATGAGAGGACACAGATTTAAGGTGCAGGGAAGCAAATAGAACATAGAACATAGACAATACAGCACAGAACAGGCCCTTCGGCCTTCGATGTTGTGCCGACCAAAATAAAAAGCAATGCCCTCCTAACTAAACCATTCCCTTCTCTTCCATATACTTATCCACTAACCTCTTAAACGCCACCAAACTTGGCGCATCTACAACAGCTGCAGGCAGGGCATTCCACTCCCTAATCACTCTTTGAGTAAAGAACCTACCTCTGATATCCGTCCTATAACTCATACCCCTTAATTTAAAGCTGTGTCCCCTCGTGCTAGCTTTCTCCATCCTAGGAAAAAGGCTATCACTGTCCACCCTATCCAAACCTCTAATTATCTTATATGCTTCAATAAGATCCCCCTTAGCCGCCTCCTTTCTAACGAAAACAACCTCAAATCCTTCAACCCTCTTCATAGGACCTGCCCTCCATACCAGGCAACATCCTAGTAAACCTCCTCTGTACCCTCTCCAATGCCTCCACATCTTTCTTATAATGTGGCGACCAGAACTGCACACAATACTCCAAGTGCGGCCGCACTAGAGTTTTGTACAGCTGCAACATGATGCTGCGGCTCCTAAATTCAATCCCCCTACCAATAAAAGCTAAGACTCCATAAGCTTCTTAACAACTTTATCCACTTGACTGCCTACTTTCAGGGATCTATTGACACATACACCAAGATCCTTCTGTTCCTCAACACTATTAAGAGCCCTACCATTAGCCCTATACTCTACACATTTATTGTTCCTGCCAAAGTGCATTACCTCACACTTTTCCACATTAAACTCCATTTGCCACCTCTCGGCCCAGCTCTGCAACTTGTCCAAGTCACTCTGTAAACTAAAACACCCCTCTTCACTATCTACCACACCACCAACTTTAGTATCATCTGCAAATTTACTGATCCATCCCTCAATACCCTCATCCAGATCATTTATAAAAATTACAAACAGCAGGGGCCCCAAAACAGACCCCTGAGGCACACCACTCGTCACCGAACTCCACGATGAATATCTCCCATCAACCACCACCCTCTGTCTTCTATCTGCCAGCCAATTCCTAATCCAATTAGCTAAATCACCCTCTATTCCACACATCTGCATTTTCTGTAGAAGTCTTCCATGGGCCACCTTATCAAAAGCCTTACTAAAGTCCATATATACTACATCAACCGCCTTACCCCCATCCACCTCTTGGTCACTTTCTCAAAAAACTCAATGAAGTTAGTAAGGCATGACCTACCCTTCACGAAACCATGCTGACTATCCCCAATCAATTCATTTCTCTCTAAATAACTATAAATCCTATCCCTAATAATTCTCTCCAATACCTTGCCCACCACAGAAGTAAGACTCACTGGCCTATAATTCCCAGGAAGGTCTCTCTTCCCCTTCTTAAACAATGGGACCACATTCGCCATCCTCCAGTCCTCCGGAACCACACCCGTAACCAACGAGGACCTGAAGATCAGAGCCAGAGGCTCTGCAATCTCCTCTCTTGCCTCCCAGAGAATCCTAGGGTAAATCCCGTCCGGCCCAGGGGACTTATCCAACTTCAAACCCTCGAGAATTTCTAACACATCCTCCCTATCTACTACAATACTCCCCAATTTGCAACCCTGTACCTCAGTGCTCTCCACAGCTACATTTCCAGCACTCTGCGTGAATACCGAAGAGAAATATTTATTCAGTGCCTCACCAATCTCTTCAATACAAAGGAGATGTCGGGGTAGGTTTTTCACTCAGAGGGTGGTGAGTGAATGGAACTGACTGCCGTCGGAGGTTGTTGAGGCAAACTCACTGGGGTCTTTTAAGAGACTTCTGGATGAGTATATGGAAAAGAATAGGATAGGGATTTATAGATAGGTCTGTGGATTGGTAGATGTGATCGGCGCAAATCGTGGGCCGAAGGGCCTGTTTGTGCTGTATTGTTCTATGTTCTATGTTCTAATATGGATACCGAGATCCCTGCTCAACCACACTGCCAGGTAACTTACATTAGCACAGTACTCTGTATTCCTGTTACTCCTTCCAAAGTGAACCACTTCACACCTTTCTGCATTAAACTCCATTTGCCACCTCTCAACCCAGCTCTACAGCTTATCTATGTCCCTCTATAACCTGCAACATCCTTCCGCACTGTCCACAATTCCACCGATTTTAGTGTCATCTGCAAATTTACTAACCCATACTTCTAAGCTCTTGTCCACGTCATTTATAAAAATGACAATCAGCAGTGGTCCCAAAACAGATCCTTGTGGTATACCACTAGTAACTGAACTCCAGGATGAACATTTCCCATTACCACCATCCTCTGTCTCCTTGCAGCTAGCCAATTTCTGATCCAAACTGCTAAACATTCTCAATCCCATACCTCTGTATCTTCTGCAGCAGCTTATCGTAGGGAACCTTATCAAATGCATCTCACGAACTATCCTGGCTGAAGGCAATACACAATTCTTTAACCTGTGCTTAACCCTCTCTCCTCTCACATTTCTGCACCTTTAGGACTTGATTACCCATAAAGACTCACATTCCAATCATTATCTTGTAAATTGAGTTGTTGTCTATATATGCTCTGTTTGTGAACACAACTCCTCACTCACCTGAAGAAGGAGCGACACTCTGAAAGCTTGTGCTACCAAATAAACCTGTTAAACTTTAACATGGTGTTGTGTGTGCTTACCCTGGTCCAATGCCAGCATCTCCATATCCTGAAAATCTGGGACAGCAAAGAAATCTGTGCCAACCTCAGGGATGCCATCATCAACACCATCTTTAAGAAAGGGGACAAAGTGGACCATGGGAGCTACCGAGGAATCTCCCTGCTCTCTATTGCCGAGAAGATCATCATTTGAATCCTCACTGGCTGCCTTCTCCTAATCTTTGAAGTAATCCTTCCAGAAAGTGAGTGTGGAAACCGTGGAACAGTTGATATAATTTTCACTGTTGACAATTTCAAGAGAACTTTCAGAAAAAACAGCACCCACCATCTACACGGTCTTCATCAATCTGAACAAAGCATCAATCTGAACAAAGTGTACCTGCATTGTGCCATAATTTTCCATATGCATGTTATAGAACTACATCAGTCAATGTTTTGATGCACACAGTGGATAAATAACACTGTTACGCTCCATGTCATCTGACTTACTCCTATATGTGCACACTGTATTTTTTCTGAGGAGTATTACAATGTCACCACTGCCTATAGCATCGAATGTGTCTGGATATATCCTGTAGGCCTTGGACTGAATCTGATCATTTTTGGCCTTTCCTGCCACGTTTGGTGATTTCATGTATGGTTACAATGTTGAATTCTGTACATGCCGCTAACTCTGCTGCTGTTGCATTCCGGGCAGATTTGCCTTAGTTACAGATCAATGTTAATGAACCAATGCAGTGAATGGGTTATTCATTGTATGCGTTTTATTTGGTTGTCATAGGTTATGTCATTAATTTCCAATTATCCAGCTACCTATCCTTTAGGATTCTGACTGATAAAGATATTCACACTCGCCCCCATGTCAACTTTGGCTGTGAGCATGTGCAGCTTTTTATTATACATATGATACTGATAGTAGTAAAAGCCACTGACTTTATCCAGATATTATGTCCCATTCTTAATGTGGAAAGCCTTTTCTGGCTGAACATTTCTCTACTCTGGATCATTGCACTTATCTCTTTTGCTGTTATGTATGTGCTTGCGTCTATATTGGTTTCTCGTGTCCTCACTATTTGCTGTAAGTATGTTGCATATGCATTGTGTTTGGTTACATCTTATTGTTTCTCTGGTTATATCTTTGGAATAAGATTTCCTGCATTGATGAGTCCAGTGTTCTTCTATACCACATATCTTGCAAAGGTCTTGTAACACAGGACAGCTTCATTGGACAGGAAACTGCACTCACATGGCTTGTGTACTTTCTGCACCTGACTGCCACAATAGTACTAGTAACTGCACCTTAATGTTTGTAGGTATTATACAGCCAGAATGGTTTCATGTTTTCTGCCATCTTTTAACTTGTGTCAATATTATAACCTCTCTTTTTCTCCAACAAGTCTTTCTGGAAGGCTTTGATGGGCATTGAAACTGTAAGTGGCCCAATTACCCATTTAAATCACAGTCCTTACCCTTATCACAGCACCTGCTGATGATCTATCACTCTATAAGCCATCAACTAGGGACAAAATTGCAGGTCTCCTGGCAGAGATATTTGAATCATCGATAGTCACAGGTGAGGTACTTGAAGATTGGAGGGTGGCACATGTGCCAGGACTAGAGGACACAGCCTCAAGATTGGGGTGGGGGGGGCAGTTCAGTTCGGAGTTGCGGAGGGGTTTCTTCATGCAAAGGGTGGTGAATCTTTGGAATTCTGTGCCTGATGAGGTGGTAGGCTTCCTCACTCAATATGTTCAAGTCAAGAGGGGATAGGTTTTTGATTGACAAGAGAATTAAGGGTTATGGGGAGAAAGCGGGAAAGTGGTACTGAACCACTACAGATCAGCCATGATCTTATTGAATGGCGGGGCAGGATCGAAGGGCTGTATGGCCTACTCCTGTTCCTATTTCTTATATTATATTTATGTTCTTTGTTTAAGCAGGGCTACAGGGAAAAGCTTAGGAATTACAGGCCAGTGAGTCTCACATCTGTAGTGGGTAAATTGTTAGAAGGTATTTTGGGGGACAGGATCTACAGGCATTTAGAGATGCAAGGGCTGATTACGGACAGTCAGCATGGCTTTGTGAGTGGAAAATCATGTCTCATAAATTTGACTGAGTTTTTTGAAGATGTAAGCAAAAGGTATATGAGGGCAGTGCAGTTGATGTTGTCTACATGGACTTCAGCCAGGCCTTTGACAAGGTACTGCATGGTAGCTTGTTGCCTAAGGTTAAATCTCATGGGATCCAGGGTAAGGTAGCCTTGATGAGAGAAGACAGAGGTTGGTCGTAGGGAGTTGTTTTTTAAACTGGACGCCTGTGACCTCAGGGATCTGTGCTGGGTCCATTGTTATTTGTCATTTATGTTAATGATTTGGGTGAAAATATAAGGAGCATGGTGATTTAATTTGCAGATGACACCAAGATTGGTGGTATAATGGGGGAATGTGAAGAAAGTTGGATTGCAACAGGATCTTGATCAATTGGGCCAGTGGCTGATAAATGGAGTTTAATTTAGATAAATGCAAGGTGATACATTTTGGTAGGTCAAACCAGGGCAGAGTTACTCAATTAAGGGTAAGGTGTTGGGGAGAGTTACAGAGCAAAGAGATCTAGGTACAGATTCATAGCTCCTTCAAAGTGGAGTCACAGGTAGATAGAGTGGTGAAGAAGGCATTCAGCATGCTTGGTTTCATTGGTCAGAATATTGAATACAGGAGTTGGGACATCTTGTTGAAGTTGTACAAGACATTGATAAATCCACACTTGGACTATTCTGTTCAGTTCTGGTCACCCTATTACAGAAAGGATATTATTAAACTCGAAAGAGTGCAGAAAAGATTTACTAGGATGTTACCAGGACTTGATGAATTGAGTTATAAGGAGAGGCTGGATAGAGTTTGACGTTTTTCTGGAGTGTAGGAGGGTTGGGAGTAATCTTATAGAGATCTATGAATTAATGAGGGGCACAGATCAGCTAGATAGTTAATATCTTTTCCCCAAGGTAGGGGGAGTCTAAAACTAGAGAGCATGGGTTTGAGGTGATAGGGGAGAGATACAAAAGTGACCAGAGGGCGATTTCTTTCATACAAAGGGAAGTGAATGTCTGGAACAAGCTGCTTGAGATAGTAGTAGAGGCGGGTACAATTTTGTCTTTTAACAAGCATTTAGGTAGTTACATGGAAAAGCTGGATATAGAGGGATATGGACCAAAGCGCACAAAAAAAGGGCAGTATGGACAAGTTGAGCTAAAAGACCTATGAAGTAAATCTCTATGACCCTAACTGCAATCTGTGAATTCCAAAGTTCATCTTTATATAAAGCTGATTTTCCAACATATTCCATAGATTGACAGGTTCTTTCTGATCCAGCTCAGAAAAGCTTGACATGTTAGTTCCAAGCAACTATTCGTTTCCAATGGCTATCTTTATTTTCTCAGCTTGTTTATTAGTTCTGCCATTGATAAATCTAAAAAATATAATTTCATCCTTTGTTTAAAAAGCCTACATTTGGAGTGAACATTAGTGGTCTGCTAGTTTATGCTGGGGAATTTGTAAACCCGTCTGCTATGGAGCCAGCCATATAGTTGCTCTTATAAAACAAATTCTCTTTTATTAGCTGCAGTTCAGGTTTTGGCCACATTCTTCCCAGTGGCGCACTTTGTCCATTTTGTTCAATATTTGTCTTTTGTGTGGCAATATCATCCAAGGATTGCAAATGCCTTCCAGCTCTTCTGTCTGATTCAAAAACCTACTGCATAGCACAATTCTAAACCGTTCACCACCGATCTGACGTCCCATAAATCAGGTATACACTGTTTTGCAAAGTCATGTCTATATATGGACTCTGCCTGCAAAGGTTTCAGTCCACATACAGCCTCGATGTTGCACTGTGGCGCCTCTTGTGGTCTTCAGACTCTCAGTGCTGCCACCATGTTGCGTTTCTGCTTCCTTTATATAAGCTTACTAATCTCGCGCACACAACTGGTAAACCCTAAATCGGTTCAATTTATTTGAAGGTTGTAACTAATATAAATATACATTATGGAATTTAACTGTTTCAGTGCTGACTTGTGATTGGGATTTAACTGTTTCAGTGCTGGAGGCTATTTGGGTTTAATTATTTCAATGCTGAAAGTAATTTGGGGTTTAACTATTTCAGTGCTGAGGAGTTGTTGAGCTTTAACTGTTCTAGTGCTGGAAATGTTTTGGCGTTTCAGTGGGTGATGGTGCAGTGCTGCAAACAGCTGCGATGAGAATACCTGTTCTCACTGGATCTGATTTCCAATCAAAAGTCCGCATTTAGATTTTTTCTCTTTCTGTAGATGCATTTCACTGATGTTAAATTAATTAGCTTCAACTTAATTACCCGAGAGTTTATCCAGTTTTCTGTTTCACCAGCTGAATTCCCATTTATGACTCTATAAGTACGGGCAGTTGGGACTTGTAAAAATTGGGCGGTATGGAGAAGTTGGGCCAAAGGGTCTGTTTCCATGTTATAAACCTCTATGACTCTATCTGTTCAATAACATCTAATCCTTTTGTGCACATCTGTGAGAAATTACGATTTTCTGCAATTATTTCAGTAATTAAGTAACTAAAATATAGCTTCTAAATATGGACATTAATTGACTGAGTATATTGCCTAGACATTGTGATGATATCTTTTACAATATCTTTTACAGATGCGGTGCCTTATTTCCTAAGATTGCTGCACTCACCACATCAAAATGTTTGTGAGCAAGCGGTTTGGGCCCTGGGGAACATAATAGGTAAGAATACAATCAGTTTAACAGTATTTTACTGAAGGATTTTTGGGGCCTGAACTATTGTGGGTAAATACATTTCTCCCAAATTGAAATTGAAGTGACAATCCTCCAATTAAATCCTCTCATTTTTGCCTCCCTTCTCAACTGGAAACATATCTGTACCTGCTCTATTCAAAACCCCTTCCGAAGCTCAAAAATCAGTATTATTCTCTTGGATATGCTTTCTAGGAATGTCATGGTGCCTTCAACATCTTTGAGATTTTTAAAGTGTTCTGCTGCTCTCCTCAAGTGCTGTTCTAGAGTAAAAAGCCAGAATAGCTCATCAAAATTTGGTCTTCTAACATAGTAAATGACTTGGAAGTGCTGGAAAAACATCAGTAGGGTGCAAGATTTATACCTAGTTTGAAGATCCCAGTAAACTTGGATAAATGCAAGTTTTTACTTGAAAAAAACTTCAATAATTTTAAAATAATAAGTGTTAAATTCAGTTTACGTGACAAGACTGTTTGTAGCAGACAGGTTAGAACATAGAACATTACAGTGCATTACAGGCCCTTCGGCCCTCGATTTGCACCGACCAGTGGAACCAATTTTATGACCCTCTAACCTAAACTATTCCAATGCTATCCTTAAGCCTATCCACTGCCCATTTGAACACCCTTAAACTTGACGAGTCCACAACTGCTGCAGGCAGGACATTCCACGCCCTTACTACCCTCTAAGTAAAGAACCCACCTCTAGCATCTGTCCTATAACTACCACCCCTTAATTTAAAGCTATGTCCCCTCGTGCTATCCATCTCCATCCGAAGAAAAAGGCTCTCACTATCCACCCTATTTAACCCTCTGATCATCTTATATGTCTCAATTAAGTCACCTCTTAGCCTTCTTCTCTCTAATGAAAATAACTTCAAGTCCCTTAGCCTTTCCTCATAAGACGTACCCATCATACCAGGCAACATCCTGGTAAATCTCCCCTGCACCCTTTCCAATGCCTCCACATCTTCCTTATAATGTAGCAACTAAAACTGTACACAATACTCCAAGTGCGGCCGCACCAGAGTTTTGTACAGTTGCAACATGACGTACTGGCTCCGAAATTCAATCCCTCTACCAATAAATGCTAACATACTATACGCTTTCTTAACAACCTTATCAACTTGAGTACCAACTTTCAGAGATCTATGTACCTGTATACTGAGATCTCTCTGCTCATCTACACTACTAAGAGTCCTACCATTAGCCCTATATTCTGCACACATATTACTCTTACCAAACTGAATCACCTCACACTTTTCCAGATTAAACTCCATTTCCACTTCTCGGCCCAGCTCTGCAACTTATCTATAGAACATAGAACAATACAGCACGGAACAGGCCCTTCGGCCTTCGATGTTGTGCCGACCAAAATAAAAAGCAATGCCCCTCCAAACTAAACCATTCCCTTCTCTTCCATATACTTATCAATTAACCTCTTAAACGCCACCAAACTTGGCGCATCTACAACAGCTGCAGGCAGGGCATTCCACTCCCTAATCACTCTTTGAGTAAAGAACCTACCTCTGATATCCGTCCTATAACTCATACCCCTTAATTTAAAGCTGTGTCCCCTCGTGCTAGCTTTCTCCATCCTAGGAAAAAGGCTATCACTGTCCACCCTATCTAAACCTCTAATCATCTTATATGCTTCAATAAGATCCCCTCTTAGCCGCCTCCTTTCTAACGAAAACAACCTCAAATCCTTCAACCTCTCTTCATAGGACCTGCCCTCCATACCAGGCAACATCCTGGTAAACCTCCTCTGTACCCTCTCCAATGCCTCCACATCTTTCTTATAATGTGGGGACCAGAACTGCACACAATACTCCAAGTGCGGCCGCACTAGAGTTTTGTACAGTTGCAACATGATGCTGCGGCTCCTAAATTCAATCCCCCTACCAATAAAAGCTAAGACTCCATATGCCTTCTTAACAACTTTATCCACTTGACTGCCTACTTTCAGGGATCTATTGACACATACACCAAGATCCTTCTGTTCCTCAACACTATTAAGAGCCCTACCATTAGCCCTATACTCTACACATTTATTGTTCCTGCCAAAGTGCATTACCTCACACTTTCCACATTAAACTCCATTTGCCACCTCTCGGCCCAGCTCTGCAACTTGTCCAAGTCACTCTGTAAACTAAAACACCCCTCTTCACTATCTACCACTCCACCAACTTTAGTGTCATCTGCAAATTTACTGATCCATCCCTCAATACCCTCATCCAGATCATTTATAAAAATTACAAACAGCAGGGGCCCCAAAACAGACCCCTGAGGCACACCACTCGTCACCGAACTCCACGATGAATATCTCCCATCAACCACCACCCTCTGTCTTCTATCTGCCAGCCAATTCCTAATCCAATTAGCTAAATCACCCTCTATTCCACACATCTGCATTTTCTGTAGAAGTCTTCCATGGGCCACCTTATCAAACGCCTTACTAAAGTCCATATATACTACATCAACCGCCTTACCCCCATCCACCTCTTTGGTCACTTTCTCAAAAAACTCAATGAGGTTAGTAAGGCATGACCTACCCTTCACGAAACCATGCTGACTATCCCCAATCAATTCATTTCTCTCTAAATAACTATAAATCCTATCCCTAATAATTCTCTCCAATACCTTGCCCACAACAGAAGTAAGACTCACTGGCCTATAATTCCCTGGAAGGTCTCTCTTCCCCTTCTTAAACAATGGGACCACATTCGCTATCCTCCAGTCCTCCGGAACCACACCCGTAACCAACGAGGACCTGAAGATCAGAGCCAGAGGCTCTGCAATCTCCTCTCTTGCCTCCCAGAGAATCCTAGGGTAAATCCCGTCCGGCCCAGGGGACTTATCCAACTTCAAACCCTCGAGAATTTCTAACACATCCTCCCTATCTACTACAATACTTCCCAATTTGCAACCCTGTACCTCAGTGCTCTCCATAGCTACATTTCCAGCACTCTGCGTGAATACCGAAGAGAAATATTTATTCAGTGCCTCACCAATCTCTTCAGGCTCCACGCACAACTTCCCACTGCTGTCTATGACTGGCCCT
This sequence comes from Sphyrna mokarran, assembly GCA_024679065.1. Classification (NCBI taxonomy): domain Eukaryota; kingdom Metazoa; phylum Chordata; class Chondrichthyes; order Carcharhiniformes; family Carcharhinidae; genus Sphyrna; species Sphyrna mokarran. Next base: position 135,425,088 of record JAGIQG010000004.1, on the reverse strand, counting down.
AATCTTGCCCTAACCAATCTTCTATTCTTAACATATCGAAAGAAAGCTTTAGGATTCTCCTTAATCCTATCAGCCAACATCTTCTCGTGTCCCCTCTTAGCTCTCCTCAATTCACTTTTTACCTCCTTCCTGGCTAATCTATAGCTATCCATTGCACTATCTGAGCCTTCAAGCCTCATCCTGACATAAGCCTCCTTTTTCTTCTTAACCAGCAAATCAACTTTTTTCGTACACCAAGGCTCTCTTACTCGTCCATTTCCTCCCTGCCTGACAGGGACATACTTATCAAGGACTCGCAGCAGCTGCTCCTTGAATAAGCACCACATTCCAGATGTTCCCAGTCCCTGTAGTTCCCTAGTCCAATCTATGCACCCTAATTCTCTCCTGATGGCCTCATAATTACCCTTCCCCCAGCTATAACTACTGCCCCCAGCTTCATGCCTATCCCTGTCCATCACTAAGGTGAACGTAACCGAATTGTGGTCACTATCACCAAAATGTTCACTAACTTCCAAGCCTAACACCTGGTCTGGCTCATTGCCCAGCACCAAATCCAATGTAGCCTCACCTCTAGTTGGCCTCTCTACATACTGAGTCAAAAAACCTTCCTGCACACTCTGTACGAAAACTGACCCCTCTAACGAGCTAGAGCTATAGCTATTCCAATCAATATTAGCAAAGTTAAAGTCCCCCATCACAATTACCCTACTACTTTCACTCCTAATCAGAATTGACTTCGCAATCCTTTCCTCAACCTCTCTAGAACTATTAGGAGGTCTGTAAAAGACTCCCAACAGGGTGACCTCTCCTCTCCTGTTTCTAATCTCAGCCCATACTACCTCAACAGACAAGTCCTCATCAAACTTCTTTTCTATCACCGTGATACAGTCTTTGACCAATAACGCCACTCCTCCCCCCCTTCTACCTCCTTCTCTACTCCGACTAAAGCATTTGTACCCCGGAACCTGCAACATCCATTCCTGTCCCTGCTCTACCCAAGTCTCTGAAATGGCCACAACATCGAAGTTCCAGGTACTGGTCCAAGCTGCAAGTTCCTCCCCCTTATTGCGAATACTCCTTGCATTAAAGTATACGCATCTCAAACCATGCCCCACCCCACCCGTACGCCGCTGTGTTTTACAACTCTCTTCTATAACCCCCTTACTCTCATCCCTCTCAGCACCCCAACTACTTAGGATCCCACCCCCCCCCCCGAATCAGTTTAAAGCCCCCATCATAGCCTTAGCAAATTTTCCCCCCAAGATATTAGTCCCCCTCTGGTTCAGGTGTAGACCATCTCTCTTGAAGAGGTCCCACCTATCCCAGAATGAGTCCCAATTGTTAAGGAACCTGAACCCCTCCCTCCTGCACCATCCACGCAGCCATGAGTTCAAACTATCCCTTTCTCTGTTCATCTCTAAACTATCTCTTGGCACAGGCAAGAGTCCAGAGATAACCACTCTGCCTGTTATGGACCTAAGCTTCCACCCTAACTCCATAAATTTCTGTTTAATATCCCCTTCCCTTGTCCTACCTACATCATGTGTCCCCACATGAACTATGACTTGGGGCTGACTCCCCTCACCCTTAAGAATCTTAAAAACCCGATCTGCAACATCCTGGACCCCTGCCCCTGGGAGGCAACACACCAGCCCTGAGTCCCGTTTATTACTATTTACCCTCCTATCTGTCCCTCTAACTATGGAGTCTCCTATAACTAGGCCTAATCTCTTATTCCCCCCACCCACCTTAGCATTCTCAGCAGGCTCACCCCCAGAGACCTGCTCCCTTTGGTCAGCTCCAGTTGATTCTTCCTCAACTGTAGCCTCCAAGACAGAAAATTTATTTTGGAGGGGAACAGCCCCAGGGGATTGTCTCCCCGATTGCTTCTTACCCCTCCTCCTAATAGTTACCCAATTATCACTTTTAGGAGTTACAATCTCTTTGTTACTCCTGCCTATATCCTCCTCAACCTCTCGAATTACCCTGAGCTCCTCTAATTCCAGCTCCAGCTCCTTAACACGCTGTTCCTTGAATAAGCTCCACATTTCAGGTGTTCCCAGCCCCTGCAGTTTCCTACTCCACTCTATGTATCCTAAATCTCGCCTAATAGCCTCATAATTACCTTTCCCCCAGCTGTAACTTCTTCCCTTTGGTACATGTCCAGCCCTTTGCATCACTAAGGTAAACGTAACCGAATTGTGGTCACTATCACCAAAGTGCTCACCTACCTCCAAGTCTAACATTTGGTCTGGTTCATTACCCAGAACCAAATCCAATGTAGCCTCATCTCTTGTTGGCTTATCTACATACTGAGTCATAAAACCCTCCTACACACGTACAAAAACTGACCCCTCTAACATGCTTGAGCTGTAACTTTTCCAATCAACATTTGCAAAGTTAAAGTCCCCCACAACAACTACCATGTTACTTTCACTTCTGTCCACAATCATCCTTGCAATCTTTTCCTCCACATCTCTGGAACTTTTTGGAGGCCTATAAAAGACTCCCAATAGGGTGACCTCTCCTCTCCTGTTTCTAATCTCAGCCCAAACTACCCCAACAGACAGGTCCACATCAAATGTCCTTTCTGCCACCGTAATACAGTCTTTGACTAACAATGCCACACGTCCTCCTCTTCTACTAGCTACACTGCTCCGACAGAAACATCTGAACCTTGGAACCTGCAACATCCATTGTCCTTGCTCTATCCATGTCTCTGAAATGACCACAACATCGAAGTCCCAGGTACCTATCCAGGCTGCAAGTTCGTCCACCTTATTGCGTATGCTCCTCGCACTGAAGTATACACACTTCAAACCACCCTCAGTACCCTGCTGAGACCCAGAAACCTTATCCATCACCTCGATATTCTCATTCTCTTGTATATTTGAGCTGCTCAGGGCACCATCCCCCCTCTGAATCTGTTTAAACCCCCCCCCAAATAGCACCGGAAAATTTTCCCCCCCAAGATATTAGTTCCCTTCTGGTTCAGATGCAGACCATCCCTCTTATAGAGGTCCCATCTATCCCAGAAAGTGCCCCCATTATCCAAGTATCTGAACCTTTCCCTCCTGCACCGTCCTTTTAACCACGAGTTTAAATGTTCCCTATCTCTATTCTTCTCCATACTATCCCGCGGCGCAGGTAACAACCCAGAGATAACCACTCTGTTTGTTTTAGCCTTGAGCTTCCATCCCAACTCCCTGAATTTCTGTTTTATATCCCCGTCCCTTATCCTTCCTCTATCATGGGTGTCTACATGAACCGCAACTTGAGGCTGATCCCCCTTCCCCTTGAGGATCTCGAACACTTGATCCGAGGCATCACGGACCCTAGTACGTGGGAAGCAAAGTACCAACCGAGAGTCTCGCTCGTTTCCACAGACTCTCCTATCTGTCCCCTTAACTATCGAATCCCCAATGACTAATCCAGATCTTTTCTTCCCAATTCTCACCAGAGCATCAGGGACAGACTCTCCTTTCAAAGCCTGTACCCCATGACTTACCGCGGATGAATTTTCATCCCCAGCAATGTCCAAAATAGGGTACCTATTTTGGAGAGGAACAGCCTCAGCAGATTGCAGCCCTGACTGCTTCTTACCCCTTTTTTTTTCTAGCAGTCACCCATGTATCACTTTTAGGAGTAACTATCTCCCTATAGCTTTTGTCAATAGCAGCCTCTGCTTCCTGAATTATCCTTAATTCCTCCAGTTCCAGCTCCAGATCCTTAACACGGCCCTCAAGGAGCTGTAAATGGATACACTTCCTGCAAGTGTAATCAGCAGGGACGCTACCTGTGTCCCTCACCTCATACGTCCCCCACAGGAGGTACAACGCACTGCCTGAACTGCCATCCCTATTGCTGCCCTTACCAGAGAAAAAAAAGAAAAAAAAACTTACCTGCTCTCACCAAGTCACTCTTTTTTTGGGTTAGAGGAAGGGGGAGGGTGGGATACTCTACATGAGTAGAGGATCGGGTTTCCTCTCCATTCCAATTTATGGGGGCCCAGAGAGAAAAAAAACTACACTGACCTCCGTATGACAACTTCCTGTATCCAGTTTCAGTTTTTTTTTAAAAAAACTAAGGACGTTAGTTAATAAAAAGGATAGAGACAAGTAGAAATTCTGAAGCGTAGAGACGTCAGGAAGTGTTTCATTACATGGTGAAGAGTCACTGGACCCAATCAGCAGGGAGATGGACAAGCTCCTGAATGTACCCAAGGTGATCAGAAATAGAGAGGGATGCATTATTGGCAGGTTTTTCTTGTCAACATCATCTATTGAAACTTATGCAAGACCCATTGTGGGGTCGCAATAAATTTTCCAGAATGTTTTTTGCCTAAATTGCCCTTGGGTTAATTCTTTCTCTTTGTCTTTCCCTGGATTTTGTATGTGGTGAGAGTAGAATTTGTAGGGTAGGCTTGCTGGACCAGCTGGTTGTCTTTATTGTTCTTAGATTCACATGTACTAGAAAAAATGAGATTTTAGTCAGGAAAGGAATGTCATGAGTACTTTAGTGTGGCTCATACCAGAAGTGGTGTAATATGTACATGTGTGTAAACATGCGGGGCGGCAGAATGGTTCTCACTGCTTCCTCACAGCACCAGGGACCTGGGTTAAATTCTGGCTTTATGTCACCGCCTGTGTGGAGTTTGCATGTCCTCCTTGTGTCTGCATGGGTTTCCTTCGAGTGCTCTGGTTTCCTCCCACAGTTCAAAGATATGCACATAAAGTGGATTGGTCAGGTTAAATTGCCCCTTAGTGTCGGGGGACTAGTTAGGGTAAATGCATAGGATTATTGGGATAGGGCCTGGGTGGAATTGTGGTCAGTACAGACTTGATGGGCCAAATGACTTTCTTTTGCATTGTAGGGATTCTATGATTCTATATGGTGAATAGTGTGGAGAAATATGAATACATGTAGAGGTGTTGGATAAATCAGGAATGTACCAACTTCTTGCCTTCTTCTAACAGAACCTTCCCTTCTGTTCAGGTGATGGGCCTCAATGTAGAGACTATGTCATCAGTCTAGGAGTGATAAAGCCTCTGCTCTCGTTTATTAATCCTTCTATCCCAATCAGCTTCTTACGGAATGTCACATGGGTCATTGTAAATTTGTGCAGAAATAAAGACCCGCCACCACCAGCAGAAACCATTCAACTGGTAGGTTTCATTTACCAGTACCCATTGTTGTGCTGTGTGTCAGAGAAAGGTGTTATCTCACCAGGAAACTGTTACATTGTTTTTGTTATTTCTCTTATAGCAGGTTTTAGTGTCTCTGCAGTTTGCATTTTTCTATTAGTGTTGGTCTAACCATTAGGAGAGTTTTGATTCTAGAACAGAGCAAAGTTACTTTATCATACTTGCTCTGAACATGTGGAATGGCTTAACAACTGTGATGAGCAGGTTCAGTAGACCACAAACTAATAGAGGAGCTGAGCATCTGTCCAATTTTTTTTTAGCTTTATCCTACTCAGTTAATGCATATTGGAGTTAATTTAACCATCAAGACCAGTTCAGAGTCCCGGAAATACTATTCTCCACAAGCTAATGATGATGATGGTGGGGGTATCATCCTTGAACTTACAAAATTCCATTCCTTATGCGAATTTAGTAATATCAACTGAAATGAAACAGTTGAATTGTATGGAGAATGTTTGTGTTTGCAAAACATAGGAGCATAATATTTGAGCATGTTATTGGATATTATTAAAATGCCTTTGTACAGACCTTTCATTGTGATGGGGATTTTTTTTCTGTACTGAGTATAAAACCATTTAACAATGAAACTGCTGAATTTATCTCTAAGGCAGAATTTTTAACAAATGGACTGGGCAGTGAAAACACACGAATAATATGTGATCAGGATTTCCTTTGTTTTGCAGTTGTTGCCAGCTTTGGGTGTATTAATACAACACAGTGATACAAATGTAAGTATTAAGAAAGTATATCCTGTTTTTGCAACCCCTGATGCTAGTCTCCTTAGTTACTTGTCTTAACACCATTTGTATTCTCAGATTCTAGTTGACACAGTCTGGGCTCTATCCTATTTAACGGATGGAGGAAATGAGCAGATCCAGATGGTGATAGACTCGGGGGTAGTGCCTCACGTAATTCCACTCCTGAGCTGCCAAGAGGTAAAAGTTCAGGTAAGCTCTAAAAAATAAAACTGTCAAGACTTCTTGTTGATGAAAGTGATTGCAACGGATTTGGAAGGAAGTGCAATTTGATGGTCGGTCGTGATCATAATGAATGACAGAGCAGACTCAAAGGGCAGAACATAGAACACTACAGCACAAATAGGCCCTTCGACCCATAGGTTGTGCCGATCATATCAGTACCTCCAAGCCATAGACCTATCTGTAACTCCCAATCCCATTAAATCCCATGTACTCATCCAGAAGTCTCTTGAAAGACCCCAGTGAGTTCGCCTCTACCACCACTGACGGCAGCCAATTCCATTCATTCACCACCCTCTAAATGAAAAACTTACCTCTAACATCTCCTCTGTACTTGCCCCCGAGCACCTTAAGCCTGTGTCCTCACGTAGCGATCATTTCAACCCTGGGAAATAGCCTCTGAGAATCCATTCTATTTATTCCTCTCAACATCTTATAAACCTGTATTAAGTTGCCTCTCAACCTTCATCTCTCCAGGGAGAAGAGACCTAGCTCCCTCAACCGATCTTCATTAGGCATGCCTCCCAACCCAGGCAACATCCTTGTAAATCTCCTCTGCATCCTCTCAATACCTTCCACATCCTTCCTATAGTGAGGCAACCAGAACTGCACACAATACTCCAAGTGGGGTCCGACAAAAATCTTGTAAAGTTGCAGCATTACCTCCCGACTCCTACACTCAATCCTCTATTAATGAAGGCCAATATACCATATGCCTTCTTGACCACATCCTCCACTTACGGGGCTGATTTAAGAGACCTTTGGACCCAGATCCCAAGATCCTTCTGCTCCTCAACACTGCCAAGACTCCTACCCTTGATATTATACTTCTTTATCCCATTGGTCCTATCAAAATGGACCACCACACATTTATCCGCGTTGAAGTCCATCTGCCATTTCTCTGCCCAGTCTTGCATCCTATCTATGTCTTGCTGCAACTTCAGACATCCCTCCAGACTATCCACAACACCACCAACCTTCGTATCATCGGCGAACTTACAAACCCATCCCTCTATTTCCTCATCCAGGTCATTTATGAAAATGACAAACAACAAGGATGCTAGAATAGATCCCTGGGGCACTCCACTGGTGACTGACCTCCATGCAGATGAAGACCCAGCCGCATCTACTCTCTGCCTTCTGCAAGCAAGCCAGTTCTGAATCCACAAGGCCAAAGCTCCTTGGATCCCATGCCCTCTCACCTTCTCAAGAAGTCTTGCATGGGAGACCTTATCAAACACCTTCCTGAAATCCATGTAAACCACATCCACTGCTCTTCCTTTGTCAATGTGTTCAGTCACATTTTCGAAGAACTCAACGAGGCTCGTAAGGCACGATCTGCCCTTAACAAAGCCGTGTTGACTCTTTCTGATCATACTGAACTTCTCTAAATGCTCATAAATCCTATCTCTTAGAATCCTCTCCATCAACTTTCTGACCACTGAGATCAGACTCACTGGTCGGTAATTGCCTAAGGTTTCCCTGTTCCCCTTCTTGAAAATAGGGACCACATCCGCAATCCTCCAATCTTCCGGAACCTCTCCCGTCTCCATTGACGACGCAAAGATCATCGCCAGGGGCTGGCAATCACTTCCCTCACCTCCCACAGTAACCTGGCGTACATCCCATCCGGAAGCGGTACTTATCTACCTTGATGGAATTTAACAGTTCCATCCTCTTTCTTAATGTCCACATACTCAATCTTTTCAGTTTGCCGCATTCCTGGAATACAACCCCCCAGATCACTTTCCACTGTGAATACTGAGGCAAGTACTTATTAAGCACCTCTGCCATTTCTTCTGGTTCCACACAGACTTTTCCCCCTTCACCTTTTATAGGTCCTATCCCTTCTCTTCTCATCCTTTTACTCCACATATTTGTAGAATGCCTTGGGATTCTCCTTAATCCTACCCGCCAAAGCCTTCTCGTGACCCCTTCTGGCTCTTCTAATTTCCTTTTTAAGCTCCCTTCTACAAGTCTTACACACCTCTAGATCCTTAACATCCCTTAGCTCCCTGAACCTATTGTACAACTTTCCTTTCTTCCTAACTAGATTCATCACAACCTTTGTGCACCACAGTTCTCTCGACCTACCAAAACCTCCTTGTCTCACCGGAACGTTGTTGTGCAGAGCTCCAGACAAACATTCCTTGAAAGTCCGCCGCCTTTAGTGTCATCTGCAAATTAGTAAATTTGCAGATGACACTAAAGTCGGTGGAGTGGTAGATAGTGAAGAGGGGTGTTATAGTTTGCAGAGGGACTTGGACAAGTTGCAGAGCTGGGCCGAGAGGTGGCAAATGGAGTTTAATGTGGAAAAGTGTGAGGTAATGCACTATGGCAGAAATAATAAATGTGTAGAGTATAGGGCAAATGGTAGGATTCTTAGTAGTCTAGATGAACAGAGGGATCTTGGTGTGTATGTGCATAGATCCCTGAAAGTAGGCAGTCAGGTCGAGAAGGTTGTTAGGAAGGCATATGGAGTCTTGGTTTTTATTGGTAGAGGGATTGAATTTCGGAGCCGCAACGTCATGTTGCAACTGTACAAAACTCTAGTGCGGCCGCACTTGGAGTATTGTGTGCAGTTCTGGTCCCCACATTATAAGAAAGATGTGGAGGCATTGGAGAGGGTACAGAGGAGGTTTACCAGGATGTTGCCTGGTATGGAGGGCAGGTCTTATGAAAGAGGCTGAGGGATTTGAGGTTGTTTTCGTTAGAAAGGAGGCGGCTAAGAGGGGACCTAATCGAAACATATAAGATGATTAGAGGTTTAGATAGGGTGGACAGTGATAGCCTTTTTCCTAGGATGGAGAAAGCTAGCACGAGGGGACACAGCTTTAAATTAAGGGGTATAGTTATAGGACGGATATCAGAGGTAGGTTCTTTACCCAAAGGGTGGTTCGGGAGTGGAATGCCCTGCCTGCAGCAGTTGTAGATGCGCCAAGTTTGGTGGCGTTTAAGAGGTTAGTTGATAAGTATATGGAAGAGAAGGGAATGGTTTAGTTTGGAGGGGCATTGCTTTTTATATTGGTCGGCACAACATCGAAGGCCGAAGGGCCTGTTCTGTGCTGTAATGTTCTATGTTCTATGTTCCTTCAGTACTTTTACCCAAGAACACCTCCTTCCAGTTTACTCTTCCAATTTCCTGCCTAATGATTTCATATTTCCCCCTACTCGAGATGAACACCTTCCTATCCTGCCTGATCCTCTCTCTTTCCAATGCTATCGTGAAGGAGACAGAATTATGATCACCATTCCCGAGATGCTCTCCTACTGACAGATCCGACATCTGTCCTGGTTCATTAGCCAGCACCAGGTCAAGTACAGCCTCTCCTCTCGGAGGCTTATCCACGTGCTGTGTCAGGAAACCCTCCCGAACACACCTAACAAACTCCTCACCATCCGAACCCCTTACCCTGGGGACATTTGTAATTATGAGGCCATCAGGAGAGAATTAGGGTGCATAGATTGGACTAGGGAACTACAGGGACTGGGAACATCTGGAATGTGGTGCTTATTCAAGGAGCAGCTGCTGCGAGTCCTTGATAAGTATGTCCCTGTCAGGCAGGGAGGAAATGGACGAGTAAGAGAGCCTTGGTGTACGAAAAGAGTTGATTTGCTGGTTAAGAAGAAAAAGGAGGCTTATGTCAGGATGAGGCTTGAAGGCTCAGGTAGTGCAATGGATAGCTATAGATTAGCTAGGAAGGAGGTAAAAAGTGAATTGAGGAGAGCTAAGAGGGGACACGAGAAGATGTTGGCTGATAGGATTAAGGAGAATCCTAAAGCTTTCTTTCGATATGTTAAGAATAGAAGATTGGTTAGGGCAAGATTAGGGCCAGTCATAGACAGCAGTGGGAAGTTGTGCGTGGAGCCTGAAGAGATTGGTGAGGCACTGAATAAATATTTCTCTTCGGTATTCACGCAGAGTGCTGGAAATGTAGCTATGGAGAGCACTGAGGTACAGGGTTGCAAATTGGGAAGTATTGTAGTAGATAGGGAGGATGTGTTAGAAATTCTCGAGGGTTTGAAGTTGGATAAGTCCCCTGGGCCGGACGGGATTTACCCTAGGATTCTCTGGGAGGCAAGAGAGGAGATTGCAGAGCCTCTGGCTCTGATCTTCAGGTCCTCGTTGGTTACGGGTGTGGTTCCGGAGGACTGGAGGATAGCGAATGTGGTCCCATTGTTTAAGAAGGGGAAGAGAGACCTTCCTGGGAATTATAGGCCAGTGAGTCTTACTTCTGTTGTGGGCAAGGTATTGGAGAGAATTATTAGGGATAGGATTTATAGTTATTTAGAGAGAAATGAATTGATTGGGGATAGTCAGCATGGTTTCGTGAAGGGTAGGTCATGCCTTACTAACCTCATTGAGTTTTTTGAGAAAGTGAACAGAGAGGTGGATGGGGGTAAGGCGGTTGATGTAGTATATATGGACTTTAGTAAGGCGTTTGATAAGGTGGCCCATGGAAGACTTCTCAGAAAATGCAGATGTGGGAATAGAGGGTGATTTAGCTAATTGGATTAGAATTGGCTGGCAGATAGAAGACAGAGGGTGGTGGTTGATGGGAGATATTCATCGTGGAGTTCGGTGACGAGTGGTGTGCCTCAGGGTCTGTTTTGGGGCCCCTGCTGTTTGTAATTTTTATAAATGATCTGGATGAGGGTATTGAGGGATGGATCAGTAAATTTGCAGATGATACTAAAGTTGGTGGTGTGGTAGATAGTGAAGAGGGGTGTTTTAGTTTACAGAGTGACTTGGACAAGTTGCAGAGCTGGGCCGAGAGGTGGCAAATGGAGTTTAATGTGGAAAAGTGTGAGGTAATGCACTTTGGCAGGAACAATAAATGTGTAGAGTATAGGGCTAATGGTAGGGCTCTTAATAGTGTTGAGGAACAGAAGGATCTTGGTGTATGTGTCAATAGATCCCTGAAAGTAGGCAGTCAAGTGGATAAAGTTGTTAAGAAGGCATATGGAGTCTTAGCTTTTATTGGTAGGGGGATTGAATTTAGGAGCCGCAGCATCATGTTGCAACTGTACAAAACTCTAGTGCGGCCGCACTTGGAGTATTGTGTGCAGTTCTGGTCGCCACATTATAAGAAAGATGTGGAGGCATTGGAGAGGGTACAGAGGAGGTTTACCAGGATGTTGCCTGGTATGGAGGGCAGGTCCTATGAAGAGAGGTTGAAGGATTTGAGGTTGTTTTCGTTAGAAAGGAGGCGGCTAAGAGGGGATCTTATTGAAGCATATAAGATGATTAGAGGTTTAGATAGGGTGGACAGTGATAGCCTTTTTCCTAGGATGGAGAAAGCTAGCACGAGGGGACACAGCTTTAAATTAAGGGGTATGAGTTATAGGACGGATATCAGAGGTAGGTTCTTTACTCAAAGAGTGATTAGGGAGTGGAATGCCCTGCCTGCAGCTGTTGTAGATGCGCCAAGTTTGGTGGCGTTTAAGAGGTTAATTGATAAGTATATGGAAGAGAAGGGGATGGTTTAGTTTGGAGGGGCATTGCTTTTTATTTTGGTCGGCACAACATCGAAGGCCGAAGGGCCTGTTCTGTGCTGTATTGTTCTATGTTCTATGTTCTATTCCAGTCGATGTTTGGGAAATTAAAGTCTCCCATCACGACAATTCTGTTATTTCTACATCTCTCTAGGATTTGTTTCCCTATCTGCACCTCAACATCCCTATCACTATTGGGCGGCCTATAAAAAACACCCAGCAAAGTTTTCGACCCCTTGCTGTTCCTAACTTCCTCCCCCAGAGACCCCATAGACAGTCCCTCCACAGCATCCTCCTTCTCTGCAGCCATGACACTGTCCTTGATTAACAGTGCCACTCCCCCACTTCTTCTACCTCCCTCCCTGCCCTTCCTGAAGCATCTGAATCCTGGCACCTGAAGTACCCAGTTCTGTCCCTGAGACATCCAAGTCTCTGTAATGGCCACCACATCACATTTCCAAGCAGCAATCCAGGCCCTGAGTTCATCCACTTTATTCTCTACACTCCTGGCGTTAAAATAGACACACCTTCAGACCCTCAGTCTGGGCGCCTACTCTTCTTCCTATGTATGCTTCTATGCATGTTGTCAGTCTAGGTAAGGTGTACAAATCCTTGATATCTTGCTCCTCTACATGAGAATGGACACTATCACGCCACACCTTGTACCAATGGTGATATCCATTAAAGGGGTCATGAGAAGGCCTTGTCTAGTAGGATTAAGGAGAATCCCAAGGCCTTCTACAAATATGTGAAAAGTAAAAGGATGAGAAGAGAAGGGATAGGACCTATAAAAGGTGAAGGGGGAAAAGTCTGTATGCAACCGGAAGAAATGGCAGAGGTGCTTAATGAGTACTTTGCCTCAGTATTCACGGTGGAAAGTGATCTGGGAGGATGCACTACAAGTTTGCGGCAGACTGAAAAGATTGAGTATGTAGATATTAAGGAAGCGGATGTGTTAGAACTTTTAAATGCTATCAAGATAGACAAGTCTCCGGGACCAGATGGGATGTACCCCAGGTTATTGTGGGAGGTGAGGGATGTCATTGCAGAGCCCCTGGCGATGATCTTTGCGTCGTCGATGGAGACGGGAGAGGTTCCGGAGGATTGGAGGATTGCGGATGTGGTCCCTATTTTCAAGAAAGGGAACAGGGATAGTCCTGGAAATTACCGACCGGTGAGTCTGACCTCAGTGGTTGGTAAGCTGATGGAGAGGCTTGTGAGGGACAAGATTTACGAGCATTTGGAGAAGTTTAGGTTGATTAGAAATAGTCAGCATGGTTTTGTAAAAGGCAGGTCGTGCCTTACGAGCTTAATTGAGTTCTTCGAAAATGTGACTGAACACATTGACGAAGGAAGAGCAGTGGACGTGGTGTACATGGACTTCAGCAAGGCATTTGACAAGGTCCCACATGCAAGACTTCTTGAGAAGGTGAGAGGCCATGGGATCCAAGGGGCTTTGGCCTTGTGGATCCAGAACTGGCTTGCCTGCAGAAGGCAGAGGGTGGTTGTGGATGGCTCTTTTTCTGCATGGAGGTCGGTCACCAGTGGAGTGCCCCAGGGATCTGTTCTAGGACCCTTGCTGTTTGTCATTTTCATAAATGACCTGGATGAGGAAGTGGAGGGATGGGTGAGTAAGTTCGCCGATGACACGAAGGTCGGTGGTGTTGTGGATGGTCTGGAGGGATGTCAGAAGTTGCAGCATGACATCGACAGGATGCAAGACTGGGCGGAGAAGTGGCAGATGGACTTCAACGTGGATAAATGTGTTGTGGTCCATTTTGGCAGATCCAACGGGATGAATGAGTACACTATCAAAGGTAGGAGTCTTAGCTGTGTGGAAGAGCAGAGGGATCTTGGGGTCCGGGTCCATAAGACTCTCAAATCGGCCTCCCAGGTGGAGGATGTGGTTAAGAAAGCTTACGGTGTACTGGCCTTCATTCATCGAGGGATTGAGTTCAGGAGTCAGGAGGTAATGCTGCAGCTTTATAGGACCCTTGTCAGACCACACTTGGAGTACTGTGCGCTGTTCTGGTTGCCTCACTATAGGAAGGACGTGGAAGCTATTGAAAGGGTGCAGAGGAGATTTACAAGGATGTTGCCTGGATTGGGAGGCATGCCTTATGAAGACAGGTTGAGGGAGCTGGGACTGTTCTCCCTGGAGAGACGAAGGTTGAGAGGCGACCTGATAGAGGTTTACAAGATGTTGAGAGGAATAGATAGGGTGGACTCTCAGAGACTATTTCCCAGGGCTGAAATGGTCGCGACGAGAGGGCACAGATTTAAGGTGCAGGGAAGCAAGTACAGAGGGGATGCTAGGGGAAAGTTTTTCACTCAGAGGGTGGTGAGTGAATGGAATCGGCTGCCGTCGGTGGTGGTCGAGGCGAACTCGCTGGGGTCTTTTAAAAGACTTCTGGATGAGTATATGGGATCCAATGGGATTGGGGGTTATAGATAGGTCTATGGCTGGGTAGGCTTTGATGTGTTCAGCACAACTTGTGGGCCGAAGGGCCTGTTTGTGCTGTAGTGTTCTATGTTCTATGTTCTAAAACAAGAGGGCATAGGTTTACGATGAGAGGGGAGTGTACAAAAGTGTCCAGAGGGGCAATTTTTTCACACAGTAGGTGATGAGTGTCTGGAACAAACTGCCAGAGGTAGTAGCAGAGACGGGTACAATGTTGTCTTTTAAAAAATATTTAAACGGTTACATGGGTAAGATGGGTATAGAGGAATATGGCCAAATGCAGGCACTTGGGACTAGCTTAGAGGTTTAAAAAAAGGCAGCATGAACAAATTGGGCCAAAGGGCCTGTTTCCATGCTATAAATCTGAATGGCTGTGTAACCAGCTGTGTCATCTCTCATCGAGCAAATTTTGTATCCCATTTGCTACCTCGCCCGAGGTCCCATGATATTTAACGTTATGCAACAACCTACCATGTGGTACCTTGTCAAAGACCTTGTAAAGTCCATATAGGCAACATCAGCTGCACTGCCCTTACCTGCTTTTTGGTTACCGCTTCTAAAAACTCAGTCAAATTTGTGAGATATGATTTTCCACTCACAAAACCATGCTAACTGTCCTTAATCAGTCCTTACACCTCTAAATGCCTGTAGATTCTGTCTTTCAGAATACCTTCTAGCAACTTATCCAGTACAAATGTCAGGCTCACTCGCCTATAGCTCCCACACTTTTCCCTGCAGCCCTTCTTAAACAAAGGCACAACATTTGCCACCTTCTAATCTTCAGGCACCTTGCTTGTGTCTGTTGATGATTGAAGTATCTCTGCTAGGGGACCTGCAATTTCCTCCCTAACCTCCCACAACATCCATTCCATTAGGTCCTGGAAGTTTATCTACTTGATACGTTTAAAGACTTCCAGCACCACCACCTCCGTAATATGTACATTCCTCAAGACATCACTATTTATTTGCCCAAGTTCCCTAACATACATGCCTTTCTCAACAGTAAATACCTATTAGAAATATTCATTTAAGGCTCATCCATCTCTTGTGAATCCACATAGATGACTTTGTTGATCCTTAAGAAGTCATATTCTCTCCATTGTTATTCTTTTGTCCTTTATGTATTTAGAGAAGTTCTTTGGACTCTCTTTCACCTCATCTACCAGAACAATCTCATCTTCCCCTTTTGCCCTCCTGATTTCTTTCTTAACTCTACTCCAACAGCCTCTATATTCTTCAGGGGAGCTATTTGATCCCAGTTGCCTATGCATGTCATATGATTCTTAATTCTTCTTGACCAAGGCCTCAGTATCCCGAGTCATACAGGATTCCCTACTTCTTCTAGCCTTGCTCTTCCAAAAGGAATGTGCTTCCCCTAAACCCAGGTTAACACACTTTTGAGATCCTCCCATTCACCTGTTGTCCCATTGCCTGTGATAGACTCCCCAATCAACTTTTGAAAGTTCCTGTCTAATACCATCAAAATTGGCCTTGTCCCAGTTTAGAATTTGAACTTTTGGGCCAGACCTATCATTCTCCGTAGCTATCTTAAATCGAATGGAATTATGGTCAGTGGTCCCAGAGTGATCCCTCACTAACACTTCTGTCACTTGTGTTCCTTACTGCCCAAGAGGAAATCAAGTTTCGTCTTCTCTCTAAAGGCACATACTGAATGAAAAATTCCTCCTGAATACATTCAACAAATTTCTGTCCGTTCAAGCTGCTAACAACTATGGATGTGCCAGTCAATATTGGGAAAATTAAAATCCCCTACTATTACCACCTATTTTCTTGAGCTATCTGTAATCTCCTTACATTTTTGCTCCTTTATTTCCTGTTGACTATTTTGGTTCTATAATACAATCCTCTCAAAGTGATTTCCCCCTTATTTTTCAGTTCTACCCATATAGACTCAGTGGGCGAACCCTCAGATATATCTCCTCTCAATTCGGCCATGATGTTTTCCTTCATCAAAAATGCAAGTCTCCCCCTGAGTTAGAACATAGAACACTATAGCATAGGACAGACCCTTCGGCCCTCAATTTGTGCCAAGCTATGTCCAATCCCAAGATCAAGCTATCCCACTCCTTTCTGGTGTGCTCCATGTGCCTATCCAATAACCGCTTGAAACTTCCTAAAGTGTCCAACTCCACTATCACAGCAGACAGTCTATTTCACACCCCAACCACTCCCTGAGTAAAGAATTTGCCTTGGACATCCTTCCTATGTCTCCCACCATGAACATTATAGTTATGCCCCCTAGTAACAGCTACATCCACCCAAGAAAGTAGTCTCTGCACATTCACTCTATCTATTCCTCTCATCATCTTATAAACCTCTATTAAGTTGTCTCTCATCCTCTACTGTTCTGAAGAGGAAAACCCCAGCTCTGCCAACCTTTCCTCATAAGACTTACCTTCCAAACCAGGCAACATCCTGGTAAATCTCCTCTGCTCTCTCTCCAAGGCTTTCACATTCTTCTCATAGTGAGATGACCAGAACTGAATATTCTGAATGTGGTCTCACGAACGACCGTTATAGTTGCAGCATAATCTCACGGCTGTTAAACACAAACCCCCGTTAATAAACACTAATATGCTATAAGCCTTCTTCATGGCTCTATCCATTTGAGTGGTAACCTTCAGAGATCTGTGGATATGAACTCCAAGATCTCTGTTCCTCCACATTCCTTAGAACCCTGCCGTTGACCATGTAATTTGCATTCAAGTTTGTCCTGCCAAAATGAATCACTGCGCACTTATTAGCATTAAACTCCATCTGCTACTTTACTGCCCTGATCTACATCCTATCAATATTTCTTTGCAGCCTGCAAGAGCCCTCCACTTTATCCACTACTCCACCAATTTTAATGTCATCAGCAAATTCACTAACCCATCCTTCAGCTCCCTCTTCCAAGTCATTGATAAAAATCACAAATAGCAGAGGATCCATCACTGATCTCTGTTGTACACCACTGGTAACTGGCCTCCAGTCTGAAAATTTTCCTTCCACCACCAGTTGCTTATCCAATCGGCCAAATTTCCTTCTATCCCACACATCCTTATCTTCTTCATGAACCAACCATGGGGAACCATATCAAACACTTTACTAAAATCCATGTACGTAACATCAACTGCTCTACCTTCATTTACGTATTTAGTTATCTCCTCCAAGAATTTAATCAAATTTGTGAGGCAGGACTTACCCCTCATGTGCTGACTATCCCGGATTAAACTGAATCTTTCCAAATGGTCAAAAATCTTATCTCTCAGGACCTTTATATTAATTTACCAACCACTGAAGTAAGACTAACTTGCTTATAATTAACAGGGTCGTTTGTATTTCTTTTCTTGAAATGAGGCGCAATATTTGCCATTCTTCAGTCCTCTGGCACTATCCCTGTGGACAATGAGGACGCAAAGATCAAAGCTAAAGCTGTGCAATCTCATTCCTTGTCTCCCAAAGTATCCTAGGATGTATCCCATCAGGCCCAGGGGACTTGTCCACCCTCAGAGTTATGCCCCAGTTTGTTATATATTATCCTACAACGGAGCCTGCATATTTTGCAGGGTACGTAGCATGGGGCACAAACGTGTATTTGTGTTTGTATTCTATTATCCTGAGAGCCCCACTCTTCTATGTATTTTTTCTTTACCTATACAAGAGGAGATGCTGACTACAACAATTACAAAGATTGATCATTGAAATCACTTGTGTAACTATTCACTGGTCTTCTCTAAGTTTGTGTGAAATAAAGGTCACTGTCTGAAAGGGTTTTGAGCATTTGTTGCAATTTATGGAAAATGGAAAAGTTTGAATAAAATTATTCTTCAAATATTGAATGGCAGAGCAGGCTTTAAGGGCTGAATGGCCTATTCTTAGTTTCTGTGATTCTATGTAAGACTTGCTTGATCTATTGACACGCAATTGTGATAGCAATGCCTTGATTTCTTGTGTGTGAAATGTTTATATCAATTTCTTACACAGACAGCTGCACTGAGAGCTGTGGGTAATATTGTAACTGGAACTGATGAGCAGACACAAATCATCTTGAACTGTGACGTACTCTCCCACTTCCCAAACCTACTTAGCCACCCAAAGGAGAAGATCAACAAGGTAGCTAAAACCTTGAGATTACTTTGTAAAGACACTGCTGCTGTATAGCGCGCCATTCCACCCCCCCCCCCACTTTTATCCAAGGCGCAATGCCCTTATCTCAGCCAAGACTGCGTTATCCTCCGCCCCGTCCCCAGAGACCGGCTCACTCGGGGATATGGCGCGCGTCTCATTCAGCTCAGTGTTAGCACTAAATATTTAATTAAAAGTATGTGTTGTTTTAAATTAAATTGAAGAAGCCTTTCAGTTTATCTATAAAATGTTCAGGCACGCGGGCAATGTTGAGGGTAATGTGATCCAATTCTTCCAGAGTGTAAATTATGGTAATGTTCTGTGCAGGAAGCAGTATGGTTCCTCTCAAATGTCACTGCTGGAAACCAGCAGCAAGTGCAATCAGTCATTGACGCTGGGCTCATTCCCATGATCGTTCATCATCTTACTAAAGTAAGTTCATTTCCTGATCTTTTCAATGTTAATCAGCACCACCATCCTCGGCATTATTGGGACTGTTACTCTGCATGTACCAGCTTGAGAAGCATCTGCATAATGATATGATCAGCAGTTCTCAATTATACTATCACTTCATGGTCGTGCAAACAGTCATCTGCTCTTACATGTCCACAAGCAAGACCTTCAGGCCTGAGGGAGCATTGGGCTGTTGGAAGAGTAGCACTTAGGACATACTGCACTATCAGAGGGTCAGTACTGAAAGAACTGCAGTGTCAGTGGATCAGTACTTAGGGAGAAGAGTCCTAAGGGAATTGTTGGAGGGTCAGTATAAAGGGAATCTTGCACTATTGGAAAGTCAGTCCTGAAGGAATGCTGCACTGTCAGAGGTGCAGTATTGAGGGAGTGCTGAATTTTCCACACACCTGACAAAAGAAGAGTGTTTCTGAAAGCTTGTGGATTTACTATCAGATAAACTGCTTGGACTTTAATGTGGTATTGTGAGACTTCTTGCTGTGTCTACCCCAGTCCAACGCCGCATCTTCAGACCGGTCAGAAGATAGCAGTGGAAGGGTGCATTTCTGAATGGAATATTGCTGGTATGGAAGGCATTAGTTATGAGGAGAGGTTGGAGAAACTTAGTTTGTTTTCACTGGAGTGACAGAGGTGAGGGAAACCTCTACAGGATTATCAGAGCATGGATTAGAAACAGGAGAGGAGAGGTCACCCTGTTGGGAGTCTTTATAGACCTCCTAAAAGCTCTAGGAGTAGAGGAAAGGATTGCAAAGTCGATCCTGGACAGGAGTGAAAGTAATAGGATAATTGTTATGGGGGACTTTAACTTTACTAATATTGATTGGAATAGCTATAGCTCTAGTACGTTAGAGGGGTCAGTTTTTGTACAAAGTGTGCAGGAAGGTTTTTTGACTCAGTATGTAGATAGGCCAACTAGAGGTGAGGTTACATTGGATTTGGTGCTGGGCAATGAGCCAGACCAGGTGTTAGGCTTGGAAGTTGGTGAACATTTTGGTGATAGTGACCACAATTCGGCTACGTTCACCTTAGTGACGGATAGGGATAGGCATGAAGCTGGGGGCAGTAGTTATAGCTGGGGGAATGGTAATTATAGAACATAGAACATAGAACAATACAGCACAGAACAGGCCCTTCGGCCTTCGATGTTGTGCCGGCCAAAATAAAAAGCAATGCCCCTCCAAACTAAACCATTCCCTTCTCTTCCATATACTTATCAATTAACCTCTTAAACGCCACCAAACTTGGCGCATCTACAACAGCTGCAGGCAGGGCATTCCACTCCCTAATCACTCTTTGAGTAAACAACCTACCTCTGATATCCGTCCTGTAACTCATACCCCTTAATTTAAAGCTGTGACCCTTACGAGGCCATAAGGAGAGAATTAGGGTGCATAGGTTGGAGTAGTAAACTACAGGGACTGGGAACATCTGGAATGTGGAGCTTATTCAAGGAGCAGCAACTGCGAGTCCTTGATAAGTATGTCCCTGTCAGATAAGGAGGAAATGGTCGAGTAAGGGAGCCATGGTGTACGAAGAAAGTTAATTCGCTGGTTAAAAGGAAAAAATAGGCTTATGTCAGGATGAGGCTTGAAGGCTCAGTTAGTGCAATGGATAGCTATAGATTAGCCACGAGGGAGCTAAAGAGTGAGTTGAGGAGAGCTAAGAGGGGACACAAGAAGACTTTGGCTGATCGGATCAAGGAGAATCCTACATCTTTCTTTAGATATGTTAAGAATAGAAGATTGGTTAGGGCAAGATTAGGGCCAGTCATAGACAGCACTGGGAAGTTGTGCGTGGAGCCTGAAGAGATTGGAGAGGCACTGAACAAATATTTCTCTTCGGTATTCACGCAGGGAGATGTAAATGTAGTTGTGGAGAACACTGAGGTACAGGGTAGCAAACTGGAAAGTATTGAAGTAGATAAGGAGGATGTGCTAGATATTCTTGAGGGTTTGAAGTTAGATAAGTCCCCTGGGCCGGACGGGATTTACCCTAGGATTCTCTGGGAGGCAAGAGAGGCGATTGCAGAGCCTCTGGCTCTGATCTTCAGGTCGTCGTTGGTTACGGGTGTGGTTCCGGAGGACTGGAGGATAGCGAATGTGGTCCCATTGTTCAAGAAGGGGAAGAGAGACCTTCCAGGGAATTATAGGCCAGTGAGTCTTACTTCTGTAGTGGGCAAAGTATTGGAGAGAATTATTAGGGATAGGATTTATAGTTATTTAGAGAGAAATGAATGATTGGGGATAGTCAGCATGGTTTTGTGAAGGGTAGGTCGTGCCTTACTAACCTTATTGAGTTTTTTGAAAAAGTGACCAAAGAGGTGGATGGGGTAAGGCAGTTGATGTGGTATATATGGACTTTAGTAAGGCGTTTGATAAGGTGGCCCATGGAAGACTTCTGCAGAAAATGCAGATGTATGGGATAGAGGGTGTTTTAGCTAATTGGATTAGGAATTGGCTAGCAGATAGAAGACAGAGGGTGGTGGTTGATGGGAGATATTCATCGTGGAGTTCGGTTACAAGTGGAGCACCTCAGAAGTCTGTTTTGGGGCCCCTGCTGTTTGTAATTTTTATAAACGATCTGGATGAGGTTATTGAAGGATGGATTAGTAAATTTGCGGATGACACCAAAGTCGGTGGAGTGGTAGATAGTGAAGAGGGGTGTTATAGTTTGCAGAGAGACTTGGACAAGTTGCAGAGCTGGGCCGAGAGGTGGCAAATGGAGTTTAATGTGGAAAAGTGTGAGGTAATTCACTTTGGCAGGAATAACAAATGTGTAGAGTATAGGGCTAATGGTAGGATTCTTAATAGTGTTGATGAACAGAGGGATCTTGGTGTATATGTGCATAGATCCCTGAAAGTTGGCAATCAAGTCGATAAGGTTGTTAAGAAGGCATACGGAGTCTTAGCTTTTATTGGTAGGGGGATTGAATTTCGGAGCCGCAACGTCATGTTGCAACTGTACAAAACTCTAGTGCGGCCGCACTTGGAGTATTGTGTGCAGTTCTGGTCCCCACATTATAAGAAAGATGTGGAGGCATTGGAGAGGGTACAGAGGAGGTTTACCAGGATGTTGCCTGGTATGGAGGGCAGGTCTTATGAAGAGAGGCTGAAGGATTTGAGGTTGTTTTCGTTAGAAAGGAGGCGGCTAAGAGGGGACCTTATTGAAACATATAAGATGATTAGAGGTTTAGATAGGGTGGACAGTGATAGCCTTTTTCCTAGGATGGAGAAAGCTAGCACGAGGGGACACAGCTTTAAATTAAGGGGTGATAGTTATAGGACGGATATCAGAGGTAGGTTCTTTACCCAGAGGGTGGTTAGGGAGTGGAATGCCCTGCCTGCGGCAGTTGTAGATGCGCCAAGTTTGGTGGCGTTGAAGAGGTTAGTTGATAAGTTTATGGAAGAGAAGGGAATGGTTTAGTTTGGAGGGTCATTGCTTTTTTTTCATAATTGGTCGGCGCAACATCGAAGGCCGAAGGGCCTGTTCTGCGTTGTAATGTTCTATGTTCTATGTTCTGTGGTAGTCAGAAGCTTTTTCCCAGGGTGGAAGAGTGAATTACTATGGGGTCATAGGTTTAAGGTGCGAGGGGCAAGGTTTAAAAGAGATGTGCGAGGAAGATTTCTTATGGAGAGTGATGGGTGCCTGGAACTTGTTGCTGTAGGAGGTAGTGGAAGCGGATATGGTAGTGACTTTTCAGGAGCACCTTGACAAGTACGTGAATGAGATGAGAATAGAGGGATATGGTCCCCAGAAGCATAGAGGGTTTTAGTTAAATCAGGTAGCATGGTCGGTGCAGGCTTGGAAGGCCGAAGGCCCATTCCTGTGCTATAATGTTTGTTTTTGTTGGAACATCAGTACTGAGGGAGTTGGATGGAATGTATTGAGAAAATACTGCGCTCTCAGTACAGAACTGCAGAGTGTTAAGAGCAAGCTGATGGTAAATACTGAGTTCAAATCTCGGAAAGAAAACTTGCAACAACTATCTTCATGTTTGTGTTTGCAACTTATATAGTATCTGGAAAGGTTTTGAAATTTAGAAATAATGTCCTGACATCTGGGATGACTTTC
Source organism: Sphyrna mokarran (assembly GCA_024679065.1). NCBI lineage: Eukaryota > Metazoa > Chordata > Chondrichthyes > Carcharhiniformes > Carcharhinidae > Sphyrna > Sphyrna mokarran. The sequence continues at coordinate 135,402,280 of JAGIQG010000004.1, read as the reverse complement.
TAATAAATCAAATATTTATTGAGAAGCAGGGGAAAAAATGAACTAAAATATAATATTCATAACATGATGCTTCTCACCAATACTTTTCAATAGTTTCAACCAACCATAATTTAACTTCCTTCAGAGTAACCTTCCCTATCTGTTCAGCAACCTGATAGATTTTAAGACCTATAGAAGTCCAGTAACGTCTACTGCACAATACCTTTAATTCTCTCTTGAGATGCCCTCTGAAATTACCAGCAGTTGGAATTTTAGATCTGGCTTCATTCATAGTGGGAGTTTGACCAGTTATTCCTGCTGTCAGCTGAGATCTAAAAACAGCCCCTTTCATAGGTTTCAGTATCTCATGAAATACATTCTTTCCCTTTGATCTCTCCATTGTCTCACCCAGTTTCTTTCGAACTGCTCTCTCCCAGACTTGTTTAATTTGATCTCTTTTTAGCTTTTAGAACTGAAAAGAAAAGTAAATTCACTCTGTCCATACTTTAGCTATGTCACCTTTCTTTAACATCTATCATATCTTCTCTTTTGAATCATAGAATCCTACAACACAGATGAGGTCCTTTGGTCCTTTGAGTCATATCAGCACATTAGAAACACTTGAACTCCTATCTAATCCCATCTTCCAGCACTTGGCCCATAGCCCTGAATATTATGATGTGCCAAGTGCTCATCCAGATACTTGTTAAAGGATGTGATGCATCCTGCCTCCATCACCTTCTCAGCCAGCACATTCCAGACCGTCACCACTCTCTGAATAAAAATGTTTTTCCTCACATCCAGCCTAAACCTCTTACCGCTCACCTTGAACCTATTTCTGCTTGTGACTCACCTTTCAACTATGGGGAACAGCTGTTCCTTATCCACTCTGTCCATGTCCCTCATAATCTTGTACATCTTGACCAGTTCGCCCCTCAATCTTCTATGGTCGAACAAAAGCAACCCAAGCCTAATCAACTTCGCTTCATAATTTAAATGTTCCATCCCAGGCAGCATCCTAGTGAATCTCTTCTGCACCTTTCTAGTGCAGTCATATACTTCCTGTAATAGAGTACAGAACTGCACACAGTACTCTAGCTGTGGCCTCACCAAAATTCGATAGAACTCCAACATGACTTTCCTGCTTTTGTAATCGATGCCTCAATAGATAAAGGCAAGTTTCCCATATGCCTTTATCACCACCCTACTAACATGCCCTTCTGTTTTCAGAGATCTGTGCACAAACGCACCAAGGTCTCTTCGTTCCACAGAACTTCCTAATGTCGTACCATTCATTGAGTACTTCCTTGTCAAATTATTCCTTCCAAATTGTATCATCGCTCACTTTTCAGGGTTAAATTCCATCTGCCATTTGATCATTCTTTCTATATCTCCTTGTAGCCCAAGACAGTCCGCCTCACTGTTAATCACAGTCCAATCTTTCTGTCATCTGCAAACTTACTAACCCTACTCCACATAGTCATCAATGTAATTAATATAAATAATGAATAATAGAGGGCCAGCACACTGTGCAGATTTAAAATAATTATTAAAAGAATTAAAACCGATATGAAGAAAATCTTCTTTATGCAATGAATGGTTAGGGTCTGGAATGTGCTGCCTGAAAGTGTGGTGGAGGCAGCTTTAGTTGCAAAATTCATGGGAGAATTAAATAGTTATCTAAAGAGAAAGAGTATTCAGAGTCAAGAGGGGAAAACAGGAAAATGGCAATATGTGAATTACTCATTTAGAAAGCCAGTGCAGATGTAATGCGCGAAATACCTCTTTCAACATTGTAACAATTCTGTGATTCAGTACTGATGCAATGCATGTTGTCAAGAGTGTTAGTGCTGAGGGAGTGCTGTACTGTCAGAGGGTCAGTGCTGAGGTAGTGCTGCACTGTCAGAGGGTCAGTGTGGAGGGAGTGCCGCACTGTCAGAGGGCTGGTGCTGAGGTAGTGCCACACTGTCAGAGGGTTAGTACTGAGGGAGAGCAATACTGTCAGAGGGTCAGTGCTGAGTGAGTGCTGCATTGTCAGAGGGTTAGTACTGAGGGAGAGCAATACTGTCAGAGGGTCAGTGCTGAGGAGTGCTGCACTGTCAGAAGGTCAGTGCTGAGGGAGTGCTGCACTGTTAGAGGGTTAGTACTGAGGGAGTGCAATACAGTCAGAGGGTCAGTACTAAGGGAGTGCAATACTATCAGAGGATCAGTGCTGAGGGAGTGCTGCAGTGTCAGAGGGTCAGTACTGAGGGAGTGCCGCATTGTCGGAGGGTCAGTGCTGAGGGAGTGTCGCAGTGTCAGACGGTCAGTACTGAGGGAGTGCTGCACTGTCAGAGGGTCAGTACTGAGGGAGTGCCGCATTGTCGGAGGGTCAGTGCTGAGGGAGTGTCGCAGTGTCAGACGGTCAGTACTGATGGAGTACCGCACTGTTAGAGGGTCAGTGCTGAGGGAGTGCCGCATTGTCAGAGGGTCAGTACTGAAGGAGTGCTGCACTGTCAGAGGGTCAGTGCTGAAGGAGTGCTGCACTGTCAGAGGGTCAGTGCTGCGGGAGTGCTGCACTGACAGAGGGTCAGTGCTGAGAGAGTGCCGCACTGTCAGAGGGTCAGTACTGAAGGAGTGCCGCACTGTCAGAGGGTCAGTACTGAAGGAGTGCTGCACTGTCAGAGGGTCAGTGCTGAGGGAGTGCCGCACTATCAGTGCTGAGGGAGTGCCGCACTGTCAGAGGGTCAGTGCTGAGGGAGTGCCGCACTGTCAGAGGGTCAGTGCTGAGGGAGTGCCGCACTGTCAGAGGGTCAGTACTGAAGGAGTGCTGCACTGTCAGAGGGTCAGTGCTGAGGGAGTGCTGCACTGTCAGAGGGTCAGTACTGAGGGAGTGCCGCACTTTCAGAGGGTCAGTGCTGAGGGAGTGCCGCACTGTCAGAGGGTCAGTACTGAGGGAGTGCCGCACTGTCAGAGGGTCAGTGCTGAGGGAGTGCCGCACTGTCAGAGGGTCAGTATGAAGGAGTGCTGCACTGTCAGAGGGTCAGTGCTGCGGGAGTGCTTACTGTCAAAGAGTCAGTGCTGAGTGAGTGCTGCACTGTCAGAGGGTCAGTACTGAGGGAGTGCCGCATTGTCAGAGGGTCAGTGCTGAGGGAGTGCCGCACTGTCAGAGGGTCAGTGCTGAGGGAGTGCTGCACTGTCAGAGGGTCAGTACTGAGGGAGTGCCGCATTGTCGGAGGGTCAGTGCTGAGGGAGTGTCGCAGTGTCAGACGGTCAGTACTGAGGGAGTGCAGCACTGTCAGAGAGTCAGTACTGAGGGAGTGCCACACAGTCACAAATGTGACTGAACACATTGACGAAGGAAGGGCGGTGGACGTAGTGTACATGGACTTTAGTAAGGCATTTGATAAGGTCCCACATGCAAGGCTTCTGGAGAAGGTGAGAGGGCATGGGATCCAAGGGGCTTTGGCCTCGTGGATCCAGAACTGGCTTGCCGGCAGAAGGCAGAGAGTGGTTGTGGATGGGTCTTGTTCTGCATGGAGGTCGGTAACCAGTGGAGTGCCCCAGGGATCTGTTCTGGGACCCCTGCTGTTTGTCATTTTCATAAATGACCTGGATGAGGAAGTGCAGGGATGGTTTAGGAGGTTCGCCGACGATACAAAGATCGGTGGTGTTGTGGATGGTCTGGAGGGATGCCAAAAGTTGCAGCGGGACATAGACAGGATGCAAGACTGGGCGGAGAAGTGGCAGATGGACTTCAACGCAGATAAATGTGTAGTGGTCCATTTTGGCAGGAATAATGGGATGAAGGAGTACAATATAAGGGGTAGGAGTCTTAGCTGTGTTGTAGAGCAGAAGGATCTCGGGGTCCGGGTCCATAGGACTCTTAAATCGGCCTCGCAGGTGGAGGAAGTGGTCAAGAAGGCATACGGTGTACTGGTCTTCATTAGTCGAGGAATAGAGTTTAGGAGTCAGGAGGTGCAGCTCTATAAGACTCTTGTCAGACCCCACTTGGAGTATTGTGAGCAGTTCTGGTCGCCTCATTATAGGAAGGATGTAGAGGCTATTGAGAGAGTTAGAACATAGAACATAGAACAATACAGCACAGAACAGGCCCTTCGGCCTTCGATGTTGTGCCGACCAAAATAAAAAGCAAAAGTTCAGAGGAGATTTACAAGGATGCTGCCTGGATTGGGAGGCAGGCCTTATGAAATAGGTTGAGGGAGCTGGGACGCTTCTCACTGGTGAAACATAGGTTGAGAGGCGACCTGATAGAGGTTTATAAAATGTTGAGAGGGATAGATAGGGTGGACTCTCAGAGACTATTTCCCCGAGCTGAAATGGTCACCACGATAGGACACAGATTTAAGGTGCAGGGAAGCAAATACAAAGAAGATGTCAGGGGTAGGTTTTTCACTCAGAGGGTGGTGAGTGAATGGAACCGACTGCCGTCGGAGGTTGCTGAGGCAAACTCACTGGGGTCTTTTAAGAGACTTCTGGATGAGTATATGGAAAAGAATAGGATAGGGGTTATAGATAGGTCTGTGGATTGGTAGATGTGATCGGCGCAACTCATGGGCTGAAGGGCCTGTTATGCTGTATTGTTCTATGTTCTATGTCAGAGGGTGAGTACTGAGGGAGTGCAATACTGTCAGAGGGTCAGTGCTGAGGGAGTGCTGCACTGTCAGAGAGTCAGTACTGAGGGAGTGCCGCATTGTCAGAGGGTCAGTGCTGAGGGAGTGCTGCACTGTCAGAGGGTCAGTGCTGAGGGAGTGCCACACTGTCAGAGGGTCAGTACTGAGGGAGTGCAATACTGTCAGAGGGTCAGTACTGAGAGAGTGCCACACTGTCAGAAGGTCAGTGCTGAGGGAGTGCCACACTGTCAGAAGGTCAGTACTGAGAGAGTGCTGCACTGTCAGAAGGTCAGTGCTGAGGGAGTGCTGCACTGTCAGAGGGTCACTACTGACGGAATGCCACACTGTCAGAGAGTCAGTACTGAGGGAGTGTCGCACTGTCAGAAGGTCAGTACTGTGGGAGTGCTACACTGTTATAGGGTCAGTACTGAGGGAGTGCTGTACTGTCAGAGGATCAGTACTGAGGGAGTGCAATACTGTCAGAGGGTCAGTACTGAGGGAGTTCCGCACTGTTAGAGGGTCAGTACAGAGGGAGTACCACATTGTCAGAGGGTCAGTGCTGAAGGAGTGCTGCACTGTCAGAGGGTCAGTGCTAAGGCAGTGCTGCACTGTCAGAGGGTCAGTGCTGAGGGAGTGCCGCACTGTCAGAGGGTCAGTGCTGAGGGACTGCCGCACTGTCAGAGGGTCAGTACTGAGGAGTGCCGTACTGTCAGAGGGTCAGTACTGAGGGAGTGCCGCACTGTCAGAGGGTCAGTGCTGAGGGAGTGCCGCACTGTCAGAGGGTCAGTGCTGAGGGAGCCGCACTGTCAGAGGGTCAGTGCCTGAGGGAGTGCCGCACTGTCAGAGGGTCAGTGCTGAGGGAGTGCCGCACTGTCAGAGGGTCAGTACTGAGAGAGTGCTGCACTGTCAGAAGGTCAGTGCTGAGGGAATGCTGCACTGTCAGAGGGTCAGTGCTGAGGGAATGCTGCACTGTCAGAGGGTCACTACTGAGGGAATGCCTCACTGTCAGAGAGTCAGTACTGAGGGAGTGTCGCACTGTCAGAAGGTCAGTACTGAGGGAGTGCTACACTGTTATAGGGTCAGTACTGAGGGAGTGCCGCACTGTCAGAGGGTCAGTGCTGAGGGAGTGCAATACTGTCAGAGGATCAGTTCTGAGGGAGTGCTGCACTGTCAGAGGGTCAGTGCTGAGGGAGTGCAATACTGTCAGAGGATCAGTTCTGAGGGAGTGCAATACTGTCAGAGGGTCAGTACTGAGGGAGTGCAGTACTGTCACGGGTCAGTGGTGAGGGAATGCTGCACTGTCAGAGGGTCAGTGCTGAGGGAGTGCCGCACTGTCAGAGGGTCAGTGCTGAGGGAGTGCTGCACTGTCAGAGGGTCAGTACTGAGGGAGTGCTGTACTGTCAGAGGATCAGTTCTGAGGGAGTGCAATACTGTCAGAGGGTCAGTACTGAGGGAGTGCAGTACTGTCACGGGTCAGTGGTGAGGGAATGCTGCACTGTCAGAGGGTCAGTGCTGAGGGAGTGCCGCACTGTCAGAGGGTCAGTGCTGAGTGAGTGCCGCAGTCTGAGGGTCAGTACCGAGGGAGTGCCACACTGTCAGAGGGTCAGTGCTGCGGGAGTGTCGCACTGTCAGAGGGTCAGTGCTGAGGGAGAGCCGCACTGTCAGAGGGTCAGTGCTGAGGCAGTGCCACACTATCAGAGGGTCAGTGCTGAGGTAGTGCCGCGTTGCCAGAGGGTCAGTGCTGAGGGAGTGCCGCATTGTCAGAGGGTCAGTAGTGAGGGAGTGCCGCACTGTCAGAGGGTCAGTGCTGAGGGAGTGCCGCACTGTCAGAGGGTGAGTGCTGAGGGAGTGCCGCACTGTCAGAGGGTCAGTGCTGAGGGAGTGCCGCACTGTCAGAGGGTCAGTGCTGAGGGAGTGCCGCACTGTCAGAGGGTCAGTGCTGAGGGAGTGTCGCACTGTCAGAGGGTCAGTGCTGAGGGAGTGCCGCACTGTCAGAGGGTCAGTGCTGAGGGAGTGCCGCACTGTCAGAGGGTCAGTGCTGAGGGAGTGCCGCACTGTCAGAGGGTCAGTGCTGAGGGAGTGCCGCACTGTCAGAGGTTCAGTGCTGAGGGAGCACTGAGGGGATGGCTAATTTGTCTGGCCTGTGATATTGATGTTAAAATTTCTATGCCATAACTTGAACACTGTTTTCTAGCATTTTGACAGTTATCCCTCAATACTCTGAAAAACCGATCCATTTGGTTTCTTTGTCTGTTTATAAGACTCTGCTAAGCAGAGTGGCCTGACCTGTTTGTATAACAGTGGCTTTTTTTTATTACTTCACTGAATGTGGTGAACCCTGCTCAGCCGGCATTTATTACCCATCGCTAATTACCCTTGAAAAAGTGGTGCTGTGATGTAATCCCTGCAACATAGGAACACCCGATTCATAAATAATTCACTGTGAATTTTAATGCTCTATATAAATACTAGTTATGTCCTGACTGTGGTTACATTTCATTTTACTTATCCTGTTTTCTTATCCGTATAGAGAAGAATTAATTTGATTGGTTTCACTTTTTTACAATCCCAGGCTATTTTCCTGCTAATGAATGTGTCTGGAGCCAACTTCTGAGCAGCCCATCTATAAGGGTAATGATGACTATTTCATATGTGGGGTTTCTGTTTAAATACTCAATCGCTAATTATTGAATTGTTATCCTTTCAGGGAGATTTTGGGACTCAAAAGGAAGCAGCGTGGGCCATCAGTAATTTGACAATCAGTGGGAGAAAGGATCAGGTAATTACATCTGTTAGCAACACAGATTCTTCAGAGTGCAAGGAGGCCATTCGACCCATTGAGTATGCTGTGGTTCTCTGAAAGAGCTTTCCAACTAGTTCTACTTTTCTGCTTTATTCCTGTAAGATATTAACACAACGTAAGAACTAGCAGCAGGAGTGGGCCATCTGTCCCCTCGAGTCTGCTCCGCCATTCAATAAGATCATGGCTGATCTCTTCATGGACTCAGCTCCACTTACCCGCCCACTCACCATAACTCTTAATTCTTTTACTGTTCAAAAATTTTATCTATCCTTGCCTTAAAAACACTTGATCAGGTAGCCTCAACTGCTTTACTGGGCAGGAAGTTCCTCAGATTCACAACCCTTTGTGTGAAGAAGTTCCTCGTAAACTCAGTCCTAAATATGCTCCCCTTATTTTGACGCTATGCCCCCTAGTCCTAGTTTCATCCAGCAGTGAAAACAATTTCTCTGCTCCTATCTAATCTATTCCCTTCATAATCTTATATCTTTCTATAAGATCTCTCCTCACTCTTCTGAATTCCAATGAGTATAGCCCCAGTCTACTCAGTTTCTCATCATACCAATCCTCTCAACTCTGGAATCAACCTAGTGAATCTCCTCTGCACCCCCTCCAGTGCCAGTATATCCTTTCTCAAATACACAGTACTCCAGGTGTGGCCTCACCAGCACCTTATACAGCTGCAATGTAGAACATAGAACATTACAGCGCAGTACAGGCCCTTCAGCCCTCGATGTTGCGCCGGCCAGTGGACCCTCTAACCTAAACTATTCCAATATCATCCATGTGCCTATCCACCGAACATTTGAATGCCCCCAAAGTAGGCGAGTCCACAACTGCTGCAGGCAGGGCATTCCACGCCCTCACCACCCTCTGTGTAAAGAACCTGCCTCTGACATCCGTCCTATAACTACCACCTCTTAATTTAAAGTTATGTCCCCTCGTGTTGGTCATCACCATCCGAGGAAAAAGGCTCTCACTATCCACCCTATCCAATCCCTTGATCATCTTATACGCCTCAATTAGGTCACCGCGTAACCTTCTTCTCTCTAATGAAAATAACCTCAGGTCCCTCAGCCTTTCCTCATAAGGCCTTCCCACCATACCAGGCAACATCCTGGTAAACCTCCTCTGCACCCTTTCCAATGCTTCCACATCTTTCTTATAATGCGGCGACCAGAACTGTACGCAATACTCCAAGTGCGGCCGCACCAGAGTTTTGTACAGTTGTAACATAACCTCACGGCTCCTAAATTCAATCCCTCTACCAATAAAAGCTAACACACCGTACGCCTTCTTAACAACTTTATCAACCTGGGTGCCAACTTTCAAAGAGCTATGTACTTGTACCCCAAGATCCCTCTGCTTGACAACACTATTAAGGGTCCTTCCATTAGCCCTATATTTCATATGCCTGTTATTCCTACCAAAGTAAATCGCCTCACACTTATCCGTATTGAATTCCATTTGCCACCTCACGGCCCAGCTCTGCAACCTATCTATGTCCCTCTGCAAACTGTAACATCCATCCTCGCTGTCTACAACTCCCCCCACTTTGGTATCGTCAGCAAATTTACTAATCCAACCCTCTACACCCTCATCTAGGTCATTTATAAAAATGACAAACAGCAGTGGCCCTAAAACAGATCCTTGAGGTACACCACTTGTAACTGCACTCCAGGTTGAATATTTCCCATCAACCACCACCCTCTGTCTTCTATCAGCTAGCCAATTCCTAATCCAAACTGCTAAATCACCTTCAATCCCATGCATCTGCACTTTCTGCAGTAGCCTACCATGGGGAAACTTATCAAACGCTTTGCTAAAATCCATATACACTACATCAACTGCCTTACCCTTATCTACCTCTTTGGTCACCTCCTCAAAAAACTCAATAAGGTTTGTGAGGCACGACCTACCCTTCACAAAACCGTGCTGACTATCCCTAATCAATTTATTTCTCTCTAGATGCTTATAAATCCTATCCCTTATAATTCTTTCCAAGACTTTGCCCACAACAGAAGTCAGGCTCACCGGTCTATAATTTCCAGGATGGTCCCTACTCCCCTTTTTGAACAAAGGGACAACATTTGCCATCCTCCAGTCTTCCGGCACTATACCTGTAGCTAACGACGACATGAAGATCAAAGCCAAAGGCTCTGCAATCTCCTCTCTAGCCTCCCAGAGAATCCTGGGGTAAATCCCATCTGGCCCAGGGGACTTATCAATTTTCATACCCTCAAGATTCGCTAACACCTCCTCCTTAATGAACCTCAATCCTGCCCAGTCTACAACCTAATATCGCAGTATTCTCCCCGACAATACATAATCTCGCTGTTTTTAAACTCCATCCCTCTAGCAATGAAGAACAAAATTCCATTTGCCTTTTTAATTACCAGCTGCACTTGCAAACCAACTTCTGAAGATTTCTGCACAAGGACACCCATGTCCCTCTGCATGTTGCAATTTTTTTATCATTTAAACAATAGTCCATTTTACTGTTATTCATAGAAGTTATGGAATCATAGAAACCCTATAGTGCAGAAAAAAGCCATCTGGCCCGTCGAGTCTGCACTGACCATAATACCACCCCGGCCCTACTGGCATATCCCCCCACATTTACCCATTAATCCCTCTAACTTACACATCTCAGGATACTAAGAAGTAATTTTAGCATGGCCAATCAACCTAACCTGCACATCTTCGGACTGTGGGAGGAAACAGGAGGAATCCCATGCCAACACAAGTAGAATATGCAAACTCTACACAGACAGTGACCCAAGCCGGGAATCGAACGCAGGTCTCTGGATCTGGGAAGCAGCAGTGCTAGTCACTGTGCTATCGTGCTACACATTTTAGTTATTCCTACCAAAATGGATGACCTCACATTACTAATATAGTACTCCAACTGCCAGACCCTCACCCATTCATATTATCTATATCCCTTTGCAGACTTCCAGCATCCTCTGCACACATTGCTCTTCCACTCATCGTAGTGTCATCTGTGAATTTTGATATACTACAAATGGTCCCCAACTCCAAATCATCTATGTAAATCATAAACAATTGCAGTCCCAATACTGATCCCTGAGGCCCACCACTAGTCACTGATCGCCAATCAGGAAACACCCATTTACCCCCACTGTTTGCTTTCTGTTGGTTAACCAATCCTTTATCTATGCTAATACATTACTCGTAACACTGAATACCTTTACCTTATGCAGCAGTCTTTGGTGTGGCACCTTATCAAATGGCTTCTGGAAATCCAGACACATCACATCCTCAGGTTCCCCATTGTCCACTGCACAAACATTACATGTCAGAGCGTTCCACCAAATTAGTCAAACGTGACCTGCCCTCGTGAACCCATGTAATCCTGCATGTTGTTTATTTTCAGATAACAATCAATTCCTCTTTGAATTCCTCAATCAAACTGTCCCCACTACCCTCTCAGAAGATTCATTTCAGACTCTTAACCCATCGTTTGGGTGAAAACATTTTTCCTCACATCACTTTTTCTCTTTTTTGTCAATTATTTTGGATCTGTGTCCTCAAGTTATTAATACTTTTGTCATGATCCACACTGCTATTACTACTGAACAAGATAGATCCCACAGTTTGTATGGGGAGGTCATATCTTACTAATTTAGTTGAGTTTTTTGAGGAGGTGACAAAAATGATTAATGAGAGAAGGGCATGGATTTTAGTAAGGCATTTGACAAGGTGCCACATGACAGGTTAGTAGGTGAACCAGCTAGGTGAATTCAGAACTGGTTTGACCATATAAGACAGAGGGTGGCAATGAAAGGGTGTTTTTCTGAATGGAGGTCTGTAAGTAGTGGTGTTCCGCAGTGCTGGGACCACTGCTGTTTGTAATATATATAAATGCCTTAGAGGAAAATGTAGCTGGTCTGATTAGCAAGTTTGCAGATGATGCTAAGATAGTGATGAAGATTGTCAGAGAGTACAGGAGGTAGACTGGAAAACTGATAGATGGAATTTAATATGGACAAATGTGAAGTGATGCATTTTGTAGATCGAATTCAGTTGGGAGTTATAAAATAAATCGCAAAACAATCAAGAGCATAGACACAAAGAGTCAGAGAGTACAGGTCCACAGGTAGAAGAGGTGATAGACAAAGTATATGACATAGAACATAGAACAATACAGCACAAACAGGCTCTTCAGCCCAAGAGTTGCGCCGATCACATCTACCAATCCACAGACCTATCTATAACCCCCTATCCTATTCTTTTCCATATACTCATCCAGAAGTCTCTTAAAAGACCCCAACAACCTCCGACGGCAGTCGGTTCCATTCACTCATCACCCTCTGAGTGAAAAACCTACCCCTGACATCTCCTTTGTATTTGCTTCCCTGCACCTTAAATCTGTGTCCTCTCGTAGTGACCATTTCAGCTCGGGGAAATAGTCTCTGAGAGTCCACCCTATCTATTCCTCTAAACATTTTATAAACCTCTATCAGGTCGCCTCTCAACCTACGTCTCTCCAGTGAGAACAGTCCCAGCTCCCTCAACCTATCTTCATAAGGCCTGCCTCCCAATCCAGGCAGCATCCTTGTAAATCTCCTCTGAACTCTCTCAATAGCCTCTACATCCTTCCTATAATGAGGCAACCAGAACTGCATACAATACTCCAAGTGGGGTCTGACAAGAGTCTTATGGAGCTGCATCTCCTGACTCCTAAACTCTATTCCTCGATTAATGAAGACCAGTACACCGTACGCCTTCTTGACCACTTCCTCCACCTGCGAGGCCGATTTAAGAGTCATAGAACATAGAACAATACAGCACAGAACAGGCCCTTCGGCCTTCGATGTTGTGCCGACCAAAATAAAAAGCAATGCCCCTCATAACTAAACCATTCCCTTCTCATCCATATACTTATCAACTAACCTCTTAAACGCCACCAAACTTGGCGCATCTACAACAGCTGCAGGCAGGGCATTCCACTCCCTAATCACTATTTGAGTAAAGAACCTACCTCTGATATCCGTCCTATAACTCATACCCCTTAATTTAAAGTTGTGTCCCCTCGTGCTAGCTTTTTCCATCCTAGGAAAAAGGCTATCACTGTCCAATGGACCCGAGTCCCATGGACCCGGACCCCGAGATCCTTCTGCTCTACAACACAGCTAAGACTCCTACCCCTGATATTGTACTCCTTCATCCCATTATTCCTGCCAAAATGGACCACTACTACCATGCCAATAAATTGGGAAGGTGAAGAATCCAGATACTCTACACGTGTGGAGTATCCCAACCCTCCCCCCTCCTCTAACCTAATAAAAAAAAGGAGAGCGACTAGGAGTGTGAGTAGGTAAGTTTAAGTTTATATTTGTTTCTGGGTAAAGGAAGTAATAGTGATGGCAGTTCAGGCAGTGCGATGTACCTCGTGTGGGATGTTTGAGGTGAGGGACACTGGTAGTGTCCCAGCTGATTACACCTGCCAGAGGTGCATCCAGTTCCACCTCCTTGAGGACCGTGTTAGGGACCTGGAGCTGGAACTGGAGGAACTAAGAATTATTAGGGAAGCAGAGATGGCTATTGATAAAAGCTACAGGGAGATAGTTACTCCTAAATGTGATACATGGGTGACTGTTAGAAGGGGTGAGAAGCAGTCAGTGCAGAGTTCACCTGAGGCTGTTCCTCTACGCAATAAGTACTCTGCTTTGGATGCTGTTGGGGATGTAGATACAACCGGGGTAAGCCATGGAGTACAGGTCTCGGGAGTTGAGCCTGTCCTTGATGCTCAGGTGGGAAGGGAGAAGAAAAGATCTGGATTAGTGATTGGGGACTCCCTAGTTAAAGGGATAGATAGGAGGGTCTGTGGGAAGGAGCGGGACTCGCGGTTGGTATGTTGCCTCCTGGGCGCTGGGGTCAGTGATATCTCTGACTGAGTGTTTGGGATCCTTAAGGGGAGGGGAACCAGCCCCAAGTTGTGGTGCATGTAGGTACCCATGACGTAGGTAGGAAAAGGGATGGGGATATAAAGCAGAAATTCAGAGAGTTAGAGTGGAAACTTAGGGCTAAAACTAACGGAGTGGTTATCTCTGGTTTGTTACCTGTGCCGCGGGATGGCATAGAAAAGAATAGGGAGAGAGAACATTTGAACTCGTGGCTAAAGGGATGGTGCAGGAGGGAAGGGTTCAGGTATTTGGATAATTGGGGCTCATTCTGGGGAAGGTGGGACCTCTGCAAGAGGGATGGTCTGCACCTGAACCGGAGAGGTACCAATATCTTGGGGGGTAAATTTGCGAGTGCTATTCGGGAGGGTTTAAACTGATTCGGGGGCGGGATGGGAACCTGAATTGTTGTGCCAGTATACAGGAGAATGTGAATAGGGAGGTCACGGATAAGGTTTCCAGGTCGCAGCAGTATAGTGGCAAACGGGAGGGTGGTTTGCAGTGTGTATACTTTAATGCGAGGAGCATACGCAATAAGGTGGATGAACTTGCAGCCTGGATTGGTGCTTGGGACTTCGATGTTGTGGCCATTTCAGAGACGTGAATAGAGCAGGGGCAGGAATGGTTGTTGCAGGTTCCGGGGTTCAGATGTTTCAGTCAGAGCAGAGGTGGTGGTAGAAGAGGGGGAGGAGTGGCATTGTTAGTTAAGGACAGCATTACGGTGGCAGAAAAGACATTTGATGTGGACTTGTCTGCTTAGGTAGTGTGGGCTGAGATTAGAAACAAGAAAGGAGAGGTCACACTGTTGGGAGTTTTTTATAGACCTCCAAAAAGTTCCGGAGAAGTAGAGGAAGGGATTGCAAAGTTGATCCTGGATAGGTGTGAAAGTAACAGGGTAGTTGTAATGGGGGACTTTAACTTTTCTAATATCGATTGGAAAAGCTATTGTTCAAGTCCGTTAGAGGGGTCAGTTTTTGTTCAATGTGTGCAGGAAGGTTTCATGACTCAGTATGTAGATAGGCCAACAAGAGGTGAGGCTATATTGGATTTGGTACTGGGTAATGAACCAGACCAGGTGTTAGACTTGGAGGTAGGTGTGCACTTTGGTGATAGTGACCACAAATCGGTTACGTTTACCTTAGTGATGGAAAGGGATGGGCACGTACCGAATAACAGTAGTTATAGCTGGGGGAAAGGTAATTATGAGGCTATTGGAGAGATTTAGGATGCATAGAGTGGAGCAGGATATTGCAGGGGCTGGGGACATCTGAAATGTGGAGCATATTTAAGGAACAGCTTCTGCATGTCTGTAATAAATATGTACCTGCCAGGTAGGGAGGAAGTGGTCGAGTGAGGGAACCATGGTGTACTAGGGAAGTTGAATCTCTGGTGAAGAGGAAGAAGGAGGCTTATATAATGATGAGACGTGAAGGCTCAGTTAGGCACTGGAGAGCTATAAATTAGCCAGGAAGGAGCTAAAGAGGGAGTTGAGAAGAGCTAGAAGAGGACACGAGAAGACTTTGGCGGATAGGATTAAGGAGAATTCTAAAGCTTTTTACAGGTATATAAATAATAAAAGATTGGTTAGGGCAAGATTAGGGCCAGTCAGAGATAGCAGTGGGAAGTTGTGCGTGGAGCCTGAGGAGATAGGAGAGACTCTGAATGAGTATTTTTCGTCAGTATTCACACAGGAGAAAGACAATGTTGTCGGGGAGAATACTGCGGTACCAGGTTGTAGACTGGGCAGGATTGAGGTTCATAAGGAGGAGGTGTTAGCGAATCTTGAGGGTATGAAAATTGATAAGTCCCCTGGGCCAGATGGGATTTACCCTAGGATTCTCTGGTAGGCTAGAGAGGAGATTGCAGAGCCTTTGGCTTTGATCTTCATGTCGTCGTTAGCTACAGGTATAGTGCCGGAAGACTGGAGGATGGCAAATGTTGTCCCTTTGTTCAAAAAGGGGAGTAGGGATCATCCTGGAAATTATAGATCGGTGAGCCTGACTTCTGTTGTGGGCAAGGTCTTGGAAAGAATTATAAGGGATAGGATTTATAAGCATCTAGAGAGAAATAAATTGATTAGGGATAGTCAGCACGGTTTTGTGAAGGGTAGGTCGTGCCTGACAAACCTTATTGAGTTTTTTGAGGAGGTGACCAAAGAGGTAGATAAGGATAAGGCAGTTGATGTTGTATATGGATTTTAGCAAAGCGTTTGATAAGGTTCCCCATGGTAGGCTACTGCAGAAAGTGCAGATGCATGGGATTGAAGGTGATTTAGCAGTTTGGATTAGGAATTGGCTAGCTGATAGAAGACAGAGGGTGGTGGTTGATGGGAAATATTCAACCTGGAGTGCAGTTACAAGTGGTGTACCTCAAGGATCTGTTTTAGGGCCACTGCTGTTTGTCATTTTTATAAATGACCTAGATGAGGGTGTAGAGGGTTGGATTAGTAAATTTGCTGACGATACCAAAGTGGGGGAGTTGTAGACAGCGAGGATGGATGTTACAGTTTGCAGAGGGACATAGATAGGTTGCAGAGCTGGGCCGTGAGGTGGCAAATGGAATTCAATACGGATAAGTGTGAGGTGATTCACTTTGGTAGGAATAACAGGCATATGAAATATAGGGCTAATGGAAGGACCCTTAATAGTGTTGTCGAGCAGAGGGATCTTGGGGTACAAGTACATAGCTCTTTGAAAGTTGGCACCCAGGTTGATAAAGTTGTTAAGAAGGCGTACGGTGTGTTAGCTTTTATTGGTAGAGGGATTGAATTTAGGAGCCGTGAGGTTATGTTACAACTGTATAAAACTCTGGTGCGGCCGCACTTGGAGTATTGCGTACAGTTCTGGTCGCCGCATTATAAGAAAGATGTGGAAGCATTGGAAAGGGTGCAGAGGAGGTTTACCAGGATGTTGCCTGGTATGGTGGGAAGGCCTTATGAGGAAAGGCTGAGGGACCTGAGGTTATTTTCATTAGAGAGAAGAAGGTTACGCGGTGACCTAATTGAGGCGTATAAGATGATCAAAGGACTGGATAGGGTGGATAGTGAGAGCCTTTTTCCTCGGATGGTGATGACCAACACGAGGGGACATAACTTTAAATTAAGAGGTGGTAGTTATAGGACGGATGTCAGAGGCAGGTTCTTTACACAGAGGGTGGTGAGGGCGTGGAATGCCCTGCCTGCAGCAGTTGTGGACTCACCTACTTTGGGGGCATTCAAATGTTCGGTGGATAGGCATATGGATGATATTGGAATAGTTTAGGTTAGAGGGTCCACTGGCTGGTGCAACATCGAGGGCTGAAGGGCCTGTAATGTTCTATGTTCTATGCCTGTCTTCATCAGCTGGGGCATCAAGTATAAAAGTTGGCAAATTATGTTCCAGTTATGTAAAATGTTGGTTAGGCCACATTTGGGATGTTGTGTTCAATTCTGGTCACTGCAGAAGGTATAGAAGGATGTGGAGGCTTTGGAGAGAATGCAGAGAAGGTTCACAAGGATGTTGCCGGAACTTGAGAAGGTGAGTTACAGAGAGAGATTGAATAGGTTAGGACTTTATTCCCTGGAGGGTAGAAGAATGAGGGGAGAGGTATGTAAGATTTTGATGGGTATAGATAGTGAATGAAAGCAGGCTTTTTCCACTGAGGCTAGGGGAGAAAAAAGCCACAAGGCATGGGTGAAGGAGAAAAGTTTAAAGGGAATATTGGGGGGGTGGGCTTCTTCATGCTGAGAGTGGTGGGAATATGGAATGTGCTGCCGGATAAAATGGTAAATGTGGGGTCACTGTTAACATTTAAGAAAAGCTTGGATGGGTTCATGGATGAGAGGTGTGTGGAGGGATATGGTTCAAGTGCAGATCAGTGGGACTAGGCAAAAAATGGTTCAGCACAAACAAGAAAGGCCAAAAGGCCAGTTTCTGAGCTGTAATTTTCTATGGTTCTATGGTTGCCTGGTATGGAGGGTATTAGCTATGAGGAGAGATTGAATAAACTGGGAAGACATAGGCTGAAGGGCAACCTGATAAAAGTTTATAAAATTATGAGGGGTATAGATAGGGTAAATTGTTGAAAACTTTTTCTCTGGGCGGAAATGACAATTACAAGGGGTACACGTTCAAGATAAGGGAGGAAAGATTCAGTGGAGACATGTGGAGGAAGTTTTTTTACTGGTGGGTGCTTGTAATGCACTGCCAAGTCAGGTGGTTGAGGCAGATACGTTAGGCACATTTGAGACTTACCTTGATAGGCACATGAACAAAGGCTTCCTTACTGAATATGTTCAAGTCAAGAGTGGATAGGTTTTTGATTGACAAGGGAATTAAGGGTTACGGGGAGAAAGCGGGAAAGTGGAACTGAACCACTACAGATCAGCCATGATCTTATTGAATGGCGGGGCAGGCTCGAGGGGCTGGATGGCCGACTCCTGCTCCTATTTCTTATGTTCTTATGTAAATGGGGAATCGAGGGATATAACTGGTTGGTCTAGATAGATAAATGTGATTGGCGCAGGCTTGGAGGGCTTATTCCTGTGCTGCTCTTTGTTCAGTTAAAAATCTGTTTATCTCCTCAAATTTACTCATCATACCTGCATGCTAGTTTTCTGTGACTCATGAACGAGGACACCTAGATCCCTCTGCACCGGAGCACCCTGAAGCCTCTCCCCATTTAAATAATAAGTTGTCTTCCCATTTCTCCGGTCAAAACACATGACCTCACATTTATCCACTTTAAACTTCATCTGCAACATTTTGGCCCACTCTCCTAACCTACCTATATCCATTTGCGATGTTCTTATTTCCTCATTGCATCTTACTGTCCTATCTATTTTTGTATCATCTGCAAATTTGGCTATAGAACTTTCTATGTCCGTATCCAATCATTACTATAGATTATAAATAGCTGGGGCCCAAGGACCGAACCCACTAATTAGTGGCACCCCACTAATTACTTCTCCAGTACACGATCTCCATTATCAACTTTGCTTGTTACATCCTCAAAGAACTCTAACAAATTAGCCAAACATGATTTGCTTTTCATTAAACCATGTTGACTCTGATGGATAGCATTTTGACTTTTCAAATGTCCTGATATCGCTTCCTTGATAATTGATTCTAACATTTTCCCAACAATACATGTTAAACCAACTAGTCTGTAATTTCCAACATTTTTCCTCCCTCTCTTTTTGAATAAGGGCGTTACATTAGCATTTTTCCAATCCAGAGGAACCTTTTCCATGTCCAGGGAAGTTTGGAATATTATAACGAATGGATCCACGATCTCCACTGCCACTTCTTTTAATACCCTAAGATGTAGGACGTCAGGCCTGTGGGACTTATCCACCCTCAATCCCAATAGTTTGCTGAGTATCCTTTCTCTATCAATGTTGATTGTTCTAAGCTCTCTCCTTTCTATTACCTCTGACTTGCCCGTTCCTGTAGGAATGGTACTAATGTCCTCCATCGTGAAATCTGAGGCAAAGTATTGATTTAGCATCTCTGTCATTTCAATGTTCCTCACTACTAACTCTCCGGCTTCATCTTCCAAGGAACCAACATTCACCCGAGCGATTCTCTTCCCTTATATATACAGAGCGAGGATTTTGCTATTGATCACATTTTTAGTATTCCTTTGTTTATGTTTGAAAATTTCCCAATCTTCCAGCCTTCCACTAGCCTTTGCAGTATACAACATAGAACATTACAGCGCAGAACAGGCCCTTCGGCCTTCGATGTTGCGCCGACCAATTAGGAACAAGCAGTGACCCTCTAACCTAAACCATCCCCTTTCATCCATAAGCTTATCTACTAACCTCTTAAACGTCACCAAACTTGGCGCATCTACAACTGACGCAGGCAAGGCACTCCATACTCTTACCACCCTCTGGGTAAAGAACCTACCTCTGACATCCGTCCTATAACTACCACCCCTTAATTTAAAGCTGTGTCCCCTCGTGCTTGCTTTCTCCATCCTAGGAAAAGGCTATCACTGTCCACCCTATCTAAACCTCTAATCATCTTATATGTTTCAATAAGGTCTCCTCTTAGCCGCCTTCTTTCTAACGAAAACAACCTCAAATCCCTCAGCCTCTCTTCATAAGACTGCCTTCCATACCAGGCAACATCCTGGTAAACCTCCTCTGTACCCTCTCCAATGCCTCCACATCTTTCTTATAATGTGGGGACCAGAACTGCACACAATACTCCAAGTGCGGCCGCACTGGAGTTTTGTACAGTTGCAACATGACGTTGCGGCTCCGAAATTCAATCCCCCTACCAATAAAAGCTAAGACTCCGTATGCCTTCTTAACAGCCTTATCGACTTGATTGCCAACTTTCAGGGATCTATGCACACATACACCAAGATCCCTCTGTTCATCAACACTATTAAGAGTCCTACCATTAGCCATATAGAACATAGAACACTACAGCACAGAACAGGCCCTTTGGCCTTCGATGTTGCGCCGACCAATATAAAAAGCAATGCCTCTCCAAACTAAACCATTCCCTTCTCTTCCATATACTTATCAACTAACCTCTTAAATGCCACCAAACTTGGCGCATCTACAACTGCTGCAGGCAGGGCATTCCACTCCCGAACCACCCTTTTGGTAAAGAACCTACCTCTGATATCCGTCCTATAACTATCACCCCTTAATTTAAAGCTGTCCCCTCGTGCTAGCTTTCTCCATCCTAGGAAAAAGGCTATCACTGTCCACCCTATCTAAACCTCTAATCATCTTATATGTTTTGATTAGGTCCCCTCTTAGCCGCCTCCCTTCTAACGAAAACAACCTCAAATCCCTCAGCCTCTCTTCATAAGACCTGCCCTCCCATACCAGGCAACATCCTGGTAAACCTCCTCTGTACCCTCTCCAAAGCCTCCACATCTTTCTTATAATGCGGGGACCAGAACTGCACACAATACTCCAAGTGCGGCCGCACTAGAGTTTTGTACAGTTTGCAACATGACGTTGCGGCTCCGAAATTCAATCCCCCTACCAATAAAAGCTAAGACTCCATATGCCTTCCTAACAACCTTCTTGACTTGACTGCCTACTTTCAGGGATCTATGCACATACACACCAAGATCCCTCTGTTCACCTAGACTGCTAAGAATCCTACCATTTGCCCTATACTCTACACATTTATTATTTCTGCCATAGTGCATTACCTCACACTTTTCCACATTAAACTCCATTTGCCACCTCTCGGCCCAGTTCTGCAACTTGTCTAAGTCCCTCTGCAAACTATAACACCCCTCTTCACTATCTACCACTCCACCGACTTTAGTGTCATCTGCAAATTTACTAATCCATCCTTCAATACCCTCATCCAGATCATTTATAAAATTACAAACAGCAGGGGCCCCAAAACAGACCCCTGAGGTACACCACTTGTCACCGAACTCCACGATGAATATCTCCCATCAACCACCACCCTCTGTCTTCTGTCCGCTAGCCAATTCCTAACCCAATTAGCTAAATCACCTTCTATCCCATACATCTGCATTTTCTGCAGAAGTCTTCCATGGGCCACCTTATCAAACGCCTTACTAAAGTCCATATGTACCACATCAACCGCCTTACCCCCATCCACCTCCTTAGTCACTTTTTCAAAAAACTCAATGAGGTTAGTAAGGCACGACCTACCCTTCACAAAACCATGCTGACTATCCCCAATCAATTCAGTTCTCTCTAAATAACTATAAATCCTATCCCTAATAATTCTCTCCAATACTTTGCCCACAACAGAAGTAATACTCACTGGCCTATAATTCCCTGGAAGGTCTCTCTTCCCCTTCTTGAACAATGGGACCACATTCGCTATCCTCCAGTCCTCCGGACCCACACCTGTAACCAACGACGACCTGAAGATCAGAGCCAGAGGCTCTGCAATCTCCTCTCTTGCCTCCCAGAGAATCCTAGGGTAAATCCCGTCTGGCCCAGAGGACTTATCCAACTTCAAACCCTCAAGAATATCTAGCACATCCTCCCTATCTACTTCAATACTTTCCAGTTTGCTACCCTGTACCTCAGTGTTCTCCATAACTACATTTACATCACCCTGCGTGAATACCGAAGAGAAATATTTCTTCAGTACCTCTCCAATCTCTTCAGGCTCCACGCACAACTTCCCACTGCTGTCTATGACTGGCCCTAGTCTTGTCCTAACCAATCTTCTATTCTTAACATATCTAAAGAAAGCTTTAGGATTCACCTTAATCCTATCAGCCAAAGTCTTCTTGTGTCCTCTCTTAGCTCTCCTCAATTCACTCTTTAGCTCCCTCATGGCTAATCTATAGCTATCCATTGCACTAACCGAGCCTTCAAGCCTCATCCTGACATAAGCCTCCTTTTTCCTTTTAACCAGCAAATCAACTTTTTTTGTACACCAAGGTTCTCTTATTCGACCATTTCCTCCTCGCCTGACAGGGACATACTTATCAAGGACTCGCAGCAGCTGCTCCTTGAATAAGCTCCACATTCCAGATGTTCCCAGTCCCTGTAGCTTCCTAGTCCAATCTATGCACCCTAAGTCTCTCCTGATGGCCTCATAATTACCCTTCCCCCAGCTATAACTACTGCCCCCAGCTTCATGCCTATCCCTATTCATCACTAAGGTGAACGTAACCGAATTGTGGTCACTATCACCAAAATGTTCACTAACTTCCACGCCTAACACCTGGTCTGGCTCATTGCCCAGCACCAAATCCAATGTAGCCTCACCTCTAGTTGGCCTATCTACATACTGAGTCAAAAAACCTTCCTGCACAGTTTGTACGAAAACTGACCCCTCTAACGAGCTAGAGCTATAGCTATTCCAATCAATATTAGTAAAGTTAAAGTCCCCCAAAGTACTGTTTGTCCCATCCTAAAGTACTGTTCTTTGTTCTTTGTTAATGCATTGTATGTGGAACATCCTAAAATGCATTAAGTTGCCATATTAATGCAGGTTCATTGAAAGCAAATTCAGTGTAGGTTGGGAAGGATTGAGTGCATGCATAGATATCTCTTATCTTGAGTTTTCATTCATTGCTTTTCAGGTTGAATACCTTGTGCAGCAGAATATTATTCCTCCTTTCTGTAAGTTGCTTGGTGTGAAAGATCCTCAGGTGATTCAGGTGGTCCTTGATGGTTTAAATAATATTTTGAAAGTGGCTGCTTCTGACACTAATACATTAATTGAAATGGTAGAGGAGTGTGGAGGTAAGTGAGATGCTTTTAATATTACTCCCTAAAGATTAAACTGTTTGTATCTCTGAATTGACATATTTAATACTCCTAAACTTCTCAGGACTTGAAAAAATTGAAGCTCTGCAGCAGCATGAGAATGAGGATATCTACAAACTTGCCTACGAGATTATCGACCACTATTTCTGTGGAGAGGAGGTGAGAATATTTTCAAAACAAGCCTATTGTAGAAAACTACAGGCCATTTAGCTTAAAATCAGTCATGAGGAAAATCCCAGAACCTATTATTAAGGACCTTGTCGCAGGGTATTTGGAAAATCTGTTTAATTAAGCAGAATCAACAGAGTTTTGTGAGAGGGAAATCATGTTTAACTAATTTTATTATTGGAATTCTTTGGGGAAGTAACAATCAATGTGAATAAGGGGAACCTGTAGATGTAATGTATTTTGATTTGCAGAAGGAATTTGACATGGTGCCACGTCAAAGGTTACTGCAAGAAATGGGAGCTTGTTGCGTAGGGGGTAACATTTTTTTCTATTAATTTTTATGGCTAGGCTAAGATTTATTGCTCATCCTTAGTTAACTTGAGAAGGTGATGGTGAGCTGTTATCTTGAACTACTTCAGTGCATGAGGTGTGAATACACCCACAGTCTGATGGGGAGGGCGTTCCAGAATTTTGACCCAATGACAGTGAAGGAATAACAAATATATTTCTAAGTCAGGATAATGAGTGACTTCGAAGGTAACTTCCTGGTGGTGGTGTTCCCAGGCATTTGCTGCCCTTGGCTTTCTAGATGGTAGTACTTGTGTGTTTGGAAGATGCTGCCCAAGGAGTCTGGCAGCATTCACTTTGGTGAGTTTGCACAGTTCATCGTGTAGATGACACACATGGCTATTACTTTGTGTTGGTGGCGGAGGAACTGAATGTTTGTGGAAGGGATAGCAATCAGGCAGGCTGATTTTTCCTGGGTGGTATCAAGCTTCTTGAGTATTGTTGGAGCTGCACCTATCTAGGGGAATGTTCCATTACATTCCTAACTTGCGTCTTGTAGATGGTGGACAGGCATTGGGAAGTCAGGAGGTAAGCTACTCCCAACAGGATTCCTAACAGAGAATAAAGAAAATTACAGCACACAAACAACTCTTTGGTCCTCCAAACCTGCACCAACCATGTTGTCCGACTGAACTAAAACCCCCTACCCTTCACATTTGATTTAACTAACCTTTGATCTGTTCTTGTAACCACTGTATTGATATGGTTAGTCAGTTAACCCATCGTAGAGGTATACAGCTCAGAAAGGGCCCTTTGGCCTATTGTGTCTGCACTGACAATAACTACCACTAAAGTCACATTAATCCCATTTTCCTGCACTTATCCCACATCCTTGAATATGATAATGTTTTAGGTACTCATCCAAATTCTGTTAAAGATTAGGGTTAGGGTCTCAGGCATTGCATTCCAGATTCTCACTACCCTCTCAAATCCTCTCTGAATCTCCTGCCCCTTATCCCAAAATTCTGACCCGTGGTGACCCCTCAACAAAGGGAACAGTTGTTTCCTATTCATCCTGTCCATATCCCTCATAATCGAATACACTTTAATCCCTTCCTCCCTCAGCCTTCTCTGCTCTGGCCTATCCCAGTCTCACCCTATAGCTTAAATGCCATCCCACACAACATCCTGGCGAACCTTCTCTGTACCCCCTCTATGGCACGAATATTACTTGCCACTTGTCAGTCTAAGCCTGGGTATTGTCCAGATCTTGCTGCATTTGAACATGGACAGCTTGAGTATCTTTGGAGTTACGAATGATACTGGACTTCATGCAGTCATCTGCGAACATCCCCACCTCTGACCTTATGATGGAAGGAAGATCATTGATGAAGCAGCTGAAGATGGTTGGGCCTAGGACACTACCCTGAGGAACTCCTGCAGTGATGTCCTGAAGATGAGATGATTGACCTCCAACCACCGCAACCATCTTCCTCTCTATCAGGTATGACTTCAATTAGTGGAGGGTTTGCCCCTCATGCCCATTACTCCAGTTTTGCTAGGGCTCCTTGATGCCATACTTAGTTGAATGCGGCCTTGATGTCAAGGGCAGTCACTCTCACTTTGCCTCTGGAGTTCAGCTCAATGTCTATGTTTGAACCAAGACTATAATGAGAAGAGGAGCTGAGTGATTCTGGTGGAACTCAACTGAGCATGTGCACGTAGGTTATTGCTGACTAAGTGCCACTTGATAGCACTGTTGATGACCCTTTCATCACTTTACTGATAATTGAGAGTTGATTGATGGAGTGGTAATTGGCCAAATTTGATTTGTCCGACTTTTGTGCGCAGGGCATATGTAGGTAATTTTCCACATTGCCCAGTAGATGCCAGCATTGTAGCTGAATGGAACAGCTTGGCTAGTAACATGACAAATTCCATTCCCGGAATATTGGCAGGGCATGTAGCCTTTGAAGAATCCAGTCCCTTCAGTCATTTTTTGATATCATGTGGATTGAATGGCCTATTCCTCTCCTAATTTGTACGTTAATTTCTTTTGGGGAGGTGGTGTTCTCTATACTTGCTACTTGTTCAGTTACTAATTAAGTAATTAAGCATGTTATTGTGATGTATTCTGAGAGGAAACAGTGCAGAGGAGTTTGATAAACTGGGTTCACATTCTTGTCTTTTTCACAGTTACTTTATACTGTTGTTGTCAGTTTTGTTGCATATTTCGTTGGACCAAAGTTAATTTTCCAAACTATCAACTGGACATTTGAAGCTGTTTGCCTTTATCTTTCCTAAAAATGATGTGGAGATGCCAGCATTGGACTGGGGTAAGCTCAGTAAGAAGTCTCACAACACCAATTTAAAGTCCAACAGGTTTATTTGGTAGCATGAGCTTTCAGAGCACTGCTTCTTCATCAGGTGAGTCACTCATGAGCTTTTGCAGTCACTCACCTGATGAAGAGGCAGTGCTCCGAAAGCTTGTACTACCAAATAAACCTGTTAGACTTTAACTGGGTGTTGTGAGACTCTAAAAATGAAGTTATCCTTGATCACAGAGTAGTGTAAGCTGGCCTGAATAGCAGTCACTATTATCTAATCATAGAATTGTGCAGTATGGAAGGAGACTGTGTGGTACATTGCATCTGTGCTGGCTCTTTGAAAATGCCATCCAATTAATCCTATCCCCCTGCTCCTTCATCATAGCCCTGCACATATTTTTCCTTCAAATATGTATTTAGTTAGGTAAAATAGGTAGATTGGAAGGTGCCGAGAGCGGAAGGTGCGGACGGGGAGGAATTTGTACAGTGTGTTTTAGAAGGGTCCTTGGAGCAGTATGTGGATAGCCCGACTAGAGAGGGGGTTATACTGGATCTGGTTCTGGGGAATGAGCCAGGGCAGGCGGTTGACGTTGTAGTAGGAAAGCATGTGTCAAATAGTGACCACAACTCTGTCTGCTTTAGGGTATTAATGGAAAAAGATGAAGCCTGCCCAAAGAGGAGGGTGTTAAACTGGGGGAGGGCTAGATATAGCCAGATTAGGCAGGATCTTAAGGATACCGACTGGGATAAGCTGTTCGAGGGTAGGTCGACGCTGCACACGTGGGAATCTTTCAAGAGAAAACTAAAATTTTTGCAGGATAGACACGTGCCGGTAAGGAGAAAGGATGGGAAGGGTAGGATTAGAGAACCGTGGGTTACTAGGGATGTTGAGGACTTGGTCATGAAGAAGCGGGAGGCGTACGTTAGATCCAGGCAATTGGGGACAGAGGCAGCGCTGGAAAAATATAGAGAGTGTAGATGGGATCTTAAAAGGGATGGCAGAAAGGCAAAAAGGGGCCACGAAATGGCTTTGGCAGGTAGGATTAAGGAAAATCCTAAGGCATTTTACTCCTATGTAAGGAGCAAAAGGATGGTTAGAGGGAAGATTGGACCTCTCAGGGACAGAGGAGGGGATCTTTGCTTAGAGCCTGAGGGGATGGGGGAGATCCTGAATGAATACTTTGCGTCAGTATTCACGCGGGAGAGGGGCCTGATGTCTGATGCCGGCTTTGAGAATTTTGAGGACCCGTTAAAGGAAATAATCATTACGAGGGAAGAAGTGTTGGGGCTTTTAGGTAGCATAAAGACTTATAAAGCTCCGGGGCCTGATGGTATTTATCCCAGGCTGCTAAGGGAGGTGAGGGATGACATGGCTGGGCCTCTGACGCAAATCTTTGTCTCTTCTTTGGACACAGGTGAGGTCCCAGAGGACTGGAGGATTGCAAATGTAGTACCGTTGTTTAAAAAGGGTCAGAGGGATAACCCAGGGAATTATAGGCCGGTGAGCTTGACTTCAGTTATAGGTAAGCTAATGGAGAGGATTCTCAGGGACAGGATGTATGAGCATCTGGAGTGCTGCGATCTGATCAGGGATACGCAGCATGGCTTCGTCAAGGGGAAGTCTTGTCTTACGAATCTAGTGGAATTTTTTGAAGAAGTGACAAAAACAGTTGATGAAGGACATGCTGTTGATGTCGTCTACATGGATTTCAGTAAGGCGTTTGACAAGGTTCCCCATGGTAGACTGATAAAAAAGGTGAAGGCGCATGGGATACAGGGCCAGGTATGTAGATGGGTTGAGAACTGGCTTGGGAGGAGGAGACAGCGGTATTAGTGGAAGGCTCTTTTTCCAACTGGAGGTCAGTCACTAGTGGTGTGCCACAGGGCTCAGTACTAGGACCTCTCCTATTTGTGATTTATATAAATGACTTGGAAGAGGGGATAGGTGGTGTGATCAGCAAATTTGCTGATGACACTAAGATACTTGGATTGGCAGGGACTGAGGAGCAGTGCCAGGCAATACAACAGGACATTGATAGGCTGGTAGATTGGGCAGATAGATGGCAAATGGAATTTAATCCGGATAAATGCGAGGTGATGCATTTTGGCCGGAATACTGTAGAGGGGAGTTATAGGATAAAAGATAAAACTATCCGGAGTATAGAGACGCAGAGAGACCTGGGGGTGCAGGTTCACAAGTCTCTGAAGGTGTCAGTACAGGTGGAAAAGGTGATAAAGAAAGCGTATGGTATGTTAGCCTTCATAGGAAGGGGTATAGAATACAAGAGTAGGAGTTTGATGTTGCAAGTGTATAGAACATTGGTTAGGCCTCACTTGGAGTACTGCGTCCAGTTCTGGTCGCCGTACTACCGGAAGGATGTGGAGTCCCTGGAGAGAGTGCAGAGGAGATTTACCAGGATGCTGCCTGGTATGGAAGGGCTGTCTTACGAGGAAAGGTTGAACGTACTGGGGTTGTTTTCCCTTGAAAGACGTCGGCTGAGAGGGGACCTATTAGAGGTATATAAGATTATGAGGGGTATAGATAGAGTAAATGGTGGTAAGCTTTTTCCACCATTAGATTCGGATAGAACAAGGGGTCACGGCCTTAGGGTGAGGGGGGCTATGTATAAGACTAATATTAGAGGGCATTTTTTTCACACAAAGGGTAGTGGGGGTGTGGAATGCACTACCGAGTAAGGTGGTGGGAGCAGGCACGCTAGGGTTGTTTAAGGGTCTCTTGGACAGCCACATGAGCGGTCTGCAGATAGAGGGATATAGGAGGACTGTTTAAATACTTTAATTGTTTCCACAGGCTGTTCGGTCCACCTTGTTGACCAACAAGGTGCATGCATTCGGCAGGTCGTGCGAGGGCTGCTCCTGGATGTTACTTCAGGAGTGGCCTAGTGCTTCATGTCGTTAGTGTATGCTTAAACTGGACCATCAGATGGGCAACATGACAGCTCAGAGACTATCGCTGTTGCTGTGCAGACACATGGATTTGGGCCTGTGTCTGCGGGAGTTTGTGCGTTCTCCCCGTGGTTGCGTGGGTTTTCTCTGGGTGCTCCGGTTTCCTCCCACATCCCAAAAATGTGCTCTTAGGCTGATTGGGTAACAAATTGTCCCTATATTGGTCTCTATATGTCATTAAGATGTTAGGATGGCGGCGCGGGCTCGTTGGGCCGAAGGGCTTGTTTCCCGTGCAGTGTTGTTCTTTGTTCTATTTACCTTTGAATGGGTTCCTACCACCTTTTCAATCCATCTTCCATCAATGCATTTCATGTTGTCATACCAATTTCTCCTGTTCTTGTCATTCTGAGACTTGCTGTCATTACGGAATTAATTAAGGCTGAGCAGAAAGATTTGTGAAATCATAGAATGCTTTTTAAAGAATATATTGTGATTTTAATATAGATTAAAGTAATTAAAATGTGAAAGCAACAAATCATGCCACAAAGTGATGCCATTATTTTGCTGTGTCAATTTAATCAGTGTTAATCAGAATTTATTGTGTATGACTTGATTTCATAAGAATGAGGAGCAGCTGTAGGCCATTCAGCCCCTCAAGCCTGCTCTGTCATTTAATTTCATCATGGCTAATCTCATCTTAGCCTCATCTCCATCCCTGCCCATTCTGCAGAACCCTTTAAACCTGTTACTAAATAAAAATCTGTCTACTCCTCAAATTTACTCAATGTCCCAACATCCATCGGACTCTGACTTAGTGAATTCCACAGATTCACCACTTTTGAGAGACATAAGACATAAAAGCAGAATTAGGCCACTCAGCCCATCAAGTCTGTTCTGCCATTCAATCATGGCTGATATTTTTCTCTTGCCTTTACCCCATAACCGGTGATCCCCTTATTAATCAAGAAACTATCTATATCTGTCTTAAAGACACTCAATGACTTGGCCTCCTCAGCCTTGTGGGACAATGAGTTCCACATATTTCACCACTCTCTGGCTGAAGAAATTCCTCCTAACCTCTGTTTTAAAGGATCGTCCCTTTAGCCTGAGTTGCCCCTTTAGTTCTAGTTTTTCCTACTAGAGAAAACATCCTTTCCATGTCTACTGTATCCAGGCCTTGCAGCATCTGTAAGTTTCAATAAGATCCCCTCTCAATCTTTTAAACTCCAACGAGTACAGACTCAGAGTCTGTACTCTTATGGATGAAAAGGGAATGGTTTAGGTTAGAGGGTCATTGCTTTTTGTTAATTGGACGGTGCAACATCGAAGGCCAAAGGGCCTGTTCTGCACTGTAATGTTCTATGTTCTAGAGTCCTCAACCGTTCCTTATACGTCAAGCTCTTCATTCCAGGGATCACTCTTGTGAACCTTCTCTGGATCCTTTCCAAGGCCAGCACATCCTTCCTTAGATATAGGACCCAAAACTGCTCACAATACTCCAAATGGGGTCTGACAGGGCCTTATACAGCCTCAGAAGTACATCCCTGTATTGTATTCTAGCCCTTTTGATATGAATGTAACATTTCATTTGCCTTCCTGAACCTGCAGTTGGCAGTTAGGAAAATCTTGAACAATGGCTCCCAAATGACTTCAAAGAGGGTTTGAAGTTGGATAAGTCCCCTGGGCCGGACGGGATTTACCCTAGGATTCTCTGGGAGGCAAGAGAGGAGATTGCAGAGCCTCTGGCTCTGATCTTCAGGTCCTCGTTGGTTACGGGTGTGGTTCCGGAGGACTGGAGGATAGCGAATGTGGTCCCATTGTTTAAGAAGGGGAAGAGAGACCTTCCAGGGAATTATAGGCCAGTGAGTCTTACTTCTGTTGTGGGCAAGGTATTGGAGAGAATTATTAGGGATAGGATTTATAGTTATTTAGAGAGAAATGAATTGATTGGGGATAGTCAGCATGGTTTCGTGAAGGGTAGGTCATGCCTTACTAACCTCATTGAGTTTTTTGAGAAAGTGACCAGAGAGGTGGATGGGGGTAAGGCGGTTGATGTAGTATATATGGACTTTAGTAAGGCTTTTGATAAGGTGGCCCATGGAAGACTTCTACAGAAAATGCAGATGTGTGGAATAGAGGGTGATTTAGCTAATTGGATTAGAAATTGGCTGGCAGATAGAAGACAGAGGGTGGTGGTTGATGGGAGATATTCATCGTGGAGTTCGGTGACGAGTGGTGTGCCTCAGGGGTCTGTTTTGGGGCCCCTGCTGTTTGTAATTTTTATAAATGATCTGGATGAGGGTATTGAGGGATGGATCAGTAAATTTGCAGATGATACTAAAGTTGGTGGTGTGGTAGATAGTGAAGAGGGGTGTTTTAGTTTACAGAGTGACTTGGACAAGTTGCAGAGCTGGGCCGAGAGGTGGCAAATGGAGTTTAATGTGGAAAAGTGTGAGGTAATGCACTTTGGCAGGAACAATAAATGTGTAGAGTATAGGGCTAATGGTAGGGCTCTTAATAGTGTTGAGGAACAGAAGGATCTTGGTGTATGTGTCAATAGATCCCTGAAAGTAGGCAGTCAAGTGGATAAAGTTGTTAAGAAGGCTATGGAGTCTTAGCTTTTATTGGTAGGGGGATTGAATTTAGGAGCCGCAGCATCATGTTGCAACTGTACAAAACTCTAGTGCGGCCGCACTTGGAGTATTGTGTGCAGTTCTGGTCCCCACATTATAAGAAAGATGTGGAGGCATTGGAGAGGGTACAGAGGAGGTTTACCAGGATGTTGCCTGGTATGGAGGGCAGGTCCTATGAAGAGAGGTTGAAGGATTTGAGGTTGTTTTCGTTAGAAAGGAGGCGGCTAAGGGGGGATCTTATTGAAGCATATAAGATAATTAGAGGTTTGGATAGGGTGGACAGTGATAGCCTTTTTCCTAGGATGGAGAAAGCTAGCACGAGGGGACACAGCTTTAAATTAAGGGGTATGAGTTATAGGACGGATATCAGAGGTAGGTTCTTTACTCAAAGAGTGATTAGGGAGTGGAATGCCCTGCCTGCAGCTGTTGTAGATGCGCCAAGTTTGGTGGCGTTTAAGAGGTTAGTTGATAAGTATATGGATGAGAAGGGAATGGTTTAGTTAGGAGGGGCATTGCTTTTTATTTTGGTCGGCACAACATCGAAGGCCGAAGGGCCTGTTCTGTGCTGTATTGTTCTATGTTCTATGTTCTAAATCCCTTTGTGTTTCTGATTTCCTAAGCATTTCCCCATTTAGAAAACAGTCTATGCCTCCATTCCTCCTTCCAAAGTGCATAACTCACACTTCTCCACACACTGTATTCCATCTACCAGTTCTTTGCACATTCTCCTAAATTGTCCAGGTCCTTCTGCAACCTCCCTGCTTCTTCAATACTACTGTCTCTCTACATACCTTTGTATTATCTGCAAACTTAGCAACAGTGCCTTTAGTTCCTTCTCCAAATTGTTAATGTATATAGTGAAAAGTTGTGGTCCCGGCACCGACGCCTGAGGCACATCACTAGTCACCGGCCGCCATCCTGAGAGAGACCCTTTCATCCCCAGTCTCTCCTTTCTGCCAGCCAGCCAATCCTCTGTCCATGCCAGGATCTTATCCTTAACACCATGGGCACTTAACTTATTTAACAGAGAGAAGTAATTTCTCCACATTGCTGTTTTAAATCTGCTATCCCTTATCCTAAAACTATGACCTCTCATTCTAGATTGTCCTACAAGAGGAAACATGCTCTCTGCATCCATGCTGTCAGTCCCCTTTAACATTTTATACCTCAATTAGATCTTCTCTTCTTTTAAACTGTAGAGAGTATCGACTTAAACTGATCAATCTCTCTTCATAGGACAAATCCCTCATCTCTGAATCAATCTAGTGAAGCTCCTCAGAACCGCTTCCAATGCGGAATATCTCTCCTCAAGTCAAGGGATCAAAACTAAACACAAACTTCTAAGTGTGGTTCACTAATGCTTTGAATAGTAGCAGCAACACTTCATCACTTTTATGTTCTATCCCTATAGCAGTAAATGCCAAAATTCCATTTGCCTTCCTTATTACCTGCATACTCATTTATTGTGATTCATGAATAAGATAAAGAAGGAAAAACAGAATATCAAAGTAAGCTAGTGGGGACTTAAAAAGTGACTGTAAAAGTTTCTACAGGTACGTAAAGAGGAAAAAGATTGACAAAAACAAATGTAGGGACCTAACAGTTAGAAATGGAAGAATTCATAACGGGGAATAAAGAAATGGCTGAATTAAATTTGTGCTTGTCTTCCTTTGTGAAGACGGAAGCAATGAATAATGTACCAGAAGTGCTAAGAGAAACATGTTTTAGTGAGGAGCTGAAGGAAATCAGCATTAGTAGAGAAATAGTTTTGGGGAAATTGATGGGATTGAAGGTGGATAAATCTCCAGGTCCTGATAATTTTCATCCCAGAGTACTTAAGGAAGTGACCCTGGAAATAAGAACATAAGAATCAGAAGCAGGAGTGGGCCATCTGGCTCCTCGAGCCTGCTGCGCCATTCAATAAGATCACGGCTGATCTTTTTGTGGACTCAGCTCACTTACCCACCTACTCACCTTGACCCTTAATTCCTTTACTGTTCAAAAATTTATCTATCCTTGCCTTAAAAACATTCAATGAGGTAGCCTCAAATGTTTCACTGAGCAGGGAATTCCACAGATTTACAATCCTTTGTGTGAAGAAGTTTCTCCTCAACTTAGTCCTAAATCTGCTCTTCCTTATTTTGAGGCCATGCCCCCTAGTTCTAGTTTCACCCGCCAGTGGAAACAACTTCCCTCCTTCTATCTTATCAATTCCCTTCATAATTTTATATGTTTCTATCCGATCTCCCCTCATGCTTCTGAATTCCAATGAGGATAGCTCCAGTCTACTCAGTCTCTCCACATAAGCCAACCCTCTGAGTTCTGAAATCAATCCAATGAATCTCCTTTGCACCCTCTCCAGTGCCAGTATATCCTTTCTCAAATAAGGAGAGCATAACTGTACACAGTACTCAAGGTATGGCCTCAGCAACACCTTATACAGCTGCAACATAAGAAATAGGAGCAGGAGTGGGCCATCTAGCCTTTTGAGCCTGCCCTGCCATTTCAACAAGATCCTGGCTGATCTGAAGTGGATAAATTCCGCTTTCCCGCTTTAGAACATAGAACATTACAGCACAGAACAGGCCCTTCGGCCTTCAATGTTGTGCCGACCAAAATAAAAAGCAATGCCCCTCCAAACTAAACCATTCCCTTCTCTTCCATATACTTATCAATTAACCTCTTAAACGCCACCAAACTTGGCGCATCTACAACAGCTGCAGGCAGGGCATTCCACTCCCTAATCACTCTTTGAGTAAAGAACCTACCTCTGATATCCGTCCTATAACTCATACCCCTTAATTTAAAGCTGTGCCCCCTCGTGCTAGCTTTCTCCATCCTAGGAAAAAGGCTATCACTGTCCACCCTATCTAAACCTCTAATCATCTTATATGCTTCAATAAGATCCCCTCTTAGCCGCCTCCTTTCTAACGAAAACAACCTCAAATCCTTCAACCTCTCTTCATAGGACCTGCCCTCCATACCAGGCAACATCCTGGTAAACCTCCTCTGTACCCTCTCCAATGCCTCCACATCTTTCTTATAATGTGGGGACCAGAACTGCACACAATACTCCAAGTGCGGCCGCACTAGAGTTTTGTACAGTTGCAACATGACGTTGCAGCTCCGAAATTCAATCCCCCTACCAATAAAAGCCAAGACTCCATATGCCTTCCTAACAACCTTCTCGACCTGACTGCCTACTTTCAGGATCTATGCACATACACACCAAGATCCCTCTGTTCATCAACACTACTAAGAATCCTACCATTAGCCCTATACTCTACACATTTATTATTCCTGCCATAGTGCATTACCTCACACTTTTCCACATTAAACTCCATTTGCCACCTCTCGGCCCAGCTCTGCAACTTGTCCAAGTCACTCTGTAAACTAAAAACACCCCTCTTCACTATCTACCACACCACCAACTTTAGTATCATCTGCAAATTTACTGATCCATCCCTCAATACCCTCATCCAGATCATTTATAAAAATTACAACAGCAGGGGCCCCAAAACAGACCCCTGAGGCACACCACTTGTCACCGAACTCCACGATGAATATCTCCCATCAACCACCACCTCTGTCTTCTATCTGCTAGCCAATTCCTAATCCAATTAGCTAAATCACCCTCTATCCCATACATCTGCATTTTCTGCAGAAGTCTTCCATGGGCCACCTTATCAAACGCCTTACTAAAGTCCATATATACCACATCAACCGCCTTACCCCCATCCACCTCTTTGGTCACTTTTTCAAAAAACTCAATGAGGTTAGTAAGGCACGACCTACCCTTCACAAAACCATGCTGACTATCCCCAATCAATTCATTTCTCTCTAAATAACTATAAATCCTATCCCTAATAATTCTCTCCAATACTTTGCCCACAACAGAAGTAAGACTCACTGGCCTATAATTCCCTGGAAGGTCTCTCTTCCCCTTCTTGAACAATGGGACCACATTCACTATCCTCCAGTCCTCCGGAACCACACCCGTAACCAACGACGACCTGAAGATCAGAGCCAGAGGCTCTGCAATCTCCTCTCTTGCCTCCCAGAGAATCCTAGGGTAAATCCCGTCCGGCCCAGGGGACTTATCCAACTTCAAACCCTCGAGAATTTCTAGCACATCCTCCCTATCTACTACAATACTTCCCAATTTGCAACCCTGTACCTCAGTGATCTCCATAGCTACATTTCCAGCACTCTGCGTGAATACCGAAGAGAAATATTTATTCAGTGCCTCACCAATCTCTTCAGGCTCCACGCACAACTTCCCACTGCTGTCTATGACTGGCCCTAATCTTGCCCTAACCAATCTTCTATTCTTAACATATCGAAAGAAAGCTTTAGGATTCTCCTTAATCCTATCAGCCAACATCTTCTCGTGTCCCCTCTTAGCTCTCCTCAATTCACTTTTTACCTCCTTCCTGGCTAATCTATAGCTATCCATTGCACTAACTGAGCCTTCAAGCCTCATCCTGACATAAGCCTCCTTTTTCTTCTTAACCAGCAAATCAACTTTTTTCGTACACCAAGGCTCTCTTACTCGTCCATTTCCTCCCTGCCTGACAGGGACATACTTATCAAGGACTCGCAGCAGCTGCTCCTTGAATAAGCACCACATTCCAGATGTTCCCAGTCCCTGTAGTTTCCTAGTCCAATCTATGCACCCTAATTCTCTCCTGATGGCCTCATAATTACCCTTCCCCCAGCTATAACTACTGCCCCCAGCTTCATGCCTATCCCTGTCCATCACTAAGGTGAACGTAACCGAATTGTGGTCACTATCACCAAAATGTTCACTAACTTCCAAGCCTAACACCTTTCTTCCCATAACCCTTGATTCCATTGTCTATCAGAAACCTATCTACCCGTGACTTAAATATATTCAGCGAGGAAGCTTCCATCATTTCAATGGGCAGAGACTCACCACCCTTTGAGTAAAGAAGTTCCTCCTCAACTCCGATCTAAACTGCCCCCCCTTATTTTGAGACTGTGCCCTCTAGGTCTGCTATCCTTTCTAAGCAGGAAGAATCTCTCTACCTCTACCTGTTGAGAAGAGCTAGAAGAGGACACGAGAAGACTTTGGCAGATAGGATTAAGGAGAATCCTAAAGCTTTTTACGGGTATATAAATAATAAAAGATTGGTTAGGGCAAGATTAGGGCCAGTCAGAGATAGCAGTGGGAAGTTGTGCGTGGAGCCTGAGGAGATAGGAGAGACACTGAATGAGTATTTTTCGTCAGTATTCACGCAGGAGAAAGACAATGTTGTCGGGGAGAATACTGCGATACTAGGTTGTAGACTGGGCAGGATTGAGGTTCATAAGGAGGAGGTGTTAGCGAATCTTGAGGGTATGAAAATTGATAAGTCCCCTGGGCCAGATGGGATTTACCCTAGGATTCTCTGGGAGGCTAGAGAGGAGATTGCAGAGCCTTTGGCTTTGATCTTCATGTCGTCGTTGGCTACAGGTATAGTGCCGGAAGACTGGAGGATGGCAAATGTTGTCCCTTTGTTCAAAAAGGGGAGTAGGGACCATCCTGGAAATTATAGACCGGTGAGCCTGACTTCTGTTGTGGGCAAAGTCTTGGAAAGAATTATAAGGGATAGGATTTATAAGCATCTAGAGAGAAATAAATTGATTAGGGATAGTCAGCACGGTTTTGTGAAGGGTAGGTCGTGCCTCACAAACCTTATTGAGTTTTTTGAGGAGGTGACCAAAGAGGTAGATAAGGGTAAGGCAGTTGATGTAGTGTATATGGATTTTAGCAAAGCGTTTGATAAGGTTCCCCATGGTAGGCTACTGCAGAAAGTGCAGATGCATGGGATTGAAGGTGATTTAGCAGTTTGGATTAGGAATTGGCTAGCTGATAGAAGACAGAGGGTGGTGGTTGATGGGAAATATTCAACCTGGAGTGCAGTTACAAGTGATGTACCTCAAGGATCTGTTTTGGGGCCACTGCTGTTTGTCATTTTTATAAATGACGTAGATGAGGGTGTAGAGGGTTGGATTAGTGAATTTGCTGACGTTACCAAAGTGAGGGGAGTTGTAGACAGCGAGGATGGATGTTACAGTTTGCAGAAGGACATAGATAGGTTGCAGAGCTGGGCCATGAGGTGGCAAATGGAATTCAATACAGATAAGTATTCACTTTGGTAGGAATAACAAGCATATGAAATATAGGGCTAATGGAAGGACCCTTAATAGTGTTGTCGAGCTGAGGGATCTTGGGGTACAAGTACGTAGCTCTTTGAAAGTTGGCACCCAGGTTGATAAAGTTGTTAAGAAGGCGTATGGTGTGTTAGCTTTTATTGGTAGAGGGATTGAATTTAGGAGCTGTGAGGTTATGTTACAACTGTACAAAACTCTGGTGTGACCGCACTTGGAGTATTGCGTACAGTTCTGGTCGCCGCATTATAAGAAAGATGTGGAAGCATTGGAAAGGGTGCAGAGGAAGTTTACCAGGATGTTGCCTGATATGGTGGGAAGGCCTTATGAGGAAAGGCTGAGGGACCTGAGGTTATTTTCATTAGAGAGAAGAAGGTTACGCGGTGACCTAATTGAGGCGTATAAGATGATCAAGGGATTGGATAGGGTGGATAGTGAGAGCCTTTTTCCTCGGATGGTGATGACCAACACGAGGGGACATAACTTTAAATTAAGAGGTGGTAGTTATAGGACGGATGTCAGAGGCAGGTTCTTTACACAGAGGGTGGTGAGAGCGTGGAATGCCCTGCCTGCAGCAGTTGTGGACTCACCTACTTTGGGGGCATTCAAATGATCGGTGGATAGGCATATGGATGATATTGGAATAGTTTAGGTTAGAGAGTCCACTGGCCGGCGCAACATAGAGGGCCGAGGGGCCTGTACTGCACTGTAATGTTCTATGTTCTACCCCATCTATCCTCTTTGTTATCTTATATGTCTCTATAAGATCCCCCCTCAGCCTTTTAAACTCCAACAAGTACAGACCCAGTCTATTCAATTAATTAATTAATTGAATAGACTTCATTAATAGAGGGATTGAGTTTAGGGCCTTCATTAATAGAACATAGAACATTACAGCACAGAGCAGGCTCTTCGGCCCTCGATGTTGTGCAGACCAAAATAAAGAGCAATGCCCCTCCAAACTAAACCATTCCCTTCTCTTCCATATACTTATCAATTATCCTCTTAAACGCCACCAAACTTGGCGCATCTACAACAGCTGCAGGCAGGGCATTCCACTCCCTAATCACTCTTTGAGTAAAGAACCTACCTCTGATATCCGTCCTATAACTCATACCCCTTAATTTAAAGCTGTGTCCCCTCGTGCTAGCTTTCTCCATCCTAGGAAAAAGGCTATCACTGTCCACCCTATCTAAACCTCTAATCATCTTATATGCTTCAATAAGATCCCCTCTTAGCCGCCTCCTTTCTAACGAAAACAACCTCAAATCCTTCAACCTCTCTTCATAGGACCTGCCCTCCATACCAGGCAACATCCTGGTAAACCTCCTCTGTACCCTCTCCAATGCCTCCACATCTTTCTTATAATGTGGGGACCAGAACTGCACACAATACTCCAAGTGCGGCCGCACTAGAGTTTTGTACAGTTGCAACATGATGCTGCGGCTCCTAAATTCAATCCCCCTACCAATAAAAGCTAAGACTCCATATGCCTTCTTAACAACTTTATCCACTTGACTGCCTACTTTCAGGGATCTATTGACACATACACCAAGATCCTTCTGTTCCTCAACACTATTAAGAGCCCTACCATTAGCCCTATACTCTACACATTTATTGTTCCTGCCAAAGTGCATTACCTCACACTTTTCCACATTAAACTCCATTTGCCACCTCTCGGCCCAGCTCTGCAACTTGTCCAAGTCACTCTGTAAACTATAACACCCCTCTTCACTATCTACCACTCCACCGACTTTAGTGTCATCTGCAAATTTACTGATCCATCCCTCAATACCCTCATCCAGATCATTTATAAAAATTACAAACAGCAGGGGCCCCAAAACAGACCCCTGAGGCACACCACTCGTCACCGAACTCCACGATGAATATCTCCCATCAACCACCACCCTCTGTCTTCTATCTGCCAGCCAATTCCTAATCCAATTAGCTAAATCACCCTCTATTCCACACATCTGCATTTTCTGTAGAAGTCTTCCATGGGCCACCTTATCAAACGCCTTACTAAAGTCCATATATACTACATCAACCGCCTTACCCCCATCCACCTCTCTGGTCACTTTCTCAAAAAACTCAATGAGGTTAGTAAGGCATGACCTACCCTTCACGAAACCATGCTGACTATCCCCAATCAATTCATTTCTCTCTAAATAACTATAAATCCTATCCCTAATAATTCTCTCCAATACCTTGCCCACAACAGAAGTAAGACTCACTGGCCTATAATTCCCTGGAAGGTCTCTCTTCCCCTTCTTAAACAATGGGACCACATTCGCTATCCTCCAGTCCTCCGGAACCACACCCGTAACCAACGAGGACCTGAAGATCAGAGCCAGAGGGTCTGCAATCTCCTCTCTTGCCTCCCAGAGAATCCTAGGGTAAATCCCGTCCGGCCCAGGGGACTTATCCAACTTCAAACCCTCGAGGGACTGAGTTTAGGAGTCGGGAGGTATGTTGCAACTTTATAAGACCCACTTGGAGTATTGTGTGCAGTTCTGGTCGCCTCACTTTAGGAAGGATGTGGAAGCTATTGAGAGGGTGCAGAGGAGATTTATAAGCATGTTGCCTGGATTGGGGGACATGCCTTATGAAGATAGGTTGAGGGAGCTAGATCTCTTCTCCCTGGAGAGACGTAGGTTGAGAGGCGACCTGATAGAGGTTTATAAGATGTTGAGAGGAATAGATGGAGTGAATTATTGGTGGCTATTTCCCAGGGCTGAAATGGTTGAAGTTGCTGGGGGGCAAGTACAGAGGAGATGTTAGAGGTAAGTTTTTCAATCAGAGAGTGGAGAGTGAATGGAATCGGCAGCCGTCAGTGGTGGTAGAGGCGAACTTGCTGGGGTCTTTTAAGAGACTTCTGGATGAGCAAATGGGATTGGGAGTTACATAGAACATAGAACATTACAGTGCAGAACAGGCCCTTCGGCCTTCGATGTTGCGCCGACCAATTAAGAAAAAGCAGTGACCCTCTAACCTAAACCATTCCCTTTTCATCCATAAACTTATCTACTGACCTCTTAAACGCCCCCACACTTGGCGCATCTACAACTGCAGCAGGCAGGGCAATCCATACCCTTACCACCCTCTGGGTAAAGAACCTACCTCTGACATCCGTCCTATCACCACCACCCCTTAATTTAAAGCTATGTCCCCTCGTGCTAGCTTTCTCCATCGTAGGAAAAAGGCTATCACTGCCACCCTATAGGAACCTCTAATCATCTTATATGTTTCAATAAGGTCTCCTCTTAGCCGCCTTCTTTCTAACAAAAACAACCTCAAATCCCTCAGCCTCTCTTCATAAGACCTTCCCTCCATACCAGGCAACATCCTGGTAAACCTCCTCTGTACCCTCTCCAATGCGTCCACATCTTTCTTATAATGTGGGGACCAGAACTGCACACAATACTCCAAGTGCGGCCGCACTAGAGTTTTGTACAGTTGCAACATGACGTTGCGGTTCCGAAATTCAATCCCCCTACCAATAAAAGCTAAGACTCCGTATGCCTTCTTAACAACCTTATCGACTTGATTGCCAACTTTCAGGGATCTATGCACATATACACCAAGATCCCCCTGTTCATCAACACTATTAAGAGTCCTACCATTAGCCCTATACTCTACACGTTTCTTATTCCTGCCAAAGTGAATTACCTCACACACCTTACAGGTAGTTCTGTGGCCTGGTAGGTACTGATATGATCAGCACAACTTGAGGGCCGAAGGGCCTGTTTGTGCTGTAGTGTTGGAGAATATTGAACACTACAGCACAAACAGGCCCTTCAGCCCACGAGTTGTGCCGATCACATCTATACCTACCAAGCCACAGACCTATCTATATCCCCCATCCCATTAGTTCCCATATACTCATCCAGAAGTCTTTTAAAAGACCCCAGCGAGCTCGCCTCTACCACCAGCGATGGCAGCCGATTCCATCCACTCACCACCCTCTGAGTGAAAAACTTACCCCTAACATCCCCTCTGTATTTGCTTCCCTGCACCTTAGATCTGTGTCCTCCCGTAGCAACCATTTCAGCCCTGGGAAATAGCCTCTGAAAATCCACCCTATCTATTCCTCTCAACATTTTATAAACCTCTATCAGGTCGCCTCTCAATCTACGTCTCTCCAGTGAGAAGAGTCCCAGCTCCCTCAACCTATCTTCATAAGTCCTGCCTCCCAATCCAGGCAGCATCCTTGTAAATCTCCTCTGCACTCTTTCAATAGCTTCTACATCCTTCCTATAATGAGGCGACCAGAACTGCGCACAGTACTCCAAGTGGGGTCTGACAAGGGTCTTATAAAGCTGCATCATTACCTCCTGACTCCTAAACTCAATCCCTCGATTAATGAAGGCCAGTACACCACACATCTTCTTGAC
Source organism: Sphyrna mokarran (assembly GCA_024679065.1). Classification (NCBI taxonomy): domain Eukaryota; kingdom Metazoa; phylum Chordata; class Chondrichthyes; order Carcharhiniformes; family Carcharhinidae; genus Sphyrna; species Sphyrna mokarran. Next base: position 135,360,847 of record JAGIQG010000004.1, on the reverse strand, counting down.
CACTTCCTCCACCTGCGAGGCCGATTTAAGAGTCCTATGGACCTGGACCCCAACATCCTTCTGCTCTTTAACACAGCTAAGACTCCGACCCTTGATATTGTACTCCTTCATCCCACTATTCCTGCCAAAATGGACCACTACACATTTATCCGCGTTGAAGTCCATCTGCCACTTCTCCGCCCAGTCATGCATCATATCTATGTCTTGCTGCAACTTTTAACATCCCTCCAGACCATCCACAACACCACCAGCCTTTGTATCGTCGGCGAACTTACTAACCCATCCCTCCACTTCCTCATCCAGGTCATTTATGAAAATGACAAACAGCAAGGGTCCCAGAACAGATCCTTGGGGCACTCCACTGGTTACCGATCTCCATGCAGAACAAGACCCATCCACAACCACTCTCTGCCTTCTGCTGGCAAGCCAGTTCTGGATCCACAAGGCCAAAGCCCCTTGGATCCCATGCCCCCTCACCTTCTCAAGAAGCCTTGCATGTGGTTCCTATCTTTAAGAAAGAGAACAGGGATAGTCCAGGAAATTACCGACCGGGGAGTCTGACTTCAGTGGTTGGTAAGCTGATGGAGAGGCTTCTGAGGGATAAGAGCATTTGCAGAAGTTTGGACTGATTAGAAATAGTCAGCATGGTTTTGTCAAGGGCAGGTCATGCCTTACGAGCCGAGTTGAGTTCTTCGAAAATGAGACTGAACACATTGACGAAGGAAGAGCGGTGGACGTAGTGTACATGGACTTTAGTAAGGCGTTTGAGAAGGTCCCCCATGCAAGGTTTCTGGAGAAGGTGAGAGGGCATGGGATCCAAGGGGCTTTGACCTCGTGGATCCAGAACTGGCTTGCCGGTAGAAGGCAGAGAGTGGTTGTGGATGGGTCTTGTTCTGCATGGAAGTCGGTCACCAGTGGAGTGCCCCAGGGATCTGTTCTGGGACCCCTGCTGTTTGTCATTTTCATAAATGACCTGCATGAGGAAGTGGAGGGATGGGTTAGCAAGTTCGCCGACGGTACAAAGGTCGGTGGTGTTGTGGATGGTCTGGAGGGATGCCAAAAGTTTCAGCGGGACATAGACAGGATGCAAGACTGGGCGGAGAAGTGGCAGACGGACTTCAACGCAGATAAATGTGTAGTGGTCCATTTTGGCAGGAATAATGTGATGAAGGAGTACAATATAAGGTGTAGGAGTCTTAGCTGTGTTGAAGAGCAGAAGGATCTCGGGGTCTGGGTCCATAGGACTCTTAAATCAGCCTCACAGGTGGAGGAAGTGGTCAAGAAGGCGTACAGTGTACTGGCCTTCATTAATCGAGGAATAGAGTTTAGGAGTCAGGAGGTAATGATGCAGCTCTATAAGACTCTTGTCAGACCCCAGTTGGAGTATTGTGCGCAGTTCTGGTCGCCTCATTATAGGAAGGATGTAGAGGCTATTGAGAGAGTTCAGAGGAGATTTACAAGGATGCTGCCTGGATTGGGAGGCAGGCCTTATGAAGATAGGTTGAGGGAGCTGGGACTCTTCTCACTGGAGAGACGTAGGTTGAGAGGCGACCTGATAGAGGTTTATAAAATGTTGAGAGGAATAGATAGGGTGGACTCTCAGAGACTATTTCCCCGAGCTGAAATGGTCACTACGAGAGGACACAGATTTAAGGTGCAGGGAAGCAAATACAAAGGAGATGTCAGGGGTAGGTTTTTCACTCAGAGGGTGGTGAGTGAATGGAACCAACTGCCGTCGGAGGTTGTTGAGGCAAACTCACTGGGGTCTTTTAAGAGACTTCTGGATGAGTATATGGAAAAGAATAGGATAGGGGGTTATAGATAGGTCTGTGGATTTGTAGATGTGATCGGCGCAGCTTGTTGGCCAAAGGGCCTGTTTGTGCTGTATTCTTCTATGTTCTATGTGGCACCTTATCAAACACCTTGCTAAAGTCCATGTACACCATGTCCACCGCTCTTCCTTCGTCAATGTGTTCAGTCTCATTTTCGAAGAACTCAACTAAGCTCGTAAGGCATGACCTGCCTCTGACAAAACCATGCTGACTATTTCTGATCATTTTAAACTTCTCCAAATGCTCGTAAATCTTATCCCTCAGAAGCCTCTCCATCAGCTTACCAACCACTGAGGTCAGACTCACTGGTCGGTAATTTCCCGGAGTATCCTTGTTCCCTTTCTTAAAAATAGGAACCACATCTGCAATCCTTTGGAACCTCTCCCGTTTCCATGGACGATGCAAATATCATTGCCAGGGGCTCTGCAATCACTTCCCTCACTTCTGGGATACATCCCATCCGGTCCCGGCGACTTGTCTATCTTGATAGAATTTAAAAGCTCTAACACATCCTTCTTCCTAACATCCACATATTCAATCTTTTCCGTTTGCCGCAAACCTGTAGTCGAACCTCCCAGTTCACTTTCCACCGTGAATACCGAGGCAAAGTACTCGTTAAGCACCTCTGCCATTTCTTCCGGATTCACACAGACTTTTCCTCCTTCACCTTTTATAGGTCCTATCCCTTCTCATCCTTTTACTTTTCACATATTTGTAGAAGGCCTTGGGATTCTCCTTAATCTTATCTGCCAAAGCCTTCTCATGACCCCTTCTGGCTCTCCTAATTTTTTTTTTAAGCTCCCTTCTACACACCTTATACTCCTCTAGATCCCTAACATCTCCTAGCTCTCTGAATCTTTTATACACCTTTCTTTTCTTCCTGACTAGGTTCACCACAACCTTCGTTCAACACAGTTCCCGCGTCCTACCAAAACCTCCGTGTCCTCTCGGAACGTTGTCTTGCAGAGCCCCAGAACAAACATTCCTTGAGTATCCGCCACTTTCCTTCTGTACTTTTCCCCAAGAACGCCTCCTTCTAGTTTATTCGTCCAATTATCTGCCTGATGTTTCCATATTTCCCCTTACTCCAGACATACACCTTCCTAGCCTGTCTGATCCTATCTCTTTCCATTGCTATCTTGAAGGAGATAGAATTATGATCTCCAGCCCCAAGATGCTCTCCTACCGAGAGATCCGATACTTCTCCTGGCTCATTAGAACATAGAACCTTACAGCACAGAAAAGGCCCTTCGGCCTTCGATATTGCGCCGACCAATATAAAAAGCAATGACCCTCCAAACTAAACCATTCCCTTCTCTTCCATATACTTATCAACTAACCTCTTAAACGCCACCAAACTTGGCGCATCTACAACCGCTGCAGGCAGGGCATTCCACTCCCGAACCACCCTTTGGGTAAAGAACCTACTCTGATATCCGTCCTATAACTATCAACCCCTTAATTTAAAGCTGTGTCCCCTCGTGCTAGCTTTCTCCATCCTAGGAAAAAAGGCTATCACTGTCACCCTGTCTAATCCTCTGATTCATTATTGCCTCAATAAGGTTCCTCTTAGACGCCTTCTTTTAATGAAGACAACTTCAAATCCCTCAGCCTCTCCTCATAAGACCTTCTCTCCATACCAGGCAACATCCTGGTAAACCTCCTCTGCACCCTCTCCAATGCCTCCACATCTTTCTTATAATGTGGCGACCAGAACTGCTTATTGTTCCTTGGGAGCGGCTGGTGTGAGGAGAGCTGGTGAGTAAATTTTGTCTTTTTTTTCCAAAATCGTGTCTGGTTTTTTTTTTAACTCTTAAAACCGGATACAGGAAGTAGTCACAGGGAGGCCTGTGCAGGAGTTTTTTTTTTCACCTGGACCTCCACAAATTGGGAAGGTGAAGAATCCCGATACTCTACACGTGTAGAGTATGCCAACCCTCCCCCCTCCTCTAACCTAATAAAAAAAGGAGACTAGGAGTGTGAGCAGGTAAGTTTAAGTTTATATTTGTTTCTGGGTAAAGGAAGTAATAGTGATGGCAGTTCAGGCAGTGCGATGTACCTCGTGTGGGATGTTTGAGGTGAGGGACACTGGTAGTGTCCCAGCTGATTACACCTGCCAGAGGTGCATCCAGTTCCACCTCCTTGAGGACCGTGTTAGGGACCTGGAGCTGGAACTGGAGGAACTAAGAATTATTAGGAAAGCAGAGATGGCTATTGATAAAAGCTACAGGGAGATAGTTACTCCTAAATGTGATACATGGGTGACTGTTCGAAGGGGTGAGAAGCAGTCAGTGCAGAGTTCCCCTGAGGCTGTTCCTCTACACAATAAGTACTCTGCTTTGGATGCTGTTGGGGATGTAGATACAACCGGGGTAAGCCATGGAGTACAGGTCTCGGGAGTTGAGCCTGTCCTTGATGCTCAGGTGGGAAGGGGGAAGAAAAGATCTGGATTAGTGATTGGGGACTCCCTAGTTAAGGGGATAGATAGGAGGGTCTGTGGGAAGGAGCGGGACTCGCGGTTGGTATGTTTCCTCCCGGGTGCTGGGGTCAGTGATATCTCTGACTGAGTGTTTGGGATCCTTAAGAGGGAGGGGAACCAGCCCCAAGTTGTGGTGCATGTAGGTACCCATGACGTAGGTAGGAAAAGGGATGGGGATATAAAGCAGAAATTCAGAGAGTTAGGGTGGAAACTTAGGGCTAAAACTAACAGAGTGGTTATCTCTGGTTTGTTACCTGTGCCGCGGGATGGCATAGAAAAGAATAGGGAGAGAGAACATTTGAACTCGTGGCTAAAGGGATGGTGCAGGAGGGAAGGGTTCAGGTATTTGGACAATTGGGGCTCATTCTGGGGAAGGTGGGACCTCTACAAGAGGGATGGTCTGCACCTGAACCGGAGAGGTACCAATATCTTGGGGGGTAAATTTACCAGTGCTATTCGGGGGGGTTTAAACTGATTCGGGGGGGGGATGGGAACCTGAATTGTTGTGCCAGTATACAGGAGGATGTGAATAGGGAGGTCACGGATAAGGTTTCTAGGTCGCAGCAGTATAGTGGCAAACGGGAGGGTGGTTTGAAGTGTGTATACTTTAATGCGAGGAGCATACGCAATAAGGTGGATGAACTTGCAGCCTGGATTGGTGCTTGGGACTTCGATGTTGTGGCCATTTCAGAGACGTGGATAGAGCAGGGGCAGGAATGGTTGTTGCAGGTTCCGGGGTTCAGATGTTTCAGTCAGAGCAGAGGTGGTGGTAGAAGAGGGGGAGGAGTGGCATTGTTAGTTAAGGACAGCATTACGGTGGCAGAAAAGACATTTGATGTGGACTTGTCTGCTGAGGTAGTGTGGGCTGAGATTAGAAACAAGAAAGGAGAGGTCACACTGTTGGGAGTTTTTTATAGGCCTCCAAAAAGTTCCAGAGAAGTAGAGGAAGGGATTGCAAAGTTGATCCTGGATAGGTGTGAAAGTAACAGGGTAGTTGTAATGGGGGACTTTAACTTTTCTAATATCGATTGGAAAAGCTATAGTTCAAGTACGTTAGAGGGGTCAGTTTTGTTCAATGTGTGCAGGAAGGTTTCATGACTCAGTATGTAGATAGGCCAACAAGAGGTGAGGCTATATTGGATTTGGTATTGGGTAATGAACCAGACCAGGTGTTAGACTTGGAGGTGGGTGAGCACTTTGGTGATAGTGACCACAATTCGGTTACGTTTACCTTAGTGATGGAAAGGGATGGGCACATACCGAATAACAGTAGTTATAGCTGGGGGAAAGGTAATTATGAGGCTATTAGGAGAGATTTAGGATGCATAGGGTGGAGCAGGAAATTGCAGGGGCTGGGGACATCTGAAATGTGGAGCATATTTAAGGAACAGCTTCTGCATGTCCTTAATGAATATGTACCTGCCAGGCAGGGAGGAAGTGGTCGAGTGAGGGAACCATGGTGTACTAGGGAAGTTGAATCTCTGGTGAAGAGGAAGAAGGAGGCTTATATAATGATGAGACGTGAAGGCTCAGTTAGGGCAATAGAGAGCTATAAATCAGCCAGGAAGGAGCTAAAGAGGGAGTTGAGAAGAGCTAGAAGAGGACACGAGAAGACTTTGGCGGATAGGATTAAGGAGAATCCTAAAGCTTTTTACAGGTATATAAATAATAAAAGATTGGTTAGGGCAAGATTAGGGCCAGTCAGAGATAGCAGTGGGAAGTTGTGCGTGGAGCCTGAGGAGATAGGAGAGACACTGAATGAGTATTTTTCGTCAGTATTCACGCAGGAGAAAGACAATGTTGTCGGGGAGAATACTGCGATACCAGGTTGTAGACTGGGCAGGATTGAGGTTCATAAGGAGGAGGTGTTAGCGAATCTTGAGGGTATGAAAATTGATAAGTCCCCTGGGCCAGATGGGATTTACCCTAGGATTCTCTGGGAGGCTAGAGAGGAGATTGCAGAGCCTTTGGCTTTGATCTTCATGTCGTCGTTAGCTACAGGTATAGTGCCGGAAGACTGGAGGATGGCAAATGTTGTCCCTTTGTTCAAAAAGGTGAGTAGGGACCATACTGCGAAATTATAGACAGTGAGCCTGAATTCGTTGTGGGCAAAGTCTTCGACAAGAATTATAAGGGATAGGATTTATAAAGCCATCTAGAGAGAAATAAATTGATTAGATAGTCGCACGTTTGTGAAGGGTAGGTCGGTGCCTGACCAACCTTATTGAGTTTTTGAGGAGGTGGACAAAGAGGATAGATAAAAAAAAAAAAAAAAAATGGTGTAAGGCAGTTGATGTATGTGTATATGGATTTAGCAAAGCGTTTGTCATAAGTTCCCATGGTCAGGCTACCCTGCCTAAGGAAAGTGCAGATGCATGGGATTGAAGGTGATTTAGCAGTTTGGATTAGGAATTGGCTAGCTGATAGAAGACAGAGGCTGGTGGTTGATGGGAAATATTCAACCTGGAGTGCAGTTACAAGTGATGTACCTCAAGGATCTGTTTTAGGGCCACTGCTGTTTGTCATTTTTATAAATGACCTAGATGAGGGTGTAGAGGGTTGGATTAGTAAATTTGATGACGATACCAAAGTGGGGGGAGTTGTAGACAGCGAGGATGGATGTTACAGTTTGCAGAGGGACATAGATAGGTTGCAGAGCTGGGCCGTGAGGTGGCAAATGGAATTCAATACGGATAAGTGTGAGGTGATTCACTTTGGTAGGAATAAAAGGCATATGAAATATAGGCCTAATGGAAGGACCCTTAATAGTGTTGTCGAGCAGAGGGATCTTGGGATACAAGTACATAGCTCTTTGAAAGTTGGCACCCAGGTTGATAAAGTTGTTAAGAAGGCATACGGTGCGTTAGCTTTTATTGTTAGAGGGATTGAATTTAGGAGCCGTGAGGTTATGTTACAACTGTACAAAACTCTGGTGCGGCCGCACTTGGAGTATTGCGTACAGTTCTGGTCGCCGCATTATAAGAAAGATGTGGAAGCATTGGAAAGGGTGCAGAAGAGGTTTACCAGGATGTTGCCTGGTATGGTGGGAAGGCCTTATGAGGAAAGGCTGAGGGACCTGAGGTTATTTTCATTAGAGAGAAGAAGGTTACGTGGTGACCTAATTGAGGCATATAAGATGATCAAGGGATTGGATAGGGTGGATAGTGAGAGCCTTTTCCTCGGATGGTGATGACCAACACGAGGGGACATAACTTTAAATTAAGAGGTGGTATTTATAGGACGGATGTCAGAGGCAGGTTCTTCACACACAGGGTGGTGAGGGCGTGGAATGCCCTGCCTGCAGCAGTTGTGGACTCGCCTACTTTGGGGGCATTCAAATGTTCGGTGGATAGGCATATGGAAGATATTGGAATAGTTTAGGTTAGAGGGTCCACTGGCCGGCGCAACATCGAGGGCCGAAGGGCCTGTACTGCGCTGTAATGTTCTATCTTCTACGTATCTTCTATTGTACATAGCTGCACCAGAGTTTTGTACAGTTGCAACATGACATTGCGGCTCCAAAATTCAATCCCCTACCAATAAAAGCCAAGACTCCGTATGCCTTCTTGACAACCTTATCAACTTGATTGCCAACTTTCAGGGATCTATGCACATGTACACCGAGATTCCTCTGTTCGTCAACACTATTAAGAGTCCTACCATTTGCCCTATACTCTATACATTTGTTATTTCTGCTAGATATTGACTATCTAGCTGATGTATTGCTCCTTATTATTTTATAGACGACCATAAGATCACCCCAAAGCTTCCTACACTCCAGAGAAAGAAGTTCCAGTCTATCCAGTCTCTTATAACTCAATCTATCAAGTCCCATTAGCATCCTCGTAAATCTCTTCTGCACTCTTTCTAGTTTAATAATATCCTTGCTGTAATAGGGTGACCAGAACTGTACACAGTATTCCAAGTGTGGCCATACCAATGTCTTTTACAACTTCAACAAGACATCCCTACTCCTGTATTCAATAGAATCATTGAAAATAGAGAGTCATCGAGGTTCACAGCCTGGAAACAGGCCCTTCAGCCCAACTTGTCCATGTTTTTACCACTAAGCTAGTCCTAATTACTTGCGTAAGTTTCTTCTTTTAAGGAACATCTTGTAGCAGGAAAGAGGAGTCGGAATGTGCAGGGCTGAAGGGCCAGTTGCCAGAAGAAGCAGGAGGCCAGAAGCAGAAGGTTGCAGAGCTGTGGAAGGTTATAGAGCTATGAGGGTAAAGGGGCAAGGTTTGATTAAAACTGGTCCAAATCCTCGATACAGAAGCAGAATACTAGTGTGAAGGGATTCTACTTTGGTTTATGTCCCCATCTCTCCTTCAACTTCCTTCTTCCTCTGCTCTCTTCGTGCTCATGCTTCGTCACGGAACGTTGCATTGCCAGCTCTTGTGAACTTCACAATAGTTTTCTTGAAAACAGTCTCTCCAAATGCAGGGAGGAAAATTTAAATACGCAAGGGGATATCACATTTGCAACACGAATCACTCAACGTACAAAAACATCCTACAAGTGAATCACGGGTTGCTTGCACTGGCAGCTTTCCAGATTTGGTCCCTTTCTACTTTTCATATTTTTATTGATGGCTATTAGCTCACAGCTAGAACCTTACAAGCTGCTTCGTGTGACTCGATGATGAATAGTCCAATAGGTCTTAAAGGTTTGATGGGCTTAAACAATAATTGATTTAGTCAAATCTGTTTTTATGACCTTTACAGAGTGCAAATCCTCTGAGCTGGTGAATTTGCCTCCATTGCAATGTTGCCTGCACAACTCTGCTACAGCTAGTCATCCATTCATTTTTTAACTTCCTGCATTACGATAGTAACGCCAGGTAGGTGCACAGCAAGAATGCAAACAGAGAGAATGAAGATTAAGTTGTGAGGTTTGCTTCATTGCGACTCAGGGATTTTCTATCTTGGATTTGGATGTACCTGATACCAAAGTATCATATGGCATATGGATAACATTGGAATAGTTTAGGTTAGAGAGTCATTACATTGGTTCCACTGGTCGGCGCAACATCGAGGGCCGAAGGGCCTGTACTGTGTTGTAATATTCTATGTTGATGGGAGATATTCATCGTGGAGTTCGGTGACGAGTGGTGTGCCTCAGGGGTCTGTTTTGGGGCCCCTGCTGTTTGTAATTTTTATAAATGATCTGGATGAGGTATTGAGGGATGGATCAGTAAATTTGCAGATGATACTAAAGTTGGTGGTGTGGTAGATAGTGAAGAGGGGTGTTTTAGTTTACAGAGTGACTGGGACAAGTTGCAGAGCTGGGCCGAGAGGTGGCAAATGGAGTTTAATGTGGAAAAGTGTGAGGTAATGCACTTTGCAGGAACAATAAATGTGTAGAGTATAGGGCTAATGGTAGGGCTCTTAATAGTGTTGAGGAACAGAAGGATCTTGGTGTATGTGTCATTAGATCCCTGAAAGTAGGCAGTCAAGTGGATAAAGTTGTTAAGAAGGCATATGGAGTCTTAGCTTTTATTGGTAGGGGGATTGAATTTAGGAGCCGCAGCATCATGTTGCAACTGTACAAAACTCTAGTGCGGCCGCACTTGGAGTATTGTGTGCAGTTCTGGTCGCCACATTATAAGAAAGATGTGGAGGAATTGGAGAGGGTACAGAGGAGGTTTACCAGGATGTTGCCTGGTATGGAGGGCAGGACCTATGAAGAGAGGTTGAAGGATTTGAGGTTGTTTTCGTTAGAAAGGAGGCGGCTAAGAGGGGATCTTATTGAAGCATATAAGATGATTAGAGGTTTAGATAGGGTGGACAGTGATAGTCTTTTTCCTAGGATGGAGAATGCTAGCACGAGGGGACACAGCTTTAAATTAAGGGGTATGAGTTATAGGACGGATATCAGAGGTAGGTTCTTTACTCAAAGAGTGATTAGGGAGTGGAATGCCCTGCCTGCAGCTGTTGTAGATGCGCCAAGTTTGGTGGCGTTTAAGAGGGTAATTGATAAGTATATGGAAGAGAAGGGAATGGTTTAGTTTGGAGGGGCATTGCTTTTTATTTTGGTCGGCACAACATCGAAGGCCGAAGGGCCTGTTCTGTGCTGTAATGTTCTATGTTCTAAAGTAGAATTATGAGATATGTCAGCGATGTATCTCATAATTCTACTTTATGGATTTGTCTTTTAATTTTTTGGGCCAAGATGCTGTTTTTAAGTGCTGTTGTTACATGATGCATTATGGCACAGTGTTTAGCACTGCTGCCTCACAGCGCCAGGGACATGGGTTCAACTCCCACCTGGGCCACTGTCTGTGTGGAGTCCGCACGTTCTCCCTGCGTCCACACGGATTCCCCCCCACCCTATGGCGCTCTGGCCTCCCCCCACAGCCCAAAAGACATGCTGGCTAGTTGCATTGGCCGTGCCAAATTCTCCCTCAGTGTACCCAAACAGGCACCAGATTGTGATGGCTAGGGAATTTTCATAGTAACTTCATATTCAGTGTTCTGACTGATGAAACCAAGCATGCTGAATGCCTTCTTCATTACTCTGTCCACATGTGACTCCACTTTCAAAAGCTATGAATGTGTAGCCCTAGACCCCTTTATTCTAAAGCTCTCCGCCCCCCCCCGCCCCCGCGCCCTATCATTATCTGAGTAAGTTCTGCCCTGGTTTGATCTACCAAAATGCATAATGTGTTGGTGAGGTCACACCTGGAGTATTGTGTGCAGTTTTATTGTCCTTATCTGAGGAAGGAAGTCTTGCTATGGGGGAAAACAGCAAAGGTTTACCAGGCTGATTCCTGGGATGGTAGGTCTGTCATATGAGGAGAGACTAATACAATTAGGATTATATTCACTGGACTTTTGAAGAGTGAGAGGGGATCTCATTGAAACTTATAAAATTCTAACACAGTTTAACAGGGTAGATTGAGAAAGAATGTTCCCAATGGTGGGAGAAATCCTGAACCAGGGATCATACTTTGAGGATAAGGAGTAAAACTTTCAAAACTGAGGTGAGAAGAAATTTTTTAACCCAGAGATGATGAGTATGTAAAATTCACTACCACAGAATGTAGTTGAGGCCAAAACATTGTCTGATTTCAACAAGAAATTAGATGTAGCTCTTGGGACTAAGGAATCAAGGAATATGGGACAAAAGTGGGATCAGGGTATTAAATTTGATGATTGGCCATGATCAAAATGAATGATGGAGCAGGCTCGAATGGCCGACTCCTGCTTCTAGTTTCTATGCCTGAAGACACCCAGATCCCTCTGCATCAAAGGTCTTATTCACAGGTCTTATGAAAAGAGGCTGAGGCATTGCAGGTCTTATGAAGAGAGGCTGAGAGATTTGAGGTTGTTTTCATTAGAAAGAAGGCGGCTAAGAGGAGACCTTATTGAAACATATAAGATGATGAGAAGTTTAGATAGGGTGGACAGTAATAGCCTTTTTCCTAGGATGGAGAAGGCTAGCACGAGGGGACATAGCTTTAAATTAAGGGGTGGTAGTTATAGGACGGATGTCAGAGGTAGGTTCTTTACCCAGGGGGTGGTAAGGGTATGGAATGCCCTGCCTGCTGCAGTTGTAGATGCGCCAAGTTTGGTGGTGTTTAAGAGGTTAGTAGATAAGTTTATGGACGAAAAGGGAATGGTTTAGGTTAGACAGTCATTGCTTTTTCCTAATTGGTCGGTGCAACATCGAAGGCCGAAGGGCCTGTTCTGCGTTGTTATGTTCTATGTTCAAAGCACTCTGAAATTTCTTTTGTTTAGATAATTATTGCCTTCCTATTGCATAGCATTGTAGAATCATTCAGCACAGAAGAGGCCTTTCAGTTCATTGAGTCCACACCAATACATTAGAAACACTTGAACTTTCACCTAATCCCATCTGCCAGCACTGACCCCATAGTCCTGAATTTTAAGATGTACTAAGTGTTCCAACCAAAATGGACAACCTCATATTTAACCATTTAAACTCCATCTGTTGATTTTGGCCCACTCAGTTATCTATATCTATTTATGAATTGTTTATTTTATCACAACTCACTTTCCCATCTTTTTAATGTCATCTGCAAAGTTGGTTATCCCTCTGTCCAGTGCATTAATATAGATTGTGAATGGCACGGTGCCACAGTGGTGACCATAGCTGCCTCACGGCTTCAAGGACCCTGGTTCAGTTCTAGCCTTGTGTCACTGCCTGCGTGGATTCTCCCCATGTCTGCGTGGGTTTCCTCCAGGTGCTCTGGTTTCTCCCGTAGTCCATAGATGTGCAAATTAGGTGGATTGGCCATGCTAAATTGCTGTTGGCATCAGGGGGATTAGCAGGATAAATACACAAGTTTATGGAGATAGGGCCTGGATAGGATTGTTGTCAGTGCAGGCTCAATGGGTTGAATGACCTTCTCCTGCACTGTAGGGATTCTATGATGCAATTGGGGCTGAAGGACCAAACTCTATGATACACCACTAGTTACATCTTGCCAATCCAAAAAGAACCCATTTTCCCGACTCTCTGTTTTCTGTTGGTTAGCCAGTCTTCTACACAAACTAATATATTAATCAATGGAATCTTAACTTGTGTATCAATCTTTTGTGTGGCTCCTTATCAAATGTCTTCTGGAAGTCCACATACATTACATCTCCATTATCTACTTGTTTATAGGTTAGTGTTTACTGTGTACGTGTGTTTGGTGGAGAGGGATTGTGGTTTGATAATAGCTGACTGGATATTTGCTATTTTTGTGCCTGCACAGATTGATGAAGATCCTTGTCTTATTCCTGAAGCTACTCCTCGAGCAACTTTCAACTTTGACCCTTCCACTCAGCTTCAATCAAAGGAGTTTAACTTTTAAACGTGCACTCAGTCTGAAGATATAAAATACAGAGGTCGTCTATCAATCAATGTGTATGTAAAAATGTAAAAAGCAACATCAGACTCGGAATACTGGCTTGCAAAACACAAATGCAGCTTCCTGAACCCCAGACTGATCTTCCAATTACAAAAGACAATGCTGCTTTTTTAGATCACTGCTTACCAGCAGAATCATCTTCGCTGTTTCCTGCACTAATCTGTATCTTATAATGAGTACGGCACACCCAGAGACATGGTGCTGAAAACGATCCCTCTTGAACCATCTTTTGGACTTTGCCTCTGTCTTTGGAAATGAAGCAGTGGAGAAAACTTTCATTCCCCTTGTCATTCCTGTTTTCCTTTTAAGTTTATAGCAGCAACTGCTGCCTTTACCATCTTAACCCAGCTCCTCTTTGCTGAGACTACTTAAAGTACCATGAACAAAAGCCTAATATTACAATAGTGCTTTTATGAGTTCTGTATGTAATCACAGGAGGCTTATACTGTTGGGGAATGCATTACTATTATAACACACTCAGAATTTTCTGTAACCACTACACTATTAGTTCGGAAGTGGTTCTTTGGAAGTTCTCAAACATAATTTCGTTCCACTTTATTTCATGAGACTTACTGCAAAGGTGTTGGAGGATTATTTTCAGTGACTGTACCTCTGAGCATCCATGTTACACTCAATTATATTTGCCTCTGGAGATGCCTAACAAAGTTATGGAATTAATACTGTTGCTTTTGGAAACTGTTTTCAAGATAGCAAGAAGCATTAATATTCAGATGTGAAAGCAGATTGGCTGCCAGATGTTCTGCACCTTTAATCTACGGATCAATAAGACTCCTTTCGTGAGAGATTTTGCAATTGACTGAAGTGCACTATGGTATTTATACAAACCTTTCACTGTACATTTTAGTAATATGTTTAGCATCACTGAAAATGCTCCACAGTCATTTTAAACATTGATGTGTTACTGCATGAAACTAGTGTGTTTGTGTGTGTATATATATAATATATACGTACATATATATAATTACTCACATTCAATGTCACATTTTTATACAAGATGCCTCACCTCATTTTAATAATGAAAAGATCATTAAATATTGATTGCAAAACCAGGGCTTTAGTTACTGCTGTGTACATACGGTTTGGAAAATCCAATTGATTTAGTTTTGGTTTGGTTTTCATATTTCTACATATTTCTTGGCTTTTATTGGTAGGGGGATTGAATTTAGGAGCCGCAACGTCATGTTGCAACCGTACAAAACTCTAGTGCGGCCGCACTTGGAGTATTGTGTACAGTTCTGGTCCCCACATTATAAGAAAGATGTGGAGGCATTGGAGAGGGTACAGAGGAGGTTTACCAGGATGTTGCCTGGTATTGAGGGCAGGTCTTATGAAGAGAGGCTGAGGGATTTGAGGTTGTTTTCGTTAGAAAGGAGGCGGCTAAGAGGAGACCTAATCGAAACATATAAGATGATTAGAGGTTTAGATAGGGTGGACAGTGATAGCCTTTTTCCTAGGATGGAGAAAGATAGCACGAGGGGACATAGCTTTAAATTAAGGGGTGGTAGTTATAGGACGGATGTCAGAGGTAGGTTCTTTACCCAGAGGGTGGTAGGGTATGGAATGCCCTGCCTGCTGCAGTTGTAGATGCGCCAAGTTTGGTGGCGTTTAAGAGGTTAGTAGATAAGTTTATGGACGAAAAGGGAATAGAACATAGAACATTACAGCACAGAACAGGCCCTTCGGCCTTCGATGTTGCGCCGACCAATATAAAAAGCAATGACCCTCCAAACTAAACCATTCCCTTCTCTTCCATATACTTATCAACTATCCTCTTAAACGCCACCAAACTTGGCGCATCTACAACTGCTGCAGGCAGGGCATTCCACTCCTGAATGGTTTAGGTTAGAGGGTCACTTCTTTTTCTTAATTGGTCGGCGCAACATCGAGGGCCGAAGGGCCTGTTCTGCGCTGTAATGTTCTATATAAAGGAAAGCAGTTTATAATTTGGCTCACATTTTGTTTAGTAATGCTAAAAGAAATTGTTTTTAGTGAACAAATAATTAAAAATATTGGTGCAGTTTGCCAGTTTTATTTCAGATACTTCAGTTCAGTCTTTCACTCCTGTTTTGGTTACAGACGTTTGTGCTGTCCCACACTTGTGTTCACTATCAGAGCACATGCTCTGTTGCATGCTCTGTTAAGTTGCATGCTAATTCTCAATGCTGGCACGGGTTCACACACACCAGGAATATACTCACTTTCAGGCCTCTCACTTGCACTTATGCATGTCTCATAAAACATAGAACATTACAATGCAGTACAGACCTTTGCCCTTGATGTTGTGCCGACCTGAGAAACCAAACTAAAGCCCATCTAACCTACACTATTCCAATATCATCCATTTAAATGCCCTTAATGTTGGCAAATCCATTACTGTTCCACACCCTTACTGAGTAAAGAACCTACCTATGACATCTGTCCTATATTTGTTACCCCTCAATTTAAAGCTATATCCCCTCGTGCTAGCCATCTCCATCTGAGGAAAAAAGTTTGCACTGTCCACCCTATCTAATCCACTGATCATCTTAAATGCCTCTATTAACTTTCTTCTCTCTAACAAAAACAACCTCAAGTCCCTCAGCCTTTCCTCATAAAACCTTCCCACCATACCAGGCAACATCCTGGTAAATCTCCTCTGGACCCTTTCCAATGCTTTCACATCCATCCTATAATGTGGCAATCAGAACTGTACGCAATACTCCCAGTGCGGCCGCACCAGAGTTTTGTACAGCTGCAACATGACCTCACGGCTCCAAAACTCAATCCCGCTACCAATAAAAGCTAACACACTGTACGCCTTCTTAACAACCTTATCAAACTGGATGCCAACTTTCAGGGATCTATGCATATGGACACCAAGATCTGTCTGCTCAACCACACTACCAAGTAATTTACTATTAGTCTAGTACTCTGTATTCCTGTTACTTCTTCCAAATTGAATCACTTCACACTTTTTGCATTAAACACCATTTGCCACTTCTCAGCCCAGCTCTGCAGCTTATCTGTGTCTCTCTGTAATCTGCAACATCCTTCCACACTCTCCACAACTCCACCAACTTTAGAACATAGAAAAACTACAGCACAAACAGGCCCTTTGGCCCACAAGTTGCGCTGGTCATATGCGTACCTATTAGACTTACCTATAAACCTCAATTCTATGAAGTCCCATGTACTCATCCGGAAGTCTCTTGAAAGACCCTATCGAATTTGCCTCCACTACCATATTTACCTTATTGAAACATATAAGATGATTAGAGGTTTAGATAGGGTGGACAGTGATAGCCTTTTTCCTAGGATGGAGAAAGCTAGCACGAGGGGACATAGCTTTAAATTAGGGGGTGGTAGTTATAGGACGGATGTCAGAGGTAGGTTCTTTACCCAGAGGGTGGTAAAGGTATGGAATGCCCTGCCTGCTGCAGTTGTAGATGCGCCAAGTTTGGTGGCGTTTAAGAGGTTAGTAGATAAGTTTATGGATGAAAAGGGAATGGTTTAGGTTAGAGGGTCACTGCTTGTTCCTAATTGGTCGGCGCAACACCGAAGGCCGAAGGGCCTGTTCTGCGCTGTAATGTTCTATGTTCTATGTACCACAACAGCAGCCGATTCCACTCACTCACCACCCTCTGAGTGAAAAACCTATCCCTAACATGTCCTCTGTACCTACTCCCCAGCTCCTTAAACCTGTGTCCTCTCGTAGCAACCATTCCAGCCTTTGGAAAAAGTCTCTGAGAATCCACTCGATCAATACCTCTCAACATCTTATACACTTCTATCAAGTCACTTCTCATCCTTCATCTCTCTTTTGAGAAAAGACTGAGCTCCCTCAACCTATCTTCAGGCAACATCCTTGTAAATCTCCTCTGCATCCTTTCAGTAGCTTCCACATCCTCCCTGTAATGAGGTGACCAGAACTGAGCATAGTACTCCAAAAGAAGTCTGACTAGGGTCTTATAAAGCTGCAGCATTATCTCCCGACTCCTAAACTCAAGACCAATACACCATACGCCTTCTTAACCATGTTCTGTACCTGCGAGGCCGATTTAAAAGTTCTGTGGACCCGGACCCCAAGATCCTTCTGATCCTCTACACTGCTAAGAGTCCTACCCTTGATATTATACTCCTTCATCCCATTTAACCTGCCAAAGTGGATCACTACACATTTATCTGGGTTGAAGTCCATCTGTCCCTTCTCCACCCAGCCTTGTATCCTATCTTTGTCTTGCTACAACTTCTGACATCCTTCAAACTATCCACAACACCACCAACCTTTGTGTCGTCAGCAAACTTTTCAACCCATCCCTCCACTTCCTCATCCAGGTCATTTATGAAACAGCAAGTGTCCCAGAACAGATCCCTGGGGCACTCCACTGGTGACCGACCTCCATTTAGTGTCATATGCAAATTTACTAACCCATCCTTCTACATCCTCATCCAGGTCATTTACAAAAATGACAAACAGTAGTGGCTCCAAAACAGATCCTTGTGGTACACCACTGGTAACTGAACTCCTGGATGAACATTTTCCATCAACCATCACCTCTGTCTTCTTTCAGCTAATCAATTTCTGATCCAAACCGTTAAATCACCCTTAATCCCGTGCCTCCGTATTTTCTGCAATAGTTTACCGTGGGGAACCTTATCAAATGCTTTACTGAAATCCATATACACCACATCAACTCTTTACCCTCATCCACTTTTTTGGTCACCTTCTCAAAGAACTCAATAACATTTGTGGCACAACCTCCTCTTCACAAAACTATCCCCTTCACAAAATCTAATCAAATTATTCCTTGCTAGATGATTATAAATCCTATCTCTCATAATCCTTTCCAAAACTTTGCCCACAACAGAATTAAGGCTCTATAATTACCAGGGTTGTCTGTACTCCCCTTCTTGAACAAAGGGACTACATTTGCTATCCTCCAGTCTTCTGGCACCATTCCTGTAGACAATGATAACTTAAAGATCAAAGCCAAAGGCTCTGCAATTTCTCTAACCTCCCAGAGAATCCGAGGATTAATCCCATCTGACCCAGGGGATTTATCTATCTTAATACGTTCCAGAATTGCTAACACCTCCTTATGCACCTCAATCCCTTCTAGTCTAATAGCCTGAATACGAATATCCTCTTCGACAACATTGTCTTTTTCCTGTGTGAATACTGATAAAAATATTCATTTAGCACCTCTCCTATGTCTTTGGATTCCACGCACAACTTCCCACTACTGTCCTTGACTGGCCCTAATCTTACTGTAATCATTCTTTACATACACAGATACATCAGAAAATGCATCAAAGACACTTTTACCCATGAGTAGCACAAATAGACTGGGCCTTTATTCTCTAGTGGTTAAGGTAATCTCATTCAAACATAAATACTTCCAGGGCTCGACAGGGTAGATGCAGAAAGGTGTTTCGTCCAGTTAGAGTTCTAGAACCGGGGGACAAGTCTCAGAATAAGTGACAGGCCATTTGGGGCTGAGACAAAGAGGAATTTCTTCACTGAAGGTGGTAATCTTTGAAATATATCTCCCCAGAGATTATGGAGGCTCTGTTATCCAAATCAGAGGCAAGGCCGAGCAAACGTATTTGCATGGGTAGAGGATTGGTTAACTAACAGAAAACAAAGAGTGGGGGTAAATGGGTGTTTTTCTGGTTGGCAGTCAGTGATGAATTATAGGCCAGTGAGTCTTACTTCTGTTGTGGGCAAGGTATTGGAGAGAATTATTAGGGATAGGATTTATAGTTACTTAGAGAGAAATGAATTGATTGGGGATCGTCAGCATGGTTTCATGAAGGGTAGGTCATGCCTTACTAACCTCATTGAGTTTTTTGAGAAAGTGACCAAAGAGGTGGATGGGGGTAAGGCGGTTGATGTAGTATATATGGACTTTAGTAAGGCGTTTGATAAGGTGGCCCATGGAAGACTTCTACAGAAAATGCAGATGTGTGGAATAGAGGGTGATTTAGCTAATTGGATTAGGAATTGGCTGGCAGATAGAAGACAGAGGGTGGTGGTTGATGGGAGATATTCATCGTGGAGTTCGGTGACAAGTGGTGTGCCTCAGGGGTCTGTTTTGGGGCCCCTGCTGTTTGTAATTTTTATAAATGATCTGGATGAGGGTATTGAGGGATGGATCAGTAAATTTGCAGATGACACTAAAGTCGGTGGAGTGGTAGATAGTGAAGAGGGGTGTTCTAGTTTACAGAGTGACTTGGACAAGTTGCAGAGCTGGGCCGAGAGGTGGCAAATGGAGTTAATGTGGAAAAGTGTGAGGTAATGCACTTTGGCAGGAACAATAAATGTGTAGAGTATAGGGCTAATGGTAGGGCTCTTAATAGTGTGAGGAACAGAAGGATCTTGGTGTATGTGTCAATAGATCCCTGAAAGTAGGCAGTCAAGTGGATAAAGTTGTTAAGAAGGCTTATGGAGTCTTAGCTTTTATTGGTAGGGGGATTGAATTCAGGAGCCGCAGCATCATGTTGCAGCTGTACAAAACTCTAGTGCGGCCGCACTTGGAGTATTGTGTGCAGTTCTGGTCGCCACATTATAAGAAAGATGTGGAGGCATTGGAGAGGGTACAGAGGAGGTTTACCAGGATGTTGCCTGGTATGGAGGCAGGTCCTATGAAGAGAGGTTGAAGGATTTGAGGTTGTTTTCGTTAGAAAGGAGGCGGCTAAGAGGGGATCTTATTGAAGCATATAAGATGATTAGAGGTTTAGATAGGGTGGACAGTGATAGCCTTTTTCCTAGGATGGAGAAAGCTAGCACGAGGGGACACAGCTTTAAATTAAGGGGTATGAGTTATAGGACGGATATCAGAGGTAGGTTCTTTACTCAAAGAGTGATTAGGGAGTGGATTGCCCTGCCTGCAGCTGTTGTAGATGCGCCAAGTTTGGTGGCGTTTAAGAGGTTAATTGATAAGTATATGGAAGAGAAGGGAATGGTTTAGTTTGGAGGGGCATTGCTTTTTATTTTGGTCGGCACAACATCGAAGGCCGAAGGGCCTGTTCTGTGCTGTAATGTTCTATGAGTGGTGTGCCTCAGGGATCAGTGATGGGAGCGCAATTGTTTATGATTTACATAGATGATTTGGAATTGCGGATCAAGTGTAGTGTGTCAAAATTTGCAGATGACACTAAGATGGGTGGAAGAACAAAGTCTGCAAAGGGACATAGATAATCTAAATGAGTCGGTGAGGCTCTGGCAGATGGAGTACAGTGTTGGTAAATGTGAGGTCATCCATTTTGGTTGGAATAACAGCAAAATGGACTATTATTTAAATGATAAAAAATTGAGCATGTTGCTGTACAGAGGGACCTGGGTGTCCTTGTGCAAGAATCACAAGGAGTTGGTTTGCAGGTGCAGCAAATAATTAAGAAGGCAAAGGAATTTTATCCTTCATTGCCAGAGGGATGGTGTTAAAAACAGCGTGGTTATGTTGCAGCTATATAAGGTGCTGGTGAGGCCACACCTGGAGTACTGTGTACAGTTTTGGTCTCCTTATTTGAGGAAAGGATATACTGGCACTGGAGGGGGTGCAGAGGAGATTCACTAGGTTGATTCTGGAGTTGAGAGGATCAGCTTATGAGGAGCGACTGAGTAGACTGGGGCTATACTCATTGGAATTCAGAAGAATGAGGAGAGTTCTTATAGAAACATTTAAGATCATGAAGGGAATAGATAAGATAGAAGCAGGGACGTTGTTTTCTCCTGTGAGTGAAACTAGAATGAAGGACCGTGGCCCCAAAATAATGGGAAGCAGATTTAGGACTGAATTGAAGAGGAACTTCTTCACACAAAGGCTTGTAAATCTGTGGGATTCCTGCGCAGTGCAACAGTTGAATGTTTTTAAGACAAGGATAGGTAAATTTTTGAACAGTAAAGAAGATCCAGTTGCTAAGTATACATGGAGAGGTAGTAAATTGGATTAGAGACTGGGTCAATGGAAGAAGCTAGCGAATAGTAATGGAGAATTGCTTCTGAGTGGAGGCCTGTGACAAGTGGTGTGCCATAGGGGTCAGTGCTGGGTCCATTGTTGTTTGTCATCTGTGTCAATGATCTGGATGATAATGTGGTAAATTGAATCAGCAAATTTGCTGATGATACAAAGATTGGAGGTGTAGTGGACAGTGAGGAAGGTTTTCAAAGCTTGCAGAGGGATTTGGACCAGCTCAAAAAATGGGCTGAAAAATGGCAGATGGAGTTTAATGCAGACAATGTGAGGTATTGCACTTTGGAAGGACAAACTAAGGTAGAACATCAAGATAAATGGTAGGACACCGCAGAATGTACTAGAACAGAGGGATCTGGGAATACAGATACATAATTCCCTAAAAGTGGTATCACAGGTAGATAGGGTCGTAAAGATGTTTTTGGAACATTGGCCTTTATAAATTAAAGTATTGAGTATAAGAGTTGGAATGTTATGGTGAGGTTATATAAGACATTGGTGAGGCCAAATTTAGAGTATTGTGTGCAGTTTTGGTCACCTAATTACAGGAAGGATGGAAATAAGGTTAAAAGAGTGCGTAGAAGGTTTACAAGGATGTTGCTGGGGCTTGAGAAACTGAGTTACAGGGAGAGATTGAATAGGTTAAGACTTTATTCCCTGGAGCTTAAAAGAATGAGGGGAGATTTGATAGAGGTGTATAAAATTATGATGGGTATAGATAGAGCGAACGCAAGCATAGAACAGAGAACATTACAACGCAGAACAGGCCCTTTGGCCTTCGATGTTGCGCCGACCAATTATGAAAAAGCAATGACCCTCTAACCTAAACCATTCCCTTTCCATCCATAAACTTATCTACTAACCTCTTAAACGCCACCAAACTTGGCGCATCTAAAACTGCAGCAGGCAGGGCATTCCATATCCTGACCACCCTCTGGGTAAAGAACCTACCTCTGACATCCGCCTATAACTACCACCCCTTAATTTAAAGCTGTGTCCCCTCGTGCTAGCTTTCTCCATCCTAGGAAAAAGGCTATCACTGTCCACCCTGTCTAAACCTCTAATAATCTTATATGTTTCAGTAAGGTCTCCTCTTAGCTGCCTTCTTTCTAACGAAAACAACCTCAAATCCCTCAGCCTCTCTTCATAAGACCTGCCCTCCATACCAGGCAACATCCTGGTAAACCTCCTCTGTACCCTCTCCAATGCCTCCACATCTTTCTTATAATGTGGGGACCAGAACTGCACACAATACTCCAAGTGCGGCCGCACTAGAGTTTTGTACAGTTGCAACATGACGTTGCGGCTCCGAAATTCAATCCCCCACCAATAAAAGCTAAGACTCCATATGCCTTCTTAACAACCTTATCGACTTGACTGCCTACTTTCAGGGATCTATGCACATATACACCAAGATCCCTCTGTTCATCAACACTATTAAGAGTCCTACCATTAGCCCTATACTCTACACATTTGTTATTCCTGCCAAAGTGAATTACCTCACACTTTTCCACATTAAACTCCATTTGCCACCTCTCGGCCCAGCTCTGCAACTTGTCCAAGTCTCTCTGCAAACTATAACACCCCTCTTCACTATCTACCACTCCACCGACTTTAGTGTCATCCGCAAATTTACTAATCCATCCTTCAATACCCTCATCCAGATCATTTATAAAATTACAAACAGCAGGGGCCCCAAAACAGACCCCTGAGGTACACCACTTGTAACCGAACTCCACGATGAATATCTCCCATCAACCACCACCCTCTGTCTTCTATCTGCTAGCCAATTCCTAATCCAATTAGCTAAATCACCCTCTATCCCATACATCTGCATTTTCTGCAGAAGCCTTCCATGGGCCACCTTATCGAACGCCTTACTAAAGTCCATATGTCCCACAGGCTTTTTCCACTGAGGATAGGGGAGAAAAAAAACTAGAGGACATGGGTTAATAGTAAAGGGGGAAAGTTTAAAGGGAATATTGGGGGGAGGGGCTTCGTCATACAGAGTGTGGTGGGAGTGTGGAATGAGCTGCCAGATGAAGTGGTAAATGCGGGGTCACTTTTAACATTTAAGAAAAACTTGGATGTGTTCATGGATGAGAGGGGTGTGGAGGGATATGGTCCAGGTACAGGTCAGTGGGATTAGGCAGAAAAATGGTTTGGCACAGCCAATATAAGAACATAAGAAATAGGAGCAGGAGTAGCCACCTAGCCCCTCGAGCCTGCCCTGCCATTCAATAAAATCCTGGCTAATCTGCAGTGGATCAGTTCCATTTCCTCACTTTCTTCCCATAACCCTTAATTCTCTTCTCAATCAGAAATCTATCTCTTTGTGACTTAAATATATTCAATGAGGTAGCCTCCACCACTTCAATGGGCAGAGAATTCCAGAGATTCACCTCCCTCTGAGTGAAAAAGTTCCTCCTCAACTCTTTTCTAAATTGCATCCCCCCCACCCTTATTTTGAGGCTGTGCCCTCTAGTTCTGCTATCCTTTCGAAGTGGGAAGAATCTCTCTACCTCTACCCTATCCATCCCCTTCATTATCTTGTATGTCTCTATAAGATCCCCCCCTCAGTCTTGTAAACTCTAATGAGTACAGACCCAGTCTATTCAATCTGTCCTCATAAGCAAACCCCCTCATCTCCGGTATCAGCCTGCTGAACTTTCTCTGTACTCCTTTCAAGGCCAATATATCATTAGGTAAATAAGGGGACTAAAACTGTACACAATACTCCAGCTGCAGCCTCACCAGCACACTGTACAGTTGCAGCAAGACCGCCCTGCTTTTATATTCTATCCCTTTTGCTATAAAGGCCAACATTCCATTTGTTTTCTTGATCATCTGGAGATTGAGTTTTTGCGATTCATGCACAAGGACCCCCAGGTCCCTCTGCACTGTAGCACACTGCAGCTTTTTGTCCTTTAAATAATAATCCCCCCTCCTATTATTTCCACCAAAGTGAATAATCTTACATTTGTTAACATTATACTGCATCTACCAGGTCCTCGCCCACTCACTGAGCCTATCCAAATCTGTCTGCAGACTTTTCCACATCTTCCACACAATTTGCTTTTCCACTCATCTTCGTGTCATCAGCAAACTTTGGTATCCTACAGTCAGTCCCCTCCTCCAGATCGTCTGTAAATGGTAAACAGTTGAGGCCCAGCATCGAACCCTGGGACACTCCACTAGTCACCAACTGCCAACCAGAATAGCACTCATTGACTCCTACTCTCTGCTTCTTGTTAGATAACCAATCCTCAATCCACGCTAACACCTTACCTCCAACTCTGTGCACCCTAACCTTCTGCAGCAACCTTTTGTGAGGCACCTTATCAAGTAACGTCACATATAACATTATTACCTAACTTTATTAGCTGAGGCACAGAATATAAGAGCAGGCAGGTTATGTTGGGGCTGTATAAAACGCTCGTTGGGCCACAGCTGGAGTGCTATATGATCGCCACACTATAGAAAGGATGCAGAGGAGATTCATCAGAATGTTACCTGGGCTGGAAATGATCAGCTATGAAGAGAGGCCGCTTAGGCTGGCTTTGTCTTCCTTAGAGTAGAGAAGGCTGAGGGAGGACTAAGAACATAGATTGTAGAAAAACTACAGCACAAACAAGCTCTTCGGCCCACAAGTTGCGCTGATCATATCTCTGCCTACTAGGCTTGCTCATAATCCTCAATCTTACTACATCCCATGTACTCATCCAGAAATCTCTTGAAAGACTCTATCGAATTTGCCGCCACCACCACCACGGCCACCACCACCACGACCACCACCACCACCCTCTGAGTGAAAAACTTACCCATGACATCTCCTCTGTACCTATTCCCCAACTCCTTAAACCTGTGTCCTCTCATAGCGACTATTTCAACCCTGGGAAAAAGCCTCTGAGAATCCATCTGATCAATACCACTCAACATCTTATACACCTCTATCAGGTCCCCTCTCATCTTTGTCTCTCCAAGGAGAAAAGATCAATCCTCATAAGGAATGCCACCCAATTGATCCTTGTAAATTTCTTCTGCACCCTTTCTATGGCTTCCACATCCTTTCCGTAATGAGGCGACCAGAACTGAGCACAGTACTCAAGAGGAGTCTGACCAGGGTCTACTAAAGCTGTAGCATTATCTCCTGATTGTTGAACTCAATTCCTCGATTAATGAAGGCCAGTACACCAAACGCTTTCTTAACCACATCCTCTACCTGTGATTTGATTGAGTTGAACAAAATTATGAGAGTCACAGATAGGATAGATAAGAAGAAGAAGTGTCAATAACCAGAGGCCATAGATTAAAAGTAAAGGAGCAGGAAATTTAAAGGGTATTTGAGGAAAATCTTTTCACCCAAGGATGGTGTGAATCTGGAACTCACTGCCTGAGAGGGTGTGAGAGGCAGGAACCCTCACAACATTTAAGAAGCATTTAGATGAGTGTCTGAAACACTGTCACCCACAAGACTACAGGCCAAGTGCTGACGAATGGAATTAATATAGATCAGTGCTCGATGGCTGGTACAGATTTGATGGTAAGAATTCTCACAACACCAAGTTGAAGTCCAACAGGTTTATTTGGTAGCAAAATCCAATATCTTTCACAGCACTGCTCCTTCATCAGGTAAGTGGGAGTTCTGATTGCAAACAGGGCATATAAAGACACACATTCAGTTTACAGAATACTGATTAGAATGCAAGTCTTTATAACTAGTCAAGTCTTAAAGGTGCAGACAATGTGAATGGAGATAGCATTAAGTATAGGTTAAAGAATGTATATTGTCTCCATACAAGACAGTGAGATGTTGCAAGTCCAGACAAATCATGGGGGCTAATAGTGTGACATGAACCCAAGATCCCGGTTGAGGCTGTCCTCATGCGTGCAGAACTTGGCTATCAGTTTCTACTCAGTGATTCTGCGCTGTCGTGTGCCATGAAGGCCGCCTTAGAGAACATTTACCTGAAGATCAGAGGCCAAATGCTGTGACCACTGAAATGTTCGGGATCTTGGTTCATGTCACCCTATCTGTAACCCCCATGACTTGCCTGAGCTTGCAAAATCTCACCAGCTGTTTTACATAGAAGATAGAACATAGAACATTACAGCGCAGTACAGGCCCTTCGGCCCTCGATGTTGCGCCGGCCAGTGGACCCTCTAACCTAAACTATTCCAATATCATCCATATGCCTATCCACCGAACATTTGAATGCCCCCAAAGTAGGCGAGTCCACAACTGCTGCAGGCAGGGCATTCCACGCTCTCACCACCCTCTGTGTAAAGAACCTGCCTCTGACATCCGTCCTATAACTACCACCTCTTAATTTAAAGTTATGTCCCCTCGTGTTGGTCATCACCATCCGAGGAAAAAGGCTCTCACTATCCACCCTATCCAATCCCTTGATCATCTTATACGCCTCCATTAGGTCACCGCGTAACCTTCTTCTCTCTAATGAAAATAACCTCAGGTCCCTCAGCCTTTCCTCATAAGGCCTTCCCACCATACCAGGCAACATCCTGGTAAACCTCCTCTGCACCCTTTCCAATGCTTCCACATCTTTCTTATAATGCGGCGACCAGAACTGTACGCAATACTCCAAGTGTGGCCACACCAGAGTTTTGTACAGTTGTAACATAACCTCACGGCTCCTAAATTCAATCCCTCTACCAATAAAAGCTAACACACCGTACGCCTTCTTAACAACTTTATCAACCTGGGTGCCAACTTTCAAAGAGCTATGTACTTGTATCCCAAGATCCCTCTGCTCGACAACACTATTAAGGGTCCTTCCATTAGCCCTATATTTCATATGCCTGTTATTCCTACCAAAGTGAATCACCTCACACTTATCCGTATTGAATTCCATTTGCCACCTCACGGCCCAGCTCTGCAACCTATCTATGTCCCTCTGCAAACTGTAACATCCATCCTCGCTGTCTACAACTCCCCCCACTTTGGTATCGTCAGCAAATTTACTAATCCAACCCTCTACACCCTCATCTAGGTCATTTATAAAAATGACAAACAGCAGTGGCCCTAAAACAGATCCTTGAGGTACACCACTTGTAACTGCACTCCAGGTTGAATATTTCCCATCAACCACCACCCTCTGTCTTCTATCAGCTAGCCAATTCCTAATCCAAACTGCTAAATCACCTTCAATCCCATGCATCTGCACTTTCTGCAGTAGCCTACCATGGGGAACCTTATCAAACGCTTTGCTAAAATCCATATACACTACATCAACTGCCTTACCCTTATCTACCTCTTTGGTCACCTCCTCAAAAAACTCAATAAGGTTTGTGAGGCACGACCTACCCTTCACAAAACTGTGCTGACTATCCCTAATCAATTTATTCCTCTCTAGATGCTTATAAATCCTATCCCTTATAATTCTTTCCAAGACCTTGCCCACAACAGAAGTCAGGCTCACCGGTCTATAATTTCCAGGATGGTCCCTACTCCCCTTTTTGAACAAAGGGACAACATTTGCCATCCTCCAGTCTTCCGGCACTATACCTGTAGCTAACGACGACATGAAGATCAAAGCCAAAGGCTCTGCAATCTCCTCTCTAGCCTCCCAGAGAATCCTGGGGTAAATCCCATCTGGCCCAGGGGACTTATCAATTTTCATACCCTCAAGATTCGCTAACACCTCCTCCTTATGAACCTCAATCCTGCCCAGTCTACAACCTAGTATCGCAGTATTCTCCCCGACAACATTGTCTTTCTCCTGCGTGAATACTGACGAAAAATACTCATTCAGTGTCTCTCCTATCTCCTCAGGCTCCACGCACAACTTCCCACTGCTATCTCTGACTGGCCCTAATCTTGCCCTAACCAATCTTTTATTATTTATATACCTGTAAAAAGCTTTAGGATTCTCCTTAATCCTATCCGCCAAAGTCTCCTCGTGTCCTCTTCTAGCTCTTCTCAACTCCCTCTTTAGCTCCTTCCTGGCTGATTTATAGCTCTCCAGTGCCCTAACTGAGCCTTCACGTCTCATCATTATATAAGCCTCCTTCTTCCTCTTCACCAGAGATTCAACTTCCCTAGTACACCATGGTTCCCTCACTCGACCACTTCCTCCCTGCCTGGCAGGTACATATTTATTAAGGACATGCAGAAGCTGTTCCTTAAATATGCTCCACATTTCAGATGTCCCCAGCCCCTGCAATTTCCTGCTCCACCCTATGCATCCTAAATCTCTCCTAATAGCCTCATAATTACCTTTCCCCCAGCTATAACTACTGTTATTCGGTACGTGCCCATCCCTTTCCATCACTAAGGTAAACGTAACCGAATTGTGGTCACTATCACCAAAGTGCTCACCCACCTCCAAGTCTAACACCTGGTCTGGTTCATTACCCAATACCAAATCCAATATAGCCTCGCCTCTTGTTGGCCTATCTACATACTGAGTCATGAAACCTTCCTGCACACATTGAACAAAAACTGACCCCTCTAACGTACTTGAACTATAGCTTTTCCAATCGATATTAGAAAAGTTAAAGTCCCCCATTACAACTACCCTGTTACTTTCACACCTATCCAGGATCAACTTTGCAATCCCTTCCTCTACTTCTCTGGAACTTTTTGGAGGCCTATAAAAAACTCCCAACAGTGTGACCTCTCCTTTCTTGTTTCTAATCTCAGCCCACACTACCTCAGCAGACAAGTCCACATCAAACGTCTTTTCTGCCACCGTAATGCTGTCCTTAACTAAAAATGCCACTCCTCCCCCTCTTCTACCACCACCTCTGCTCTGACTGAAACATCTGAACCCCGGAACCTGCAACAACCATTCCTGCCCCTGCTCTATCCACGTCTCTGAAATGGCCACAACATCGAAGTCCCAAGCACCAATCCAGGCTGCAAGTTCATCCACCTTATTGCGTATGCTCCTCGCATTAAAGTATACACACTTCAAACCACCCTCCCGTTTGCCACTATTCTGTGTGGAGACAATACACATCTCTTTAACCTATGCTTAATGCTATCTCCATTCATGTTGTCTGTACCTGTGCGTGGAGCCTGAAGAGATCGGAGAGGCACTGAAAAATATTTCTCTTCGGTATTCACGCAGGGAGATGTAAATGTAGTTGTGGAGAACACTGGGATACAGGGTTGTAAACTGGAAAGTATTGAAGTAGATGAGAAGGATGTGCTAGATATTCTTGAGGGTTTGAAGTTAGATAAGTCCCCTGGGCCGGACAGGATATACCCTAGGATTCTCTGGGAGGCAAGAGAGGCGATTGCAGAGCCTCTGGCTCTGATCTTCAGGTCGTCGTTGGTTACGGGTATAGTGCCGGAAGACTGGAGGATAGCGAATGTGGTCCCATTGTTCAAGAAGGGGAATAGAGACTTTCCTGGGAATTATAGACCTGTGAGTCTTACTTCTGTTGTGGGCAAAGTATTGGAGAGAATTATTAGGGATAGGATTTATAGTTATTTAGAGAGAAATGAATTGATTGGGGATAGTCAGCATGGTTTTGTGAAGGGTAGGTCGTGCCTTACTAACCTCATTGAGTTTTTTGAAAAAGTGACTAAAGAGGTGGATGGGGGTAAGGCGGTTGATGTGGTATATATGGACTTTAGTAAGGCGTTTGATAAGGTGGCCCATGGAAGACTTCTGCAGAAAATGCAGATGTATGGGATAGAGGGTGATTTAGCTAATTGGATTAGGAATTGGCTAGCAGATAGAAGACAGAGGGTGGTGGTTGATGGGAGATATTCATCGTGGAGTTCGGTTACAAGTGGTGTACCTCAGGGATCTGTTTTGGGGCCCCTGCTGTTTGTAATTTTTATAAATGATCTGGATGAGGGTATTGAAGGATGGATTAGTAAATTTGCGGATGACACTAAAGTCGGTGGAGTGGTAGATAGTGAAGAGGGGTGTTATAGTTTGCAGAGAGACTTGGACAAGTTGCAGAGCTGGGCCGAGAGGTGGCAAATGGAGTTTAATGTGGAAAAGTGTGAGGTAATTCACTTTGGCAGGAATAACAAATGTGTAGAGTATAGGGCTAATGGTAGGACTCTTAATAGTGTTGAAGAACAGAGGGATCTTGGTGTATATGTGCATAGATCCCTGAAAGTTGGCAATCAAGTCGATAAGGTTGTTAAGAAGGCATATGGAGTCTTAGCTTTTATTGGTAGGGGGATTGAATTTCGGAGCCGCAACGTCATGTTGCAACTGTACAAAACTCTAGTGCGGCCGCACTTGGAGTATTGTGTACAGTTCTGGTCCCCGCATTATAAGAAAGATGTGGAGGCATTGGAGAGGGTACAGAGGAGGTTTACCAGGATGTTGCCTGGTATGGAGGGCAGGTCTTATGAAGAGAGGCTGAAGGATTTGAGGTTGTTTTCGTTAGAAAGGAGGCGGCTAAGAGGGGATCTTATTGAAGCATATAAGATGATTAGAGGTTTAGATAGGGTGGACAGTGATAGCCTTTTTCCTAGGATGGAGAAAGCTAGCACGAGGGGACACAGCTTTAAATTAAGGGGTGGTAGTTATAGGACAGATGTCAGAGGTAGGTTCTTTACCCAGAGTGTGGTAAGGGCATGGAATGCCCTGCCTGTTGCAGTTGTAGATGCACCACATTTGATGGCGTTTAAGAGGTTAGTAGATAAGTTTATGGACAAAAAGGGAATGGTTTAGGTTAGAGAGTCATTGCTTTTTCTCAATTGGTCGGCGCAACATCGAAGGCCGAAGGACCTTTCTGCACTGTAATGTTCTATGTTCTACCTTTAAGACTTGATTAGCTATAAAGACTCACATTCTTATCAGTATTCTGTAAACTGAGTGTGTGCCTTTATATACCCTGTTGTGATCAGAACTCCCCACTCAGCTGACGAAAAACTAGCGCTCCGAAAGCTAGTAGCATTTGCTACCAAATAAACCTGTTGGATTTTAACCCTGGTGTTGTGAGACTTCTTACTGTGTTTATCCCAGTCTGAGGGTGGCATCTCCACATCCTGACAGATTTGATGGATCAAACAGCCTTTTTCTGTACTGTAAAGCTCTGAGCTGAGAGAATCTGAAATCTGTTGGGCAATTGCAGAGGCCAACACTGCTGCCCCCTGGGTCCCAGCATGCCTGAGCTGCAGTGACCACCCCCCTGGTCCATCAGCCCCTGAGCTGTAGTGACCAACCCCTGAGTCCATCACCCCCTGAGCTGTAGTGACCACCCCCTGGGTCCATCAACCCCTGAACTGTAGTGACCACCCCCTGGGTCCATCAACCCCTGAACTGTAGTGACCAACCCCTGAGTCCATCACCCCTTGAGCTGTAATGACCACCCCCTGGGTCCATCACCCCCTGAGCTGCAGTGACCACCCCCTGGGTCCATCACCCCTGAGCTGTAATGACCACCCCCTGGGTCCATCACCCCTGAGCTGCAGTGACCACCCCCTGGGTCCATCACCTCTGAGCTGTAGTGACCACCCTGGGTCCATCACTCCGAGTGTAGTGACCACCCACTGGGTCCATCACCCCCTGAGCTGCAGTGACCACCCCCTGATCCATCACCCCCTGAGTGTAGTGACCACCCCCTGAGTCCATCACCCCCTGAGTGTAGTGACCACCCCCTGGGTCATCAACCCCTGAGCTGTAATGACCACCCCCTGGGTCCATCAACCCCTGAGCTGCAGTGACCACCCCCTGAGTCCATCAACCTCTGAGTGTAGTGACCACCTCCTGGGTCCATCAACCTCTGAGTGTAGTGACCACCCCCTGAGTCCATCACCCCCTGAGTGTAGTGACCACCCCCTGAGTCCATCACCCCCTGAGTGTAGTGACCACCCCCTGAGTCCATCACCCCCTGAGTGTAGTGACCACCCCCTGAGTCCATCACCCCCTGAGTGTAGTGACCACCCCCTGAGTCCATCAACCTCTGAGTGTAGTGACCACCTCCTGGGTCCATCAACCCCTGAGTGTAGTGACCACCTCCTGGGTCCATCAACCCCTGAGTGTAGTGACCACCTCCTGGGTCCATCAACCTCTGAGTGTAGTGACCACCCCCTGAGTCCATCAACCCCTGAGTGTAGTGACCACCTCCTGGGTCCATCAACCTCTGAGTGTAGTGACCACCCCCTGAGTCCATCACCCCCTGAGTGTAGTGACCACCCCCTGATCCATCAACCTCTGAGTGTAGTGACCACCTCCTGGGTCCATCAACCCCTGAGTGTAGTGACCACCTCCTGGGTCCATCAACCTCTGAGTGGTGACCACCCCCTGAGTCCATCAACCCCTGAGTGTAGTGACCACCCCCTGGGTCCATCAACCTCTGAGTGTAGTGACCACCCCCTGAGTCCATCAACCCCTGAGTGTAGTGACCACCCCCTGAGTCCATCACCCCCTGAGTGTAGTGACCACCCCCTGAGTCCATCAACCTCTGAGTGTAGTGACCACGTCCTGGGTCCATCAACCTCTGAGTGTAGTGACCACCCCCTGAGTCCATCAACCCCTGAGCTGTAATGACCACCCCATTGGTCCATCACCGCATGGCTGTAGTGACCACCCCCTGAGTCCATCAACCCCTGAGTGTAGTGACCACCCCCTGGGTCCATCAACCTCTGAGTGTAGTGACACCCCCTGAGTCCATCAACCCCTGAGTGTAGTGACCACCCCCTGAGTCCATCACCCCCTGAGTGTAGTGACCACCCCCTGAGTCCATCAACCTCTGAGTGTAGTGACCACCCCCTGGGTCCATCAACCTCTGAGTGTAGTGACCACGTCCTGGGTCCATCAACCTCTGAGTGTAGTGACCACCCCCTGAGTCCATCACCCCCTGAGTGTAGTGACCACCCCCTGAGTCCATCACCCCCTGAGTGTAGTGACCACCCCCTGAGTCCATCACCCCCTGAGTGTAGTGACCACCCCCTGAGTCCATCACCCCCTGAGTGTAGTGACCACCCCCTGAGTCCATCACCCCCTGAGTGTAGTGACCACCCCCTGAGTCCATCACCCCCTGAGTGTAGTGACCACCCCCTGAGTCCATCACCCCCTGAGCTGCAGTGACCACCTCCTGGGTCCATCAACCTCTGAGTGTAGTGACCAACCCCTGGGTGCCAACACCGTTGGGTCACACTGGCTTCAGTGATCTGGTTTTGGGACAGGCTGACTCTCTCCCTCAGGATTGGAGAGGTTGGGACTCGTTTATGAAACTGCTGTAGCCATAACGGACTCACAGCAACGAAGCAGTAACTCCTCCAAGCCGCAGGAGTCGCTGATCCTGGTTCGCGGGGAAATGACGAAAACCCGCCCCCTAATCTGATTGGCTATTCACTCCAACAGTCGATTGGTCCGTTTTCCCCGCTGATTGGTGTTTGTCTCACTGATTGGTTACTCTAGGTCGCTAGCAGTTTCTCTCTCTTCTATTGGTTAGTTTTGCCGTGGCTCCGCTGTTTCCTCTTCTTCATTGGTCAACCTGACCGCCTATCAGCATCTGGCACTCTGATTGGTTATTGTGACAACGTGTCTCTGATTGGCCATCCAGACTGTCCCTCAGCTCTACTCTCTATGTGATTGGTAAATGGCAGCGGAGGGCGGGCTCTGCTTCAGAACGGTTGGAGCGGGAACCAGAGCCGGGCCTTTGTGGTGGTTTCTCGGCCGGGGATGTGGGCGAGGCCGAGGCCCAGGCCGCAGGTGTGTGTGTCAGGCCCAAGCGGCTGCTGGTTGCTCGTCGCCATGTCGTGCCCCAGCTCTGAAGCCCCGGTGTCGGTATGAGCGGCTGAGCCTCTGCCCCATGGCCCAGGAGAAGATGGAGCTGGAGCTGTCGCTCCCCCCGGCTCCCAGCGACGGCGGCGGCCTCAGGAGATCCAACAGCGCGCCCATGATCAACGGCCTGAGGTAGGCCCAGGGCCCGGGTCCTGCTGCTGTCGTTATGGAAACACAGTAGCTCGGGTGCACAACAAGATCCCACTCCATTGCTGAGTCCAGGAGGAAAAGAGCTTCTCCCCTTTCCCCAATGTCAATCCCTCAACCGGCTGCACTAATATTAATTATCCCTGTTCGTTGGTTCTTTCTGTGCACAAATTGGTTGCTGCATTTCCCACATTAAACAGCGGCTGCACCTCAGATAATTCAGTTGATGTGAAGTCAGGAGGGTTTCTTGAAACAATGTAAATAGGCCAACTGAGGAAGGAGCCATATTAGACCTGGAATTGGGGAATGAGTCCGGGCCAGGTGATTGAAGTTTCAGTAGGAGAACATTTTGGGAACAGTAGTCATAATTCCTTAAGTTTTAGAGATAAGGACAAGAGGCAAAGGTGTTAAACTGTGGGAAGACTAACTACAACAACATTGGGCAGGATCTGAAGAATGTAGATTGGGAGAAGCTGTTTGAGGATAAATCGACATCTGACATATGGGAGTCTTTCGAATATCAGTTGATTGAAATCCAGGACTGGCATGTACCTGTGAAGATGAAGGATAAGTATGGAATGTATTGGGAATCCTGGACACTGAGGGATATTATGAGCCTTGTCAAAAAGAAAAAGGAAGCATTTGTAAGGTCTAAAAGGCTTAGGACAGGTGAAGCTCTTGAATATAAAGAAAATAGGAAGAAACTTAAGGAAGGAGTTAGGAGGGCTAAACTAACTCTCCTTAGGAAAAGTCCTCAGCAAACAGAAAGATTAAGGAAAATCCTAAGGCATTTTGTAAGTATGTAAAGAGCAAGAAGGTAGCCAGGGAAAGGATTGGTTCACTCAGGCATAATGGAGACAATAGGTGGAATCAATGGATGCTTTTCTGGTTGGCAGTTGGTGACTAGTAGAGTGCCGCAGGAATCGGTGCTGTGGCCTCAACTGTTTACCATTTACGTAGATGATCTGGACGAGGGAGCTGAGTATAGGGTAACGAAATTTGTTTCTGATAGACAAGGGAATGAAGAGTTATGGGGAAAAAGCGGGAAAGTGGATCTGATCCACTTAAGGTCAATCATGATCTTGTTGAATGGTGGGGCAGGGTCGAAGGGCTAAATGGCCTACTCCAGCTCCTACTTCTTATGTTTTTATGTAGGTAACTTATGCTTGGAACCAGAGAAAATGGTCTGATACTAAATGAGTACTTTTTGAAAGTCACCAAAGAGAAGAACTTGGTGGATGAGGATTCTGGGTCATGTCGATATCAAAAAGTAGGAAGTGTTGGGCATCTTAAAAAGCTTTAAGTAGATTAGTCCCCAGGGCCTGATGAGATCTACTCCAGAGGGAGAAAGGGCAGAAATTGCTGGGGCTTTGACAGAAATCTTTGTATCCTCATTGGCTCCGGATGAAGTTCCAGAAGACTGGATGATAGCCAGTGTTGTCCATTGTTAAAAAGGATCACACGGATAATCCAGGAAATTATAATCTGGTGATCTTTACATCAGTGATAAGGAAATTATTGGAAAAGAGCCTTAGTTAGGCCTCATTTGGAATATTGTGTACAATTCTGGTTGTCACACAACTGGAAAGCTGTGGATACTTTGGAGAGAGTATAGAAGAGGTTTACCAGGATGTTGCCTGATTTGGAGGGTGTTAGTTATGAGGAGAGGTTGGATAAATTTGGTTTGTTCTCACAATGGTGACAGAGATTGAGAGGTGACAAGATAAAGTTCTACAAGATTATGAGTGGATAATCTACAAAGTTCTACAAAGTGGATAATCATGCTCTTTCCTGGAGTAGAAAAGTCAGGTACTAGGGGGCATAGATTTAAGGTACATGGGGAAAAGTTTAGAGGAGATGTGTGAGGCAAGTTTTTTATGTAGGGGATGGTGAATGTCTAGAACATGCCACCCAGGGAGGTGGTGGGAGCAGGTATGATAGTGGCACTTAAGGGGCAACTCGGCAATACGTGAATAGGATGGTATGGAAGGATATGGACTCTATAGATGTGTATGGTTTTAGTTTAGGCAGACATCATGATCAGTACAGGCTTGGAGAACCGTAGGACCTGTTCCTGCGCTATACCATTCTTTGTTATTCTAGAGATTGTGAAATATGCTTCTTACTTTCTTGATCTGATAGTTAACTTTTGCTTTATGTAGAAACATAGAAAATAGAAGCAAGAGTAGGTCTTTGGCTCTTCGAACCTGCTCCACCATTCATTATGATCATGGCTGGTCATCAGATTCAATACCTTGATCCTGTCTTCCCTTCTGCTTTTGAACTTATCATGACCAACAGAAGGATAGATAGTTGCACAAAGATCATGGTCAGTTGGTTTACTATCAATTATTCTAGCGGGGAGAGCTCAGAACAGAGGGGGGCTTTGCTTTCTTCAGTGTTCATTCCAAGGAGTTCACAGGGCGATGGAAGTCTGAAACTCTTCCCTCAAAATGCTGGAGGTTAATTGAAAATTTCTAGTAATTTTTGTTTATTAAAGATATTTACCTGCTCCACATAACAGTAATTAGAAACAAATGACAAGATTAACTTTAGAGGGGGTTAAAGGAGGGTGGAATTGGTGGAGAGGTTCAGGAAAAGAACTCCAAAGTAAAGTGTCGTACTGTTGAAGGCAAGGTGGCCAATGTTAAAAAGCATTTGGTATGCACAAGAGGTCAAAATTGGAGGAGCACAAAAGTCTTGAAGTATTGTAGGTGTTGTCCAAATTGTGGAATTGTATCTAATGTTGGACATTATGTAAGTGCAAACTGGTTGGGTACAGCCAAAGGAACGCACTGATATGATTTGCCATCCATTGAGACTTACGGCCTATATACCTGGCATCATAACAGCACTGAAGTTCACGTACCACATTACTCAGTTGTGTAATAGACAAACACCTCCTCCCATGCAGTATAGATTGTTTTCCTTTTACTATTCACATTCTAGCAAATTTTGTTCTGTTGAGTGCAAGGTAAATCGCTTCAATAGCGTGTCTTGTTTCAGCATTCGAGTTTCAATTAATTTTTAAGGTTTTAAAGGGTGGCATGATGGCCCAATAGTTAGCATTGCTGCCTCAAACTGTCAGGGACCCAGGTTCGATTCCCGGCTTAGATCACTGTCTGTGTGGAATTTGTGTGTTCTCCCCACGTCTGCAGGTTTCCTCTGGTGCTCTGGTTTCCTCCTACAGTCGGAAAGGTATGCTGTTAGGATGCATTGACCCAAATAGGCACCTGAGTGTGGTGACTAGGGGAATTTCACTAACTTCAGTAACTTCATTGCAATGTTAATGTAAGCCTTACTTGTGATAAATAAGTTTCTACTTTGTTCTATAGCCTAGTAGGTAGGGATATGATCGGCGCAACTTGTGGGCCAAAGGGCCTGTTTGTGCTGTAGTTTTTCAATGTTCTGTGTACTTTAACATTATCATCACAAATAGGTTTACCTTACCACTGCAATGAAGTTAATGTGAAAATCGTCTAGTCGCCACACTCCAGCGCCTGTTTGAGTACACCGAGGAACAACTTAGTTGGGCCAATGCTCCTAACATCTT
Organism: Sphyrna mokarran; assembly: GCA_024679065.1. Classification (NCBI taxonomy): domain Eukaryota; kingdom Metazoa; phylum Chordata; class Chondrichthyes; order Carcharhiniformes; family Carcharhinidae; genus Sphyrna; species Sphyrna mokarran. The sequence goes on along the minus strand of JAGIQG010000004.1, from coordinate 135,323,257 downwards.
TCAGCGTTTTCAGATTGCAACCTAATTCAATACTTTGTTCATTCACGAGCGTGGATGAACTTTGGACTATTTCACTCCTCTCACTCTCTGGCTAGTATTTGGTAGTGAGCAGTACGTGGATAAACTGGATTATTCTTGTAGCAGAGAAGATTAAAAAGAGATTTGACAAAGGTGTCCAAAACCATAAAGGATTTTTATAAAGTAAATAGAACGTAGAACATTACAGCGCAGTACAGGCCCTTTGGCCCTCGATGTTGCACCGATCAGTGGAACCAATTTTATGACCCTGTATCCTAAACTATTCCAATGCTATCCATATGCCTATATACTGCCCATTTGAATGCTCTTAAACTTGATGAGTCCACAACTGCTGGACATTCCACGCCCTTACTACCCTCTGAGTAAAGAACCCACCTCTAGCATCTGTCCTATAACTACCACCGCTTAGTTTAAAGCTATGTCCCCTCATGTTATCCATCTCCATCCAAGGAAAAAGGCTCTCGCTATCCACCCTATCTAACCCTCTGATCATCTTATATATCTCAATTAAGTCACCTCTTAGTCTTCTTCTCTCTAATGAAAATAACTTCCAAGTCCCTTAGCCTTTCCTCATAAGACCTACCCATCATACCAGACAACATCCTGGTAAACCTCCTCTGTACCCTCTCCAATACCTCCACATCTTTCTTATAATGTGGGGACCAAAACTGTACACAATACTCCAAGTGCGGCTGCACCAGAGTTTTGTACAGTTGCAACATGACATCTCGGCTCCGAAATTCAATCCCTCTACCAATAAATGCTAACGCACTATACGTCTTTTAACAACCTTATCAACTTGATACCAACTTTCAGGGATCTATGCACCTGTACACTGAGATCTCTCTGCTCATCTACACTACTAAGAGTCCTACCATTAGCCCTATATTCTGCACACATATTACTCTTACCAAAGTGAATCACCTCACACTTTTCCACATTAAAGTCCATTTGCTACCTCTTAGCCCAGCTCTGCAATTTATCTATGTCCCTCTGCAAACTGTAACATCCATCCTCATTGTCTACAACTGCTCCGACTTTGGTGTCGTCAGCAAATTTACTAATCCATCCCTCTACACCTTCTTTCAGGTCATTTATAAAAATAACAAACAACAGTGACCCCAAAACAGATCCCTGAGGTACACCACTAGTAACTAAACTCCAGGTTGAATATATCCCATCAACCACCACCCTCTGTCTTCTATCAGCTAGCCAATTCCTAATCCTAATTGCTAAATCTCCTTCAATCCCATGCATCTGCATTTTCTGCAGTAGTCTTCCATGGGGAACCTTATCAAACGCTTTGCTAAAATCCATATACACCACATCAACTGCCTTACCCTTATCTACCTCTTTGGTCACCTTTTCAAAAAACTCAATAAGATTTGTGAGGCACGACCTTCCCTTCACAAATCCATGTTGACTATCCCTAATCAATTCATTTCTTTCTAAATGACTATAAATCCTATCCCTTATAATTCTTTCCAAAACTTTCTCCACAACAGATGTAAGGCTCACTGGTCTATAATTTGCAGGATGGTCTCTACTCCCCTTCTTAAACAAGGGGACAACATTTGCCATCCTCCAGTCTTCCGGCACTATACCTGTAGCCAATGACGACATGAAGATCAGAGCCAAAGGCTCTGCAATCTCCTCTCTTATCCCAGGTTATCCCAGAGTAACCTGGGATAAATCCCATCCGGCCCAGGGGATTTATCTATTTTCATACTATCAAGAATAGCTAACACCTCCTCCTTACGTACCTCTATCCTGTCTAGTCTACAATCCTGTATCCCAGTATTCACCCCAACTCCATTGACATTTTCCTGTGTGAAGACCGATGTAATATTCATTCAGTGCCTCACCAATCTCTACAGGCTCCACGCACAACTTCCCACTACTGTCTTTGACTGGTCCTAATCTTGACCTAACCAATCTTCTATTCTTAACATATCTATAAAAGGTTTTAGGGTTCTCCTTAATACTATCTGCCAAAGTCTTCTCATGTCCTCTTCTAGCTCTTCTTATCTCACTCTTTAGCTCCCTCCTGGCTAATTTATAACTGTCAAATGAGCAGAAACTTTTGACTGTTGGAGATGAAACTAATTTAATTTAAATTAAATTTTAATTTAAAAAAAGGGGGAAAAAAGGGATTTGTTTTCTGCAGAGAATTATAATTTGGAATGTGGTGGAAGCAGATTCGAAAGGAACTTCAAAAGTCATTATATAAACATTTGAAAGAGAGAATTTCAGGGCTGTGGGGAAAAAGGAGCAGAATTGCACAGGTTCAATAAACCAAATGGCCTCTTAATGCTTTATAATTCTATGAATCCATATTTTGTAGTGCTATGTGAAGGAGCGTACTGCAAATGATTGTTTATGGGATGACCATCTTCATTGCTTTCATTTTCAGTTCATTCATTTGATGTTTTAAAGTTCATGTCAAGTATAGTTAAGAATAATGTGTGATTTTAAGGCAGTTTTTGAACTTTTGCATCTGATGTTTTAATGAGCAGTGCATCATATGTTGTCTGTGATGTCAGAACTGCCAAATTGCTGTATTGTTAGATAGCACTGTCTGCTTGAATATAGTTTCACGTCTTTCACTGGAGGAAGATTCCGTGAAGTGCTTCAAATAATTGACTGCAAAATGAAAGCTGAGCCCCAAAGAGAGTGAGTTACTCATAGTTTGTCATAGCAGTGGGCTTAGAATTGGTTTTGAATGAGTGATGTAGAAGAGGGTTGAAGGTGGAGGGTTTTGGGAAGGTATTGCAGAAATATAAAGGAAGTTTTGGGTGGCTGAGGCTAGAGCAGAGGATCTGGAGTTATTCAGGGCTGAGTAGACAAAGGGTTTATGGTGAAGGGTTTGGGACAGAAGGTATTTAGGTGTAGCAGAGTTGAGAGGTTGGGAGTTTAGGAAGGTAAACCAGAGAAACCAGAAGCAGGAGTAGGCTGTTTGGCTCTTCGAGCTTTTCATTTTGAGCATGGCAAATCATTGAATTCAATGTCCTGGTTTCCTTCCTTCCCTCCCCAAATCCTTTGATCCTTTAGCCTCAAGAGCTATATCTAATTGTTTCTTGAAATCAGACAACGTTTTGGCCTGAACTACATTCTGTGATAGTGTGAATTCCACACATTCACTACCCTCCAGGTGAAGAAATTTCTTCTCATCTCAAGTTCTAAAATATTTACCTCTTACCTTCAAACTGTACCCCTAGTTCTGGAGTTCCCCCACCGTTGGGAACATTTTTTCTGAATCCACCCTGTCTAACCCTGTTAAAATTTTATAAGTTTCTATGTGATCTCCTTTCACTCTTCTAAACTCCAGTGAGTATAATTCCAACCAATTTAGACTCCTATGACAGGCCTGCCATCCCAGGAATCAGCCTGTTAAACATTCACTGCACTCCCTTTGTAGCAAGGACATCCTTCCTCAGATAAGAACACCAAAACTGCACACTATACTCCAGGTGTGGCCTCACCAACTCTCTATAGAATTGCAGTAAAATATCCCTATTCCTGTACTCAGATCATCTCGCTATGATGGCCAACATATCATTTGCCTTCTTTACTGCCTGCTGTACTTGCGTGCTTATTTTCAGTGACTGATGCATGAGGACACCAAGATCTCTCTGAGTATCTACTTCTCTAAGTTTACACCCATTCAAGTAATAGTCTTCCTATTATTTCTGCCAATAACTCACATTTATCCCTGCAGAACCCCACTACTGACTGACTGCCAATTAGATCAAGACCCATTTATGCCAACTCTTTGCTTCCTATCTGCTAACCAGCTTTCATAGAACACTGTAGCACAAACAGGCCCTTCGGCCCACAAGTTGTACTGATCATATCAGTACCTACCAGGCCATAGAACTATCTGTAACTCCCAATCCCATTAAATCCCATGTACTCATCCAGAAGTCTCTTAAAAGACCCCAGCGTGTTCGCCTCTACCACCACTGACGGCAACCGATTCCATTCACTCACCAGCCTCTGAGTGAAAACTTACCCCTAACATCTCCTCTGTACTTGCCCCCCAGCACCTTAAACCTGTGTCCTCTCGTAGGATCATTTCAGCTCTGGGAAGTAGCCTCCGAGAAACCATCCTTTCTATTCCTCTCAACATCTTATAAACCTCTATCAGGTTGCCTCTCAACCTTCGTCTCTCCAGGGAGAAGAGACCGAGCTCCCTCAACCTATCCTCATAAGACCTGCCCCCCCCCAATCCAGGCAACATCCTTGTAAATCTCCTCTGCACCCTCTCAATAGCTTCCACATCCTTCCTATAGTGAGGCGACCAGAACTGCGCACAGTACTCCAAGTGGGATCTGACAAGGGTCTTATAAAGTTGCAGCATTACCTCCCAACTCCTAAACTCAATCCCTCGATTAATGAAGGCCTGTACACCATGTGCCTTCTTGATCACATCCTCCACTTGCGGGGCTGATTTGAGAGTCCTATGGACCCGGACCCCAAGATCCTTCTGTTCCTCAACACTGCCAAGACTCCTACCCTTGATATTATACTCCTTCATCCCATTGGTCCTGCCATAATGGACCACCACACATTTATCCGCGTTGACGTCCATCTGCCACTTCTCCACCCAGTCTTGCATCCTATCTATGTCTCGCTGCAACTTCAGACATTCCTCCAGACTATCCACAACACCACCAACCTTCGTATCGTAGGCGAATGTACTAACCCATCCCTCCACTTCCTCATCCAGGTCATTTATGAAAATGGCAAAGAGCAAGGGTCCTAGAACAGATCCCTGGAGCACTCCACTGGTTACTGAACTCCATGCAGAAAAAGACCCATCCACAACCGCTTTCTGCCTCTGCAAGATCCTCAAGGGATCCCTTGGATCCCATGCCCTCTCACCTTCTCAAGAAGTCTTGCATGGGGGACCTTACCAAATGTCTTGCTGAAATCCAAATAAATCACGTCCACTGCTCTTCCTTCGTCAATGTGTTCAGTCACATTTTCGAAGAACTCGACTAGGCTCGTAAGGTACGATCTGCTCTTAATAAAGCTGTGTTGACTATTTCTGATCATACTGAACTTCTCTATATGTTCATAAATCCTGTCCCTCAGAGTCCTCTCCATCAACGTACTGACCACTGAGGTCAGACTCACTGGTTGATAATTCCCCGGGCTATCTCTGTTCCCTTTCTATCCATCTCAAGATATTTACCCGCAATCCCATGTGCTTTAACTTTACATAGTAGCTCGTTATGTGAAACCTTCTCGCAAATCTAAATAAATCTCACCCACTGGTTCTCCTTGGTCAACTCTACTAAATATATCCTCAAAGAATTTCAGTAGAATCTTCAAACGTGGTTTTTCGCTTTGTCTGATTAAACCAATAAGGGAATTAAGAGTTATGGAGAGCGGGTCAAGTAAGTGGAACTGAACCCACTACCAGATCAGCATGATCTTATTGAATGGCGGAGCAGGCTTGAGGAGCTAGATGGCCTACTCCTGCTCCTATTTCTTACGTTTTTCTGTAAACCACTGCCTTCTAAATGCTGAGTTATGAAATCCTTTACTGAACAGCATTTCGGCTGGCCTGCTTGAAAGTGCAGCTTCTGGTGGGAGGGCACGTGCAAGTAGCTTTTGTCAAAGTAAGTGTTTTGGACGATAGTGCTGGAGACAGTTACAAAAAAATAATTCAGACATGAGGTTGGGATTTTAAATTTGTCTCTTGCGAACTGAGGTTCATGAGGCTGGTTGGGGGTGAATGTAACTTGGTTTGGTCCTAAACAGAGGGAAGGCACATTGAGCAGGGGATGCTACTTTGCACAGGTTGGTATGGAACTGGATTTGGAAAGTTGATTCACATTTCTTGCTCAGGTTCCCTAAATAATTCAGCGTGATGGGGAAAATTCTATCTTTTTTTGGCATTTCATAATGTATCTTAAAGATTATTGCAAAAAATATTTGATTTGACTTATTATTGTTATCACGTATATTAACATAGTAGTAATTATGAGGCTATTAGGCGAGATTTAGGATACATAGGGTGGAGTAGGAAACTGCAGGGGCTGGGAATACCTGAAATGTGGAACTTATTCAAGGAACAGCTACTGCGAGTCCTTGATAAATATGTACCTGTCAGGCAGGAAGGAAGTGGTAGAGCCAGGGAACTGTAGTGTACTAAGGAAGTTAGTTCACTGGTAAAGAGGAAAAAGGAAGCTTCTATAAAGATGAGACGTGAAGGCTCGGTTAGGGCACTGGATAATTATAAATTAGCCAGGAGGAAGCTAAAGAGAGAGATTAGAAGAGGACATGAGAAGACTTTGGTGGATAGGATAAAAGAGGACCCTGAAGCTTTTCATAAATATACTAAGAATAAAAGATTGGTTAGGTCAAGATTAGGGCCAGTCAAAGACAGTAGTGGGAAGTTGTGCGTGGAGCCTGTAGAGATTGGTGAGGCACTGAATGAATATTTTTCGTCAGTCTTCACGCGGGAAAATGTCAGTGGAGTTGGAGAGAATACTGAGGTACAGGGTTGCAGACTAGACAGGATAGAGGTACGTAAGGAGGAGGTGTTAGCTATTCTTGAGAGTATGAAAATAGATAAATCCCCTGGGCCGGATGGGATTTGTCCCAGGTTACTCTGGGAGGCTAGAGAGGAGATTGCAGAGCCTTTGGCTTTGATCTTCATGTCATCGTTGGCTACAGGTGTAGTGCCGGAAGACTGGAGGATGGCAAATGTTGTCCTCTTGTTTAAGAAGGGGAGTAGAACCCATCCTGCAAATTATAGACCAGTGAGTCTTACATCTGTAGTGGGGAAAGTTTTGGAAAGAATTCTAAGGGATAGGATTTATAGTCATTTAGAAAGAAATGAATTGATTAGGGATAGTCAGCATGGATTTGTGAAGGGAAGGTCGTGCCTCACAAACCTTTATTGAGCTTTTTGAAAAGGTGACTAAAGAGGTTGATAAGGGTAAGGCAGTTAATGTGGTATACGTGGATTTTAGCAAGGCGCTTGATAAGGTTCCTCATGGAAGACTACTTTTCTGATTGGCAGGATGTGTCAAGGTGTTTGACACCGTTCTAGCCTCAGCATTTTACAATTGTGAGGTTATGGAGATGCTCTGTCAGAGAGTTGGTACAGGCTTGATGGGCTGAGTGGCCTCCTTCATTGTAGGGATTCTGTGATTCTATATAAATTATTTGGATGAAGGGAATCTTTTTGTGGAGCTGGAGGAAATTAGTGCAGTATTAAATAAGTACTTTGCGTCAGTGTTCACCAAAGGGAGGGATTTGCTGAATGATGTGTTTGGCAGAGTGTGTAGATAGTTTGAGTCAGGTTGAGATTAAAAAGGAGGAGATATTAGGGGCCTTGAAAAACATTAAGATTGACAAGTCCCCTGGGCCTGATGGGATATAGCCTCAGAATACTGAGAAAGGCAAGGGAGGAAATTGCTGGGCCTTGAGAGAAATTTTTGTATCCTCACTGGCTGCAGGGGAGGTCTCAGAGGATTGGAGAATAGCCAATGTTGCTCCTTTGTTTAAGAAGGGTAGCAAAGATAATCCAGGTAATGACAGGTCGGTGAGCCTTAATCAGTGGTAGGAAAATGATTGGAAAGCATTTTTTGAAACAGGATTTACTTCCACTTAGAAATAAGTGGACATATTAGCGAGAGGCATAGTGTGTATAATCAAGGACCCATGCACCCTGGACATACTCTCTTCCACTTTCTTCTGCCAGGAAAAAGACACAAAAGCCTGAGGTCACATACCAACCGACTCAAGAATAGCTTCTTCCTTGCTGCTATCAGTTTTTTGAATGAACCTACCTCGCACGAAGTTGATCTTTCTCTACATCCTAGCTATGACTGTAACACTACATTCTGCGTCCTTTCCTTCTCTCCTGTGTACTCCATGAAACAGTGCGCTTTGTGTGCATTGTGCGCAAGAAACAATACTATATACTAATACATATGACAAAAATAAATCAAAATGTTGATTTGGGTTGTGCTGACAGATGATTGTGTGGTTCCATCCTGTTATGTACAAAGTGGACAAAAATGCTCAGGATGCTCTTTCTTGTTTAAGCTCTCGGGAACTTGTAGATCTGTATAATTTACAGCATTGGTGGTCTTGACGTCAACCGCATTGAGGAGATTCAGGGCTGCACAGGCATCTCTTATCAAGCGAGAAAAAGACTGGATTACAGATAATGTAAATTAGTGCAAAGATATGTTTTCTATTGTTCCAGAGTAGTTCCAGAATCATGCCTACTAGTGGAAGTCACATATCTTTCCGCCCATAGAGTGGTACATCTGCTGTTCGAAGCCAGATGTCTCTCAGCCTCAGCTCTTTGTGCGCCAAGGTCATAACACTGACTCGTGTCTCATTCCAAAGTGAAATCCAGGATTTTTGACAATATGCAAGAAGCGGGGCTTTCTGTTGCCTTGGTGTGCAGTCTCGATTTTCCGCATTTGGGTACTTTGTGTGTTGAGGTGTCTTGGCCTTGCACAGTTTGCTGAAGGGACCATTCTGTTACGCTGAAAGTGTTTGTGAAATTGCAGGACCTTAATGTCCACAGCACTGGCATAGTTGCTCTACAAGTCAGTTGCTTCCTTTGACCTGTTTCTGTGCTGACAACTAATTGGATTATGGGGTTTTCTTTGTACTATGGTTTATTTTTGCCTCTTAAAGTACATCCATGCTGTACTGTTCAGACTGCCAAACTATCTGGATAGCGCTTTTGAGGATTAGATATTTTCAACTGCAGCATGTCTGAGTGCATCATTGCTGTCCCTGTGATTATTTAACCTTGATAACAGATTTTAGATCTTTTATTCACACTCTTCAGCCATTCTGTATAGTTTATTAGTAAATGAGACAACAGGTTCTCCTGACTGCTGGATGTGTTTATTAAATTTAGCCCTTTCGATGATTTTGTTACTATGTTCAAATAAACATTAAATGATTTTAGTACTTCAAATTTAGCAGATGAGTCATTGATTTATTGTCCAACAATAATGTCATCTGCTATCTGGTTTACTGAGTAGTGTGTTGAGCTTCTGCGTCTTTATTCAAACTTGAAAGAAATCTTTTTCTCCAAGTTCCCAATCATATGATTGATCTTCATCTTGAATAGGTCCAAATTGATCTGGAAGAGTGGATTTCTAATCCATGGTTAAAAAATTTCAAAGTGTAGGTTCAGTTTTAGGAAGGTGCTGAAATTCAATTTTAGTGTATTATCCCTTTGGAAACAAAGGGTTCATCCATGCCCAACTACCCTTACAGGCTCCCGCTGCAATGCTACTTATGTTAAAATTATTAAAAAATGGCTACTTGGATCGACTAGCCACAGACTTCTCTGTTTCAGCATTATGCTTCTGGAATGTGAGTAGATAGAATGCTGTCATAGAACATAGAACATTACAGCACAGAACAGGCCCTTCGGCCTTCGATGTTGCGCCGACCAATATAAAAAGCAATGCCCCTCCAAACTAAACCATTCCCTTCTCTTCCATATACCTATCACCTAACCTCTTAAACGCCACCAAACTTGGCGCATCTACAACTGCTGCAGGCAGGGCATTCCACTCCCGAACCACCCTTTGGGTAAAGAACCTACCTCTGATATCTGTCCTATAACTATCATCCCTTAATTTAAAGCTGTGTCCCCTCGTGCTAGCTTTCTCCATCCTAGGAAAAGGCTATCACTGTCCACCCTATCTAAACCTCTAATCATCTTATATGTTTCGATTAGGTCCCCTCTTAGCCGCCTCCTTTCTAACGCAAACAACCTCAAATCCCTCAGCCTCTCTTCATAAGACCTGCCCTCCATACCAGGCAACAGCCTGGTAAACCTCCTCTGTACCCTCTCCAATGCCTCCACATCTTTCTTATAATGTGGGGACCAGAACTGCACACAATACTCCAAGTGCGGCCGCACTAGAGTTTTGTACAGTTTGCAACATGACGTTGCGGCTCCGAAATTCAATCCCCCTACCAATAAAAGCTAAGACTCCATATGCCTTCTTAACAACCTTCTCGACTTGACTGCCTACTTTCAGGGATCTATGCACATACATACCAAGATCCCTCTGTTCATCTAGACTACTAAGAATCCTACCATTAGCCCTATACTCTACACATTTATTATTTCTGCCACAGTGCATTACCTCACGCTTTTCCACATTAAACTCCATTTGCCACCTCTCGGCCCAGCTCTGCAACTTGCCCAAGTCTCTCTGCAAACTATAACACCCCTCTGTCCTATGCTAGTCTTGAAAGCTGATTGTTTAGTAATGATTCTTCTGAATTAATTCGTTCATGCACTAACGACGTGAAGCAAGAGGCTACTCTCGAAAAATCCAAGAGCAGCCTTTTCACAATCCATTGCGTGTACAGAGCATAGAACGTAGAACATTACAGCACACTACAGGGCCTTCGGCCCTCGATGTTGCACCGACCAATGGAACCAATTTTAGGGCCATCTATCCTAAACTATTCCAATGCTATCCATGTGCCTATCCACTGACCATTTGAACGCCCTTAAACTTGATGAGTCCACAACTGCTGCAGGCAAGGCATTCCATGTGCTTCCTATCCTCTGAGTAAAGTATGCCCCTTTTTGGACAACAAGGTGGACCAAAGTACCTGTAGGATAAAAAAGAAATACATCAACAACATGCATAACTTATGCAATTCCCAGGAGCGTCCCAAGGCTCGTGATCCCTATTTAAATCAGTCTACTATATCCTTCCATCCCTATTCCGCTCATGTGCCTATCTAAGTATCTCTTAAATAACTCAAGCGTGCCTGCCTCCGCCACCTTACTTGGCAGTGTGTTCCATACACTCACAACCCTCTTTGTGAAAAACTACCTCTAACATCCAAATTATACCTTGTCCCCACCTCACTCTAAGCCCATGGCCTCTTGTGATATTTGATTCGAACCTATGAAAAAGCTTACTACTGTTTACTCTAGAGGAGAGGCTGTACTTGACCTGGTGCTGGCTAATGAACCAGGACACGTGTTGGATTTCGGTAGGAGAGCATCTCGGGAATGGTGATCATAATTCTATCTCCTTCACGATAGCATTGGAAAGAGAGAGGAAGGATAGGAAGGTGTTTATCTGGAGTAGGGGGAAATATGAAATCATTAGGCAGGAAATTGGAAGGGTAAACTGGAAGGAGGTGTTCCTGGGGAAAAGTACTAAAGGAAGGTGGCAGATTTTCAAGGAACATTTGTCTGGAGCTCTGCACGACAACGTTCCAGTGAGACAAAGAGGTTTTGGTAGGTCGAGAGAATTGTGGTGCACAAAGGTTGTGATGAACCTAGTTAGGAGAAAAGAAAGTTATCCAATAGGTTCAGGGAGTTAGAGGATGTTAAGGATCTAGAGACGTATAAGACTTGTAGAAGGGAGCTTAAAAAGGAAATTAGAAGAGCCAGAAGAGGTCACAAGAAAGCTTTGGCGCATAGGATTAAGGAGAATCCCAAGGCATTCTACAAACTGTTCCTTGGGAGCACTGTGGAGAGGCAGCGATTTGCGAGTGGAGAGCTTGTGAGTGAGTAGAGCGATTTTTAAGTCTAAATTTTACTAGTTTTTTTTAAACTTTTTAAACTTGTAAACCCGGAAGGTGTTGCAAAGCACCTTGGGTAGTGTAGTTTTTTTTTCAACCTCACTATAAATTGGAGTGGTGTGGAATCCCGATACTCTACACAAGTAGAGTATCCCAACCCCCCCTCCTCCTCTAACCTAAAAAAAGAGAGAGAGGAGAGCTCTGAGAAGGAGCAGGTAAGTTTGTTTTTGTGTGAGCTGTAAGGTCCTTGGCTCACAGGGCCTAAGCAAAAAGGGGAGGCAAGGTAAGTTTTTTTAATCTTTCTTACTTTTTTTTCCTCTGGGTTACTAAAAAGGGGCAAGCATGGGTGTGAGGCCAGCATGTTGTTGCCAGTGTAACATGTGGGAGGTCTTGGAGGCTCCTGGTCTCCCAGATGTCCATACCTGTGACCGCTGTGTGGAGCTGCAATCCCTACGGGACCAGGTAAAAGAACTGAAAATGCAGCTTGAGGACCTTCGACTCATTAGGGAGAATGAGGAGATTATTGATAGGAGCTACAGACAAGTAGTCACACCAGGGCAAAGGGAAGAAGGCACATGGGTAACTATTAGGAAGGGGAAACCTCAGGTGATGGAGAGTACACCGGTGGATGTCCCCCTTCAAAATAAGTACTCTTGCCTGAGTACTACTGTGGGGGACAGCTCATCCAAGGGAGGCAGCGGTGGCCAGCTCCCTGGAGCTGAACAAAAACAAAAACCTAAAAAACAGAGCAAAAAGGCAGTGCTTATAGGGGACTCCCTAGTGAGGGGAGAGGACAGGCGTTTTTGTGGACGCAGACGGGAGTCGCGGATGGTAGTATGTCTCCCTGGAGCTGGGATTCGGGATGTCTCTGGACGCGTCCCAGACATCCTGAAAGGGGAGGGTGAGGAACTGGAAGTTGTAGTACATATAGGTACTACTGACATAGGCAGGAAGAGGGAAGTGGACATGAAAGTGTCATTTCCAGGGAATTATAGGCCAGTGAGTCTTACTTCTGTTGTGGGCAAAGTATTGGAGAGAATTATTAGGGATAGGATTTATAGTTATTCAGAGAGAAATGAATTGATTGGGGATAGTCAGTATGGTTTTCTGAAGGGTAGGTCATGCCTGACTAACCTTATTGAGTTTTTTGAAAAAGTGACCAAAGAGGTGGATGGGGGTAAGGCGGTTGATGTGGTATATATGGACTTTAGTAAGGCGTTTGATAAGGTGTCCCATGGAAGGCTTCTGCGGAAAATGCAGATGAATGGGATAGAGGGTGATTTAGCTAATTGGATTAGGAATTGGCTGGCAGATAGAAGACAGAGGGTGGTGGTTGATGGGAGATATTCATTGTGGAGTTCGGTTACAAGTGGTGTACCTCAGGGGTCTGTTTTGGGGCCCCTGCTGTTGGTAATTTTTATAAATGATCTGGATGAGGGTATTGAAGGATGGATTAGTAAATTTGCAGATGACACTAAAGTCGGTGGAGTGGTAGATAGTGAAGAGGGGTGTTATAGTTTGCAGAGAGACTTGGACAAGTTGCAGAGCTGGCCGAGAGGTGGCAAATGGAGTTTAATGTGGAAAAGTGTGAGGTAATGCACTTTGGCAGGAACAATAAATGTGTAGAGTATAGGGCTAATGGTAGGGCTCTTAATAGTGTTGAGGAACAGAAGGATCTTGGTGTATGTGTCAATAGATCCCCGAAAGTAGGCAGTCAAGTGGATAAAGTTGTTAAGAAGGCATATGGAGTCTTAGCTTTTATTGGTAGGGGGATTGAATTTAGGAGCCGCAGCATCATGTTGCAACTGTACAAAACTCTAGTGCGGCCGCACTTGGAGTATTGTGTGCAGTTCTGGTCCGCACATTATAAGAAAGATGTGGAGGCATTGGAGAGGGTACAGAGGAGGTTTACCAGGATGTTGCCTGGTATGGAGGGCAGGTCTTATGAAGAGAGGCTGAGGGATTTGAGATTGTTTTCGTTAGAAAGAAGGCGGCTAACAGGAGACCTTATTGAAACATATGAGATGATTAGAGGTTTAGATAGGGTGGACAGTGATAGCCTTTGTCCTAGGATGGAGAAAGCTAGCACGAGGGGACACAGCTTTAAATTAAGGGGTGATAGTTATAGGACGGATATCAGAGGTAGGTTCTTTACCCAGAGGGTGGTTAGGGAGTGGAATGCCCTGCCTGCAGCAATTGTAGATGCGCCAAGTTTCGTGGCGTTTAAGAGGTTAGTTGATAAGTTTATGGAAGAGAAGGGAATGGTTTAGTTTGGAGGGTCATTGCTTTTTTCATAATTGGTCGGCGCAACATCGAAGGCCGAAGAGCCTGTTCTGCCCTGTAATGTTCTATGAAAAGGGATTATAGGGAACTGGGTAGGCAGCTGAGAAAGACGAAAGCGAAGGTAGTAATTCAGGATTGCTGCCTGCGCCTCGGGAGAGTGAGAGCAGGAATGGAATGAGGTGGAGGTTGAATACATGGCTGAGGGACTGGAGCAGGGGGCAGGGATTCCGGTTCCTGGATCATTGGGACCTCTTTAGGGGCAGGTGTGACCTGTACAGCAAAGACGGGTGGCACCTGAATCCCAGGGGGACTAATATCGTGGCGGGAAGACTGGCTAGGGCTACTGTGGGGACTTTAAACTAGAAAGGTTAGGGGGAGGGAATAGTGATGTGGAGAATGGGAGCAAGGAAGTTAGCTCCCAGGTAGGGAAGGACTCTAGGCAGGATGAGAGGCAGGTTTGACGAGTGGGGGAGAAGGGAAATGTTCAGTCTGAGGGGCTGAAGTGTGTCTATTTTAATGCCAGGAGTGTAGTAAATAAGGTGGATGAACTTAGGGCGTGGATTGCTGCTTGGGATTGTGATGTGGTGGCCATTACAGAGACTTGGATGTCTCAGGGACAGGACTGGGTACTACAGGTCCCGGGATTCAGATCCTTCAGGAAGGACAGGGAGGGAGGCAAAAGAGGTGGTGGAGTGGCACTGTTGATCAGGGACAGTGTCATGGCTGCAGAGAAGGTGGATACCGAGGAGGGAAGTCTACGGAGTCTCTGTGGGTGGAAGTTAGGAATAGCAAAGGGTTGGTGACGTTGCTGGGTGTATTCTATAGGCCGCCTAATAGTGACAGGGAAGTTGAGGTGCAGATAGGGAAGCAGATACTGGAGAGATGTAGAAATAAGAGTTGTTGTGATGGGAGACTTCAATTTCCCAAACATCGACTGGAATATCCCAAGGGTAAGGGGTTTGGATGGGGAGGAGTTTGTTAGGTGTGTTCAGGAGGGTTTCCTGACACAGCACGTGGACAAGCCTACGAGAGGAGAGGCTGTACTGGACCTGGTACTAGCTAATGAACCAGGACAGGTGATGGATCTCTCGGTAGGAGAGCATCTTGGGGATGGAGATCATAATTCTATCTCCTTCACCCTTGCATTGGAAAAGGATAGGATCAGGCAGGCTAGGAAGGTGTTTGTCTGGAATAAGGGGAAATATGAAGACATCAGGCAGATGTTGGGGCGAATAAACTGGAAGGAGGTGTTCTTGGGGAAAAGCACAGAAGGAAGGTGGCAGATATTCAAGGAATGCTTGTCTGGAGCTCTGCACGACAATGTTCCGGTGAGACAAGGAGGTTTTGGTAGGTCGAGGGAACCGTGGTGCACGAAGGCTGTGGTGAACATAGTCAGGAAGAAAAGAAAGGTGTATAAAAGGTTCAAAGAGCTAGGAGATGTTGGGGATCTAGAGAAGTATAAGGCTTATAGAAGAGAGCTTAAAAAGGAAATTAGGAGAGCCAGAAGGGGTCATGAGAAGGCCTTGGCTGGTAGGATTAAGGAGAATCCCACGGCCTTCTACAAATATGTGAAAAGTAAAAGGATGAGAAGAGAAGGGATAGGACCTATAAAAGGTGAAAGGGGAAAAGTCTGTGTGGAACCAGAAGAAATGGCAGAGGTGCTTAATGAGTACTTTGCCTCAGTATTCACGGTGGAAAGTGATCTGGGAGGATGCACTACAAGTTTGCGGCAGACTGAAAAGATTGAGTATGTAGATATTAAGGAAGCGGATGTGTTAGAACTTTTAAATGCTATCAAGATAGACAAGTCTCCGGGACCAGATGGGATGTACCCCAGGTTATTGTGGGAGGTGAGGGATGTCATTGCAGAGCCCCTGGCGATGATCTTTGCATCGTCGATGGAGACGGGAGAGGTTCCGGAGGATTGGAGGATTGCGGATGTGGTCCCTATTTTCAAGAAAGGGAACAGGGATAGTCCTGGAAATTACCGACCGGTGAGTCTGACCTCAGTGGTTGGTAAGCTGATGGAGAGGCTTCTGAGGGACAAGATTTACGAGCATTTGGAGAAGCTTAGGTTGATTAGAAATAGTCAGCATGGTTTTGTAAAAGGCAGGTCGTGCCTTACGAGCTTAATTGAGTTCTTCGAAAATGTGACTGAACACATTGACGAAGGAAGAGCAGTGGACGTGATGTACGTGGACTTCAGCAAAGCATTTGACAAGGTCCCCCATGCAAGACTTCTTGAGAAGGTGAGAGGCCATGAGATCCAAGGGGCTTTGGCCTTGTGGATCCAGAACTGGCTTGCCTGCAGAAGGCAGAGGGTGGTTGTGGATGGCTCTTTTTCTGCATGGAGGTTGGTCACCAGTGGAGTGCCCCAGGGATCTGTTCTAGGACCCTTGCTGTTTGTCATTTTCATAAATGACCTGGATGAGGAAGTGGAGGGATGGGTGAGTAAGTTCGCCGATGACACGAAGGTCGGTGGTGTTGTGGATGGTCTGGAGGGATGTCAGAAGTTGCAGCATGACATCGACAGGATGCAAGACTGGGCGGAGAAGTGGCAGATGGACTTCAACGCGAATAAATGTGTTGTGGTCCATTTTGGCAGATCCAACGGGATGAATGAGTACACTATCAAAGGTAGGAGTCTTAGCTGTGTGGAAGAGCAGAGGGATCTTGGGGTCCGGGTCCATAAGACTCTCAAATCGGCCTCCCAGGTGGAGGATGTGGTTAAGAAAGCTTACGGTGTACTGGCCTTCATTCATCGAGGGATTGAGTTCAGGAGTCAGGAGGTAATGCTGCAGCTTTATAGGACCCTTGTCAGACCACACTTGGAGTACTGTGCGCAGTTCTGGTCGCCTCACTATAGGAAGGACGTGGAAGCTATTGAAAGGGTGCAGAGGAGATTTACAAGGATGTTGCCTGGATTGGGAGGCATGCCTTATGAAGACAGGTTGAGGGAGCTGGGACTGTTCTCCCTGGAGAGACGAAGGTTGAGAGGCGACCTGATAGATGTTTACAAGATGTTGAGAGGAATAGATAGGGTGGACTCTCAGAGACTATTTCCCAGGGCTGAAATGGTCGCGACGAGAGGGCACAGATTTAAGGTGCAGGGAAGCAAGTACAGAGGGGATGCTAGGGGAAAGTTTTTCACTCAGAGGGTGGTGAGTGAATGGAATCGGCTGCTGTCGGTGGTGGTCGAGGCGAACTCGCTGGGGTCTTTTAAAAGACTTCTGGATTCAATCCCCCAATGGGATTGGGGGTTATAAATAGGTCTATGGCTGGGTAGGTTTTGATGTGTTCGGCACAACTTGTGGGCCGAAGGGCCTGTTTGTGCTGTAGTGTTCTATGTTCTAAATATGTGAAGAGTAAAAGGATGAGAAGAGAAGGGATAGGTCCTATAAAAGGTGAAGGGGGAAAAGTCTGTGTGGAACCAGAAGAAATAGCTGAAGTGCTAAATAAATACTTTGCCTCAGTATTCACACTGGAAAGTGATCTGGAGGGTTGTACTCCAGGAATGCGGCAAACTGAAAAGGTTGAGTATGTGGACATTAAGAAAGAGGAGGTGTTGGAACTGTTAAATTCCATCAAGGTAGATAAGTAGCGGGGTCCGGATGGGATGTACCCCAGATTACTGTGGGAGGTGAAGGAAGTGATTGCAGAGCCCCTGGCAATGATCTTTGTGTCGTCGATGGAGACGGAGAGGTTTTGGAAGATTGGAGGATTGCGGATGTGGTGCCTGTTTTCAAGAAGGGAAACAGAGATAGCCTGGGGAATTACCGACCAGTGAGTCTGATCTCAGTGGTCAGTAAGTTGATGGAGAGGATTCTGAGAGATAGGCTTATGAGCATTTAAAGAAATTCAGTATGATCAGAAATAGTCAACACAGCTTTGTTAAGGGCAGATCGTGCCTTACAAGCCTCGTTGAGTTCTTCGAAAGTATGACTGAACACATTGACGAAGGAAGAGCAGTGGACATGGTTTACATGGATTTCAGCAAGACGTTTGATAAGGTCCCCCATGCAAGACTTCTTGAGAAGGTGAGAGGGCACAGGATCCAAGGCGCTTTGGCCTTTTGGATCCAAAATTGGCTTGCCTGCAGAAGGCAGAGAGTAGTTGTGGATGGGTCTTCTTCTGCATGGAGGTCGGTCACCATTGGAGTGCCCCAGGGATTTGTTCTAGGACCCTTGCTCTTTGCCATTTTCATAAATGACTTGGATGAGGAAGTGGAGGGATGGGTTAGTAAGTTTGCTGACGATATGAAGGTTGGTGGTGTTGTGGATAGTCTGAGGGATGTCTGAAGTTGCAGCGAGACATAGATAGGATGCAAGACTGGGCGGAGAAGTGGCAGATGGACTTCAACGCGGATAAATGTGTGGTGGTCCATTATGGCAGGACCAATGGGATGAAGGAGTATAATATCAAGGGTAGGAGTCTTGGCAGTGTTGAGGAGCAGAAGGATCTTGGGGTCCAGGTCCACAGGACTCCTAAATCTGCCCTGCAAGTGGAGGATGTGATCAAGAAGGCATATGGCATACTGGCCTTCATTAATCGAGGGATTGAGTTTAGGAGTCGGGAGGTAATGCTGCAACTTTATAAGCCCCTTGTCAGCCCCCACCTGGAGTATTGTGTGCAGTTCTGGTCGCCTCACTATAGGAAGGATGTGGAAGCTATTGAGAGGATGCAGAGGAGATTTACAAGGATGTTGCCTGGATTGGGGGGAATGCCTTAGGTTGAGAGAACTAGGTCTCCGCCCTGGCGAGTCAAAGGTTGAGAGGCGACCTGATAGAGGTTTATAAGATGTTGAGAGGAATAGATAGAGTGGATTCTCGGAGACTACTTCCCAGGGCTGAAATGGTCGCTACAAGAGGACACAGGTTTAAGGTGCTGGGGGGGCAAGTACAAAGGCGATGTTAGAGGTAAGTTTTTCACTCAGAGGGTGGTGAGTGAATGGAATCGGTTGCCGTCAGTGGTAGTAGAGGCGAACTCGCTGGGGTCTTTTAAGAGACTTCTGGATGAGTACATGGGATTTAATGGGATTGGGAGTTACAGATAGTTCTATGGCCTGGTAAGTATAGATATGATCGGCACAACTTTTGGGCTGAAGGGCCTGTTTGTGCTGTGGTGTTCTATGTTCTATCTATACCTTTCATAAACTTGTGTACCTCTATTAGATCTCCTCTCAGTCTCCGTCTTTCTAAAGAAAACAGCCCCACTTTGCCTAACCTTTCCTTGTAATCCACTCCTTCCAAACTAAGCAGCATGCTGGTAAACCTCCTCTACACTCTCTCCAGGGTCTCCACGTCCTTCTGGTAGTAAGGTGACGCAGTATTCCAAACGAGATCTATCAACATTCTATACAAGTGCAACATTAAACGCCAGCTCTTGTACTCTATACCCCTTCCTATAAAGGCTAGCATTTCATAAGCTTTCTTCACAACCTTCTCTACCTGTTCTGCCACCTTCAAAGACTTTTGCACCTGCACCCCCAGGTCCCACTGCATTTCTATACTCTTAATAGTCTATCCTTTCTCATATAACTTCCCTCTACATTCTTTTCCCGAAATGCATCACCTTGCATTTATCAGAATTAAATTTTATCTGCCCAATCTACCAGCCTATTTATGTCCTGCTTCATCGCCCGACACTGCTCCTCACTATCCGCAAGTCCAGCCATCTTCGTGTCATCTGCAGACTTGCTGGTCACTCCACTTACTCCTTCTTCCAAGTCACTTATATATATTACAAATAGAAGAGGTCCCAGTACCGAGCCCTGCGGCACACCACTAGTGACTGACCTCCAGCTAGAAAAACACCCTTCCACTATTACTCTCTGTCTCCTATTACCAAGCCAGTTACTAATCCATCTAGATACCTGTCCTTGTATTCCATTAGCCTCGATGTTTTCAACTAACCTCCCATGAGGGACTTTGTCAAATGCCTTACTGAAATCCATATTGACGACATCAACGGCTCATCCTTCGTCGACTGTTTTTGTCACCTCCTCAAAAAATTCTACCAGATTCGTAAGGCACAACCTCCCCTTAACAAATCCATGCTGCGTATCCCTAATCAGATTGCAACGCTCTAAATGCGTATACATCCTATCTCTAAGAATCCTCTCCAGCAGCTTCCCTACCACTGACGTCAAACTCACTTGGCCTATAATTCCCAGGGTTATCCCTACTATCCTTTTTAAACAATGGTACAACATTAGTTATTCTCCAATCCTCTGGGACCTCACCTGTGTCCAAAGAAGAGACAAAGATTTGCGTCAGCGGCCCAGCAATTTCACCTCGCGTCTCCCTAAGCAGCCTGAGATAAATGCCATCAGGTCCTGGAGATTTATGTTTTAATGCTACCTAGAAGCTCTAATATTTCCTCCTTTGTAATAGATATTTCTCTCAACTGGTCTACAGCTCCCTCCAAGACAGTACTAGTCAACAAGCCCCTCTCCTTCATGAATACTGACGCAAAGTATTCATTCAGGATCCCCCCCGTTCCCTCAGGTCGAAGTATAGTTCCCTTCCTCTGTCCCTAAGAGGGCCGATTTTTGCTCTAACCACCCTCTTATTCCTAACATAGGAGTAAAAAGCCTTTGGATTTTCCTTAATCCTATCCGCCAAAACCATTTCGTGCCCCCTTTTTGCCCTTCTAACTCCCCCTTTGAGCTCCTTCCCACTCTCTCTATATTCCTCCAATGCTCTCTCCATTCCCAGTTGCTTAGACCTAACATACGCCTTTCTTTTCTTCCTAACCAGGTCCTCAATATCCCTAGTAATCCATGGCTGTCTAATCCTGCCTTTCCCATTCTTCCTCTTAGCACATATTTTTCCTGCAACCTTTTCGGTTTTCTCTTGAAAGAGTCCCACATGCCAAGTGTGGACTTCCCATCGAACAACCTTTCTTTTCTTCAGTTTCCACAAGTTCCTGCCTAATCCGACTGTAGTTAATCTTCCCCCAATTTAGCACCCTTCCCTTCGGGCAACAAGCATCTTTTCCTATTTGTATCCTAAAGTAGACAGAATTGTGATCACTGTTAGCCACATGTTCCTCTACTGCAACCTCAACACCTGACCTGGCTCATTACTCAGAACTAAATCCAATATAGCCACCTCTGTAGGTGGGCTAGCCACATACTGCTCCAATGATCCTTCCAGTCACATTTTGCAAATTCCTTTCCGTCTGAACCCCAGCTCTAGGTGGGGTTCCAGTCCACCCCAGGAAGATTGAAATCTCCCGCTATAACAACCCTATTCTTTCTACACCCATCCAGAATGTCTTTACATATGCTTTCTTCCACTGCCCGCAGGCTGTTAGATGGTCTATAATACACCCTTAGCATAGTAATTACTCCCTTCCTATTCCTCAACCCCACCCATGGTGACTCACTTCCTAATTCCTCTATATTGCCTTCCCTCTGCTGTGATGTGCTCCCTAACTAACAACTCCCCCACCTCTTTGGGACCCTCCTGTGTCACGCCTGAAACACTTATACCCAGGAATGTTCAGCTGCCAGTGCTCCCCTTCCTTTAACCACGTCTCTGTCACGTGCTCTGGGAATTGAGGCTGGATTTTAGTGGAGAATTTTACATTTTTGCCTCCAGCTTCCAAATCTTCCTTTGGAGATTTTCCCTAACCATTTTCCTCTGTTTCTGCTTCGAGCTTTTCTTCAGGTTGGAGGGCTTCATGGAATTTTTCTTATGCCCCTTGGGATTTCAGTTTTTCTTTTTATTTTCTGCAAGATTTTGGGTTTTTTCAATTGCTGCCACCGTTTTATAGGATGTTGAATACATTTGGTAGATTTTTATGAAAGTCTGTAGTTTTAAGTGGATTGGCTGTATGCATTGATTAACTACAAAAACTGTGTACACACATATAAGAAAGAGGTATCAGACGTGACTCAGAGCAGGTTTATTAGATTGTTACTTGAAATCAGTGGATTGTCCTTTGAGGAAATGTTGAACAGGCTATGCTTGTTTTCGCTGGAGTCTAGAAGAGCAAGGAATGACTTAATTGAAGTATGTGAGGTCCTGAGTGATCTTGAAAAAGTGGATGCCGAAATGATGGAGATGATTCTCCCAAAAGTGCTGAATTAGCAAGAAAACTGATCTCGATCATTGTTTTCCCAGAGCGCCCTGATGCACAGTCCAGACCCCAGCCATGGCAAATGTCCCCCCACCCTTTTCCAGGCACAGCACAGCAGACTCCCCTTCCCCAACCCATCCCAGCCTGCCTCAATCACTGGCCTTACTCGAACCCAGAATGGTTCACATGCAGAATGGCAGTGGGACCTCCTATCCCCACCAATCACCCCTAAGCCCCGCCCACAGCTGGCCCCAGCCTGTTGGCACTGCCTGATTGTCAGTGCCAAGGTGCTCTTTGGTATGGGCACTTTGTCTCTTGGGCAGTGCTGTGGGCACAGGCTGGGATGCCCATGCCCAAGAGCACCACCACATCTGCCCAGACTGCCTGGGGGGTCCTGATTGCCACTCCTTCACTGCGGCGAGGTCCCCTGCTAGTTTCCTGAATGTGGGGAGCTATGTATTAGCAATTTTGAAAAACCTGAGGGTCGATAAGTCTCCTGGGCCACATAGGATATAGAACATAGAACATTACAGCACAGAACAGGCCCTTCGGCCTTCGATGTTGTGCCGACAAAATAAAAAGCAATGCCCCTCCAAACTAAACCATTCCCTTCTCTTCCATATACTTATCAATTAACCTCTTAAACGCCACCAAACTTGGCGCATCTACAACAGCTGCAGGCAGGGCATTCCACTCCCTAATCACTCTTTGAGTAAAGAACCTACCTCTGATATCCGTCCTATAACTCATACCCCTTAATTTAAAGCTGTGTCCCCTCGTGCTAGCTTTCTCCATCCTAGGAAAAAGGCTATCACTGTCCACCCTATCTAAACCTCTAATCATCTTATATGCTTCAATAAGATCCCCTCTTAGCCGCCTCCTTTCTAACGAAAACAACCTCAAATCCTTCAACCTCTCTTCATAGGACCTGCCCTCCATACCAGGCAACATCCTGGTAAACCTCCTCTGTACCCTCTCCAATGCCTCCACATCTTTCTTATAATGTGGGGACCAGAACTGCACACAATACTCCAAGTGCGGCCGCACTAGAGTTTTGTACAGTTGCAACATGATGCTGCGGCTCCTAAATTCAATCCCCCTACCAATAAAAGCTAAGACTCCATATGCCTTCTTAACAACTTTATCCACTTGACTGCCTACTTTCAGGGATCTATTGACACATACACCAAGATCCTTCTGTTCCTCAACACTATTAAGAGCCCTACCATTAGCCCTATACTCTACACATTTATTGTTCCTGCCAAAGTGCATTACCTCACACTTTTCCACATTAAACTCCATTTGCCACCTCTCGGCCCAGCTCTGCAACTTGTCCAAGTCACTCTGTAAACTATAACACCCCTCTTCACTATCTACCACTCCACCAACTTTAGTGTCATCTGCAAATTTACTGATCCATCCCTCAATACCCTCATCCAGATCATTTATAAAAATTACAAACAGCAGGGGCCCCAAAACAGACCCCTGAGGCACACCACTTGTCACCGAACTCCACGATGAATATCTCCCATCAACCACCACCCTCTGTCTTCTATCTGCCAGCCAATTCCTAATCCAATTAGCTAAATCACCCTCTATTCCACACATCTGCATTTTCTGTAGAAGTCTTCCATGGGCCACCTTATCAAACGCCTTACTAAAGTCCATATATACTACATCAACCGCCTTACCCCCATCCACCTCTTTGGTCACTTTCTCAAAAAACTCAATGAGGTTAGTAAGGCATGACCTACCCTTCACGAAACCATGCTGACTATCCCCAATCAATTCATTTCTCTCTAAATAACTATAAATCCTATCCCTAATAATTCTCTCCAATACCTTGCCCACAACAGAAGTAAGACTCACTGGCCTATAATTCCCTGGAAGGTCTCTCTTCCCCTTCTTAAACAATGGGACCACATTCGCTATCCTCCAGTCCTCCGGAACCACACCCGTAACCAACGAGGACCTGAAGATCAGAGCCAGAGGCTCTGCAATCTCCTCTCTTGCCTCCCAGAGAATCCTAGGGTAAATCCCGTCCGGCCCAGGGGACTTATCCAACTTCAAACCCTCGAGAATTTCTAGCACATCCTCCCTATCTACTACAATACTTCCCAATTTGCAACCCTGTACCTCAGTGTTCTCCATAGCTACATTTCCAGCACTCTGCGTGAATAATCCTAGGATTCTTTGGGAGGCAGGTGATGAGTTTGCAGAGCCTTTGGCATTGCTGTTTTATCACTGTCCATGGGGATAGTGCCAGAGGACTGGACAGTAGTGAATGTTGTTCCTCTGTTCAAGAAAGGAAATAGGTATAAGCCTGGTAATTATAGGCTGGTTAGTCTTAGGTGATGATCGGTAAGTTAATGAGGAAGGTCCCGAGGGACAGGATTTATGACCATTTGGAAAGATGCAGCTTCATCCAGGATAGTCAACATGGATTCGTGAAGGGTAAGTCTTGCCTCACAAATTTGATTGAATTTTTTGAGGAGGAACTAACTGTGTAGATGAAGGTAGAGCAGTTTATTTATATACATGGATTTTAGTAAGGTGTTTGATAAGGTTCCCCATGATCGGCTCATGAAGAAAGTAAGGAGATGTGGGATAGAAGGAAATTTGGCTGATTGGATAAGTAACTGGCTATCTCAGAGAAGTCATGATGTAGAGATGCCGGTGTTGGACTGGGGTAAACTCAGTAAAGTTTTACAACACCAATTTTAAATCCAGCCAATTTATTTGATAGTAAATTCGTGAGCTTTTGACTCTATAGCCTTCATCATTTGCCTGATGAAGGCTATAGAGTTGAAAGCTTGCGAATTTACTATCAAATAAATTGGTTGGATTTAAAATTGGTGTTGTAAAACTTTACTGAGTTTATCTCAGAGAAGACCGAGGTTGGTGGTGGGTGGAAAATATTTAGACTAGAAACCGGTTACCAATGGTGTACCACAGGGGTCGGTGCTGGATCCTCCGCTATTTGTGATTTTTATCAATGACTTGGAAGAAGGAGCTGAAGAGTGGGTCAGTAAATTTACTGATGGCACCAAGACTGGTGGGATAATGGATGAGATGGAGGGCTGTTGTAGACTGCAAAGAGACATTGAAAGGATGCAGAGCTGGGCAGAAAAGTGGCAGATGGAGTTTAACCCTGACAAATGTGAGGTGGTTCATTTTGGTAGGACAAACTTGAATGCAGATTACAGGGCCAAGGTAGGATTCTGAGTAATGTAGAGGAACAGAGAGATCTGGGGGTTCATATCCACAGATTTCTGAAGGTTGCCACTCAAGTGGATAGAGTTGTGAAAAAGTCCTGTAGTATGTTAGCATTTATTAACAGTTTAATAAACTGTTATTATTTATTTATTATTATTATTTATTAACAGTTCGAGTTTATGAGCCATGGGGTTATGCTGCAACTGTACAGGATCTTAGTGAGACGAATTTGCTTCCACTGCCACCAACGGCAGCTAATTCCACTCACCTACTACTCTCTGAGTGAAAAACGTACCCCTGATATTTCCTCTGTACCTACTCCCCAGCACCTTAAACCTGTGTCCTCTTGTTGCAGCCATTTCAGCCTCTGAGAGTCCACCTGATCAATACCTCTCAACAGCTTATACACCTCTGTCAGGTCTCCTTTCATCCTTCGTCTCTCTAAGAAGAAAAGACCGAGCTCCCTCAATCTATTCTCATAAGGCATGCCATCCAATCCAGGCAACATTCTTGTAAATCTCCTCTGCACCTTTTCAATGGCTCCCACATCTTTCCTCTAATGAGACAACCAGAACTGAGCAGAGTACTCCAAATGGGGTCTGACCAGGGTCTTGTACAGCTGTAGCATTATCTCCCGACTCCTGAACTCAATTCCTCGATTGATGAAAGCTAAGACACCATACGCCTTCTTAACCATATCCTCTACCTGCGAAGCTGAATTGAGAGTCCTATGAACCCGGGCCTTCTGATCTTCCACACCGCTAAGAGTCTTACCCTTAATATTATGTTCCTTCATCCCATTTCATCTGCCAAAATGAACTACCACACAATTATCTGGGTTGAAGTCCATCTGCATCCTGTCTATGTCATGCTCCAACTTCTGACATCCCTCCAGACTATCCACAACACTTCTGACCTTCATGTCATCGGCAAACTTAGCAGCTGTAGGGGTATTGGGATAGGGCCTGGGTGGGATTGTGTTCGATGCAGACTCGATGGGCCAAAGGGCCTCTTTCTGCATTGTAGGATTCTATGATCTATGATTTTCTAACCCATTCCTCCACTTCCTCATCCAGGTCATTTATAAAAATCACGAACAGTAAAGGTCCCAGAACAGATCCCTGGGGCACTCCACTGCTGATTGACCTTCATGCAGAAACAGACTCTCTACAGCCACTCTCTACCTTCTGTGGACAAGCCAGTTCTGCATCCACAAAGCAACGTCCTCTCAGATCCCATGCTCCCTTCACTTTCTCAATAAGCCTTGCATGAAGGACCTTATCGAATGCTTTGCTGAAGTCCATATAAATCACATGCACCACTCTTCATAGATCATAGAACCCTACAGTGCAGAAAGAGGCCCTCTTTGGCTCACCGCACCGAACACAATCCCACCCAGGCCCTACCCCCATATCCCTACATATTATAACCACTGATCCCTCTAACCTCTGCTACTCTCGACACAAAGGGACAATTTCTTCGCATGGCCAATCAACCTAACCCACATATTTTTGGACTGTGGGAGGAAACCAGAGCACCGGGAGGAAACCCATGTGGACACGAGGAGAACATGCAAACTCCACACAGATAGTGTCCCAAGCCGAGAATTTAAAAAAAATTTTTTTTTAGAGCAACACAGCACGGGAAACAGGCCCTTCGGCCCAACGAGCCCGCGCCACCGTCATAACTATATAGTAACAATTCCATTATCCTATTCTAATTTAGGTTATTCCTAATATGGAAGAGTCTCAATGTAGGGACAATTTGTTTCCCAATCAGCCTAAGAGCGAATTTTTGGGATGTGGGTGGGAACTGGAGCGCCCGGCGAAAACTCACGCAACCACGGGGAGAACGCGCAAACTCCCGCAGACACCGGCCCAATTCCAAGTGTCTGCACAACTACAGCGATAGTCACTGAGCTGTCATGGTGCCCTTCAGATGGTCCAGATAAAGCACTCATTTACGACATGAAGCACCAGGCAACCCATGAATCAACATCCAAGAGCTGTCCTCGCACCACCTGCCGAATGCATGCTCCTTGTTGGTCAAGTATGGACCGAATTACCTGTGGAAAAAAAGCCATAGTTAAACAGTCCTACTATATCCCTCTATCTGCATACCGCTCATGTGGCTGTCCAAGAGACCCTTAAACAGCCCTAGCGTGCCTGCTCCCACCACCTTACTCGGCAGTGCATTCCACACCCCCACTACCCTTTGTGTGAAAAACTGCCCTCTAATATTCGTCTTATACATAGCCCCCCTCACCCTAAGGCCATGACCCCTCGTCCTATCCATTTCTGAAGGTGGAAAAAGTTTACCACCATTTACTCTATCTATACCCCTTATAATCTTATACACCTCTATGAGATCCCCTCTAAGCCGACGTCTTTCAAGGGAAAACAACCCCAGTCTATTTAATCGTTCCTCATAAGACAGTCCTTCCATACCAGGCAGCATCCTGGTAAACCTCCTCTGCACTCTCTCCAAGGACTCTCTATAAGCTTCCAGCGCTGTCTCAGTCCCCAGTTGCCTAGATCTAATGTAAGCCTCTCGCTTCTTCCTGATCAAGTCCTCAATATCCCTGGTAAGCCACAGTTCTCTAATCCTACCTTTCCCATCCTTCCTCCTTGCCGGCACGTATCTTTCCTGCAGAGAGTTTAGTTTTCCCTTGAAAGACTCCCACATGTACCTCGTCGACCTGCCTCGAAAAGCTTATCCCAGTCGGTATCTTTAAGATCTTGCCTAATCTGGCTGTATCTAGCCCTCCCCCAGTTAAATACCTTCCCTTCTGGGCAGGTCTCGTCCTTTTCCATTAATATCCTAAAGCAGACAGAGTTGTGATCACTATTTGACACGTGCTCTCCTACCTCGACGCCAACCACCTGCCCTGGCTCATTCCCCACTCGAGGGATGACTTTCAATAGATTGCAGCGAGATAGCTGCTCTGCTACTTATGAAACCCTGAGCCGAGGGTTTTGAACCCAGGACGCTGGAGCGTCCTTCCGATAGTACGGCGACCAGAACTGGACGCAGTATTCCAAGTGAGGCCTAACCAACGTTCTATACAATTGCAACATCAAACTCCTACTCTTGTATTCTATACCCTTTTCTATGAAAGCTAACATACTATACGCTTTATTTATCACCTTCTCCACCTGTGAAGACACCTTCAGAGACTTGTGAACCTGCACCCCCAAGTCTCTCTGCATCTCTATGCTCCGAATAGTTTTACCTTTTATCCTATAACTCTCTTCTACATTTTTCCGGCCAAAATGCATCACCTCGCATTTATCCGTATTAAATTCCATTTGCCATCTATCTGCCCAGTCTACCAACCTATCTATGTCCTGTTGTATTGCCTGACACTGCTCCTCTGTACCCGCCAATCCAAGCATCTTGGTGTCATCAGCAAATTTGCTGATCTCACCACCTACCCCAACTTCCAAGTTGTTTATGTAGACCACAAATAGAAGAGGACCTAGTACTGAGCCTTGTGGCACTCCACTAGTGACAGGCTTCCAGTCGGAAAGAGAGCCTTCCACTACTACCCTCTGTCTCCTCCTCCCGAGCCAGTTCTCGACCCATCTACATACCCGGCCCTGTATCCCATGCGCCTTCACCTTCTCTATCCGTCTACCATGAGGAACCTTGTCAAACGCCTTACTGAAATCCATGTAGACGACATCAACAGCCTGTCCTTCATCAACTGTTTTTGTCACTTCAAAAAATTCCACTAGATTTGTAAGACAAGACTTCCCCTTGACGAAGCCATGCTGCGTATCCCTGATCAGATCGCAGCGCTCCAGATGCTCATACATCCTGTCCCTAAGGATCCTCTCCATTAGCTTACCTATAACTGAAGTCAAGCTCCCCGGCCTATAGTTCCCTGGGTAATCCCTCTGACCTTTTTTAAACAACGGTACTACGTTTGCTATCCTCCAGTCCTCTGGGACCTCCCCTGTGTCCAAGGAAGAGACAAAGATTTGCGTCAGAGGCCCAGCTAGGTCTTCCCTCAACTCCCTTAGCAGCCTGGGGTAAACGCCATCAGGCCCCGGAGCTTTATTTGTCTTTAAGCTGCCTAACAGCCCCAACACCTCTTTCCTCGTAATCTTTATTTCCCTCAACCGATCCTCAACTTTGTCAACATCAGCAACAGACATCTGGCCAGTCTCCTGCATGAATACTGACGCAAAGTATTCATTCAGGATCTCCCCCATTCCCTCAGGCTCTAAGCATAGATCCCCTCCTCTGTCCCTGAGAGGTCCAATCTTGCCTCTAACCGTCCTTTTGCTCCTTACATAGATGTAAAATGCCTTAGGATTTTCCTTAATCCTACCTGCCAGAGCCACTTCGTGGCCCCTTTTTGCCTTTCTAACACCCCTTTTAAGATCCCGTTTACACTCTCTATAAGCTTCCAGTGCTGTCTCAGTCCCCAGTTGCCTAGATCTAATGTAAGCCTCTCGCTTCTTCCTGATCAAGTCCTCAATATCCCTGGTAAGCCACGGTTCTCTAATCCTACCTTTCCCATCCCTCCTCCTTACCGGCACATATCTTTCCTGCAGAGAGTTTAGTTTTCCTTGAAAGACTCCCACATGTACCTCGTCGACCTGCCCTCGAAAAGCTTATCCCAGTCGGTATCTTTAAGATCTTGCCTAATCTGGCTGTATCTAGCCCTCCCCCAGTTAAATACTTTCCTTTTTGGGCAGGTCTCATCCTTTTCCATTAATATCCTAAAGCAGACAGAGTTGTGATCACTATTTGACACATGCTCTCCTACCTCGACGCCAACCACCTGCCCTGGCTCATTCCCCACTCGAGGGATGACTTTCAATAGATCGCAGCGAGATAGCTGCTCTGCTACTTATGAAACCCTGAGCCGAGGGTTTTGAACCCAGGACGCTGGAGCTGTGAAGCAGCTACTGTTCTGCCCACATTCCTTCGTCAATATGTTAAGTTACATTTTCAAAAAAACTCAACCAGGCTCGTAAGACACGATCTGCTTTTAACAAAGGCGTGCTGACTACTTTTGATCGTACTATACTTCTCTAAATGTTCATAAATCCTGTGTCTCAGGATCTTTTCCATCAACTTAGACTTCTGGATAAGTATATGGAAACGAATAGGATAGGGGGTTATAGATAGGTCTGTGGATTGGTAGATGTGATCGGCATAACTCATGGGCCGAAGGGCCTGTTTGTGCTGCATTGTTCTATGTTCTATGATGCATTTTGCAGGACAAATAAGGGGGTTTAACCTTGATTGGTGGGGTGGAGGGGTGGGGTCCTCAGTATCAGGGAAGCAAACGAGGATCTTACAGTCATGGAGCTCTACAGCATGGGAATGCGACTCTTTGGCCCAACTTGTCCATGCCGCCTCTTTTTTTAAACCCCTAAGCTAGTCCCAATTGCCTGCATTTAGTCTGTACCCCTCTATACCCATCTTACTCATGTAACTGTCTAATTGCTTTTTAAAACACAAAATTGTACTTGCCTCTCCTACTATCTCTAGCAGCTTGTTCCAGACATTCAACATCCTGTGTGTGAAAAAATTGCTCCTCTGAACTCTTTTGTATCTCTTTCCTTTCACCTTAAACCTATGCCCTCTAGTTTTAGACTCCCCTACCTTTAGGAAAAGATATTGACTATCTAGCTGATCTATAACATCACTCCTCAGCCTCCTACACTCCAGAAAAAGAAGTCTCAGTCTGTCCAGCCTCTTCTTGTAACTCAATCCATCAAGTCCTGGTAGTATCCTTGTAAATCTTTTCTGCACTCTTTCTAGTTTAATAATATCCTTTCTATAATAGGGTGACCAGAATTGCACACAGTATTCCAAGTGTGGCCTTACCAATGTCTTGTACAACTTCGACAAGATGTCTCAACTCCTGAAGGCAAAGTTCTGAGCAATGAAACCAGCATACCAAATGCCTTTTTCACCAGTCTGTCCACCTGAGACAGCACTTTCAAGGAGCTATGAGCCTGTATCCCTAGAGCTCTTTGTTTTATAACTCTCCCCAATGCTCTACCATGAACTGAGTGAGTCTTGCCCTGGTTCAGTTTACGAAAATGCATTATCTCACATTTATCTAAATTAAACTCCATCTGCCATTTATCAGCCCACTGGTCCAATTGATTAAGATCTCGTTGCAATCTGAGATAACCCTCTTCACTGTCCACTATGCCACCAATCTTGGTGTCATCTGCAAACTTACTATCGTGTCTCCTAAATTCTCATCCAAATCATTAATCTAAATAACAAATAACAGTGGACCAGCACCGATCCCTGAGGCACATCGATGGTCACAAGCCTCCAGTTTGAAAAATAACCCTCTACAACCACAAAAAGGAAAAATGTTGGAAAATCTCAGCAAGTCTGGCAGCTTTTGTAAGGAGAAAGAAGAGCTGATGTTTCAAGTCCAGATGGTCCTTCGTCAAAGAACCCTACTCATCACTGACTGCCAATCTGAACAAGCTACATTTATGCCAACTCTTTGCTTCCTATCTGCTAACTAGCTTTCTGTCCATCTCAAGACACCACCTGCAATCCCACGTGAGATTAATTTTTATATTATAGTCTGTTATGTGAGACCTTGTTGAAAGACTTACGAAAGTCTAAATAAACCATATCCACTAGTTCTCCTCCGTCAACTCTACTAGTTACATCTTCAAATCATTCCAATAGATTCATCAAGCATGATTTTCCTATTGTAAATCCATGCTGACTTTGTCTGATTATACCACTGCCTTCCAAATGCTGAGTTATGAAATCCTTGATATTGGATTCTAGCAATTTTCCTAGTACTGACGATAGGATCACTGTCTATAATTCCCTGTTTTCTCACTACCTCCCTTTTTGAACTGCAGGCTACATTAGCTACTCTCTAATCTGTAGGATATTCCAGAGTCCACAGAATTTCGGAGAACAACCACCAATGGATCTACCATTTCCAGGGCCATTTACTTAAGTACTCTGGGATGAAGATGATCAGAACCTGGAGATTTATCCACCTTCAATCCCATCAATTTTTCTAAAACCATTTGAGACTTTGATAGGATGCAGAGCTGGGCTGAAAAGTGGCAGGTGGAGTTTAACCCTAATAAGTGTGATGTGATTCATTTTGGTAGGACAAACTTGAATGCAGATTACAGAGTAAACAGCAGGGTTCTCAGGAATGTGGAAGAACAGAGAGATCTTGGGATTCATATCCACAGATCTCTGAAGGTTGCTATTCAAGTAGATAGAGCCGTGAAGAAGATTTATAGTGTGCTTGCATTTATTAACAGGGTTTGAATTTAAGAGCCATGGGGTTACGCTGCAACTATAACGGACGTTGGTGAGACCACATTTGGAATGTTGTGTTCAGTTCTGGTCACCTCACTATAAGAAGTGTGGAAGCATTAGAGAGAGTGCAGAGGAGATTAACCAGGAAGCTGTTGGTTTGGAGGGTAGGTCTTATGAGGAAAGGTTGATGGAACTGGGGCTTTTGGAGTGGAGGAGGATGAGAGGCAACTTAGTAGAGGTTTATAAGACAATGAGAGAGATTGATAGAGTGAACATAGAACAATACAGCACAGAACAGGCCCTTCGGCCTTCGATGTTGTGCCGACCAAAATAAAAAGCAATGCCCCTCCAAACTAAACCATTCCCTTCTCTTCCATATCAATTAACCTCTTAAACGCCACCAAACTTGCGCATCTACAACAGCTGCAGGCAGGGCATTCCACTCCCTAATCACTCTTTGAGTAAAGAACCTACCTCTGATATCCGTCCTATAACTCATACCCCTTAATTTAAAGCTGTGTCCCCTCGTGCTAGCTTCCTCCATCCTAGGAAAAAGGCTAACACTGTCCACCCTATCTAAACCTCTAATCATCTTATATGCTTCAATAAGATCCCCTCTTAGCCGCCTCCTTTCTAATGAAAACAACCTCAAATCCTTCAACCTCTCGTCATAGGACCTGCCCTCCATACCAGGCAACATCCTGGTAAACCTCCTCTGTACCCTCTCCAATGCCTCCACATCTTTCTTATAATGTGGCGACCAGAACTGCACACAATACTCCAAGTGCGGCCGCACTAGAGTTTTGTAACTCTAGTGGACGTGCAAAAACTATTTCCTCGGGTGATGTAGAACATAGAACATAGAACAGCGCAGAACAGGCCCTTCGGCCTTCGATGTTGCGCCGATCAATTAAGAAAAAGCAATGACCCTCTAACCTAAACCATTCTCTTTTCATCCATAAACTTATCTACTGACCTCTTAAATGCCCCCAAACTTGGCACATCTACAACTGCAGCAGGCAGGGCATTCCATACCCTTACCACCCTCTGGGTAAAGAACTTACCTCTGACATCTGTCCTAAAACCACCACCCCTTAATTTAAAGCTATGTCCCCTCGTGCTAGCTTTCTCCATCCTAGGAAAAAGGCTATCACTGTCCACCCTATCTAAACCTCTAATCATCTTATATGTTTCAATAAGGTCTTCTCTAAGCCGCCTTCTTTCTAATGAAAACAACCTCAAATCCCTCAGCCTCTCTTCATAAGACCTGTCCTCCATACCAGGCAACATCCTGGTAAACCTCCTCTGTACCTCTCCAATGCCTCCACATCTTTCTTATAATGTGGGGACCAGAACTGCACACAATACTCCAAGTGCAGCCGCACTAGAGTTTTGTACAGTTGCAACACGACGTTGCGGCTCCGAAATTCAATCCCCCTATCAATAAAAGCTAAGACTCCGTATGCCTTCTTAACAACCTTATCGACTTGATTGCCAACTTTCAGGGATCTATGCACATATACACCAAGATCCCTCTGTTCGTCAACACTATTAAGAGTCCTACCATTAGCCCTACACTCTACACATTTGTTATTCCTGCCAGAGTGAATTACCTCACACTTTTCCGCATTAAACTCCATTTGCCACCTCTCGGCCCAGCTCTGCAATTTGTCCAAGTCTCTCTGCAAACTAGAACACCCCTCTTCACTATCTACCACTCCTCCGACTTTGGTGTCATCTGCAAATTTACTAATCCATCCTTCAATACCCTCATCCAGATCGTTTATAAAAATTACAAACAGCAGGGGCCCCAAAGCAGATCCCAGAGGTACACCACTTGTAACCGAACTCCATGATGAACAATTTCCATCAACGGAAATTATTCGCTGTTACTAGGGGACATAACTATAAGCTTCATGGTGGGAGATATAGGAGGGATGACTGAGGTAGATTCTTTCCTTGGAGAGTGTTGGGGTATGGAATGCGCTACCTGCTGTGGTAGTGGAATCGGACACTGGGAACTTTCAAGTGGTTATTGAATAGGCACGTGGAGCACTCCAGAATTATAGGGAGGGGATAGCTTGACCTTGGCATTGGACATAGCTCGGCACAATATTGAGGGCCGAAGGGCCTGTACTGTGCTGTAATGTTCTACGTTCTATTTCTCTACTAATGCTGATTTCCTTCAGCTCCTCAATAAAACTTGTTCTGACACATTATTCATATCTTCCTTTGTGAAGACTGAAGCAAAGTACAAATTTAATTCCTTAGCCATTTCTTTATTCCCCATGACAAATTCTTCTGTTTCTGACTATAAGGGGTTATATTCTGTCTTGCTGGAGATGGTCATTGTCTGGTACTTATATGGTGTGAATGTTACTTGCTGCAAATCAAATTGAATATCAGATCAAGCTCGAGAGTCTGAATGATCTTGTTCCTTTTTTTTGTATCTATATTTTTATTTGTATTCCTATTTGTATGTTTTTGCACCGTTCATTTGGCTCTGGAGCAAATCCAGAATTTTAGGCTTCACTTTATAGAACCATAGAACATTACAGCACAAAAACAGGCTTTTTAGCCCATCTTGGCTGTGCCGAACCATTTTTCTGCCTCGTCCCACTGACCTGCACCTGGACCATATCCCTCCACACCCCTCTCATCCATGAACTCGTCCAAGTTTTTCTTAATTGTTAAAAGTGAACCCACATTTATGACTTCATCTGGCAGTTCATTCCACACTCCCACCACTGTCTATGTGAAGAAGCCCCTCTTAATATTCTTTTAAACTTTTCCCCTTCGCCCTTAACCCATGTCCTCTAGTTTCTTTCTTCCCTATGCTCAGTGGAAAAAGCCTGCTTGCATTCACTCTATTTATACACATCATAATTTTGTACACTTCTATCAAATCTGCTCTCATTCTTCTATGCTCCAGGGAATAAAGTCCAAATCTATTCAACCTTTCTCTGTAACTTAGTTTCTCAAGTCCCGGCGACATCCTTGTAAACCTTCTTCGCATTCGTAAGAACATAAGAAATAGGAGCAGGAGTAGGCCATCCAGCCCCTCAAGCCTGTCCCGCCATTCAATAAGATCATGGCTGATCTGTAGTGGTTCAGTACCACTTTCCCGCTTTCTCCCCATAACCCTTAATTCCTTGTCAATCAAAAACCTATCCACTCTTGACTTGAACATATTCAGTGAGGAACCTGAACCACTCATCAGGCCAGAGAATTCCAAAGTTCACCACCCTTTGCGTGAAGAACTCCTATGCAACTCTCACTGAAGCCCCCCCCCCCCCCCCCCCCCCACCCCATTCTTGAGGCCTGTCCGTCTAGTCCCGCTATCTTTGCTAAGCAGGAAGAGTCTTCTCAATCTCTACCCTATCCATCTCCTTCATTATCTTGTACGTCTCTATAAGATCCCCTCTCAGCCTTCTAAACTCCAAAGAGAACAAACCTAGCCTATTCAGTCTCTTCTCATAATCCAACGCCCTCGTCTCCGGTATCAGCCTAGTAAACCTTCTCTGCACCCCCTCCAAGGCCAATATATCCTTCCTCGAATGTGGTGACCAAAACTGCACACAGTACTCCAACTGCGGCCTCTCCAGTACCCTATACAGCTGCAACAGAACCTCCCTACTTTTATATTCTATCCCTCTAGCTATAAAGGCCAATATTGTATTCGCCTTCTTGATTATCTGCTGCACCTGCAGACTGTGCTTTTGCGATTTGTGCACAAGGACTCCCAGGTCCCTCTGCACCATCGCATGCTGCAGCTTTTCGCCATTTAAATAGTAATCCTTCCTACTGTTACTTCTACCAAAGTGGATAACCTCACACTTGCTAACATTATACTCCATCTGCCAGATCTTCGCCCATTCACTCAACCTATCCAGATCCTTCTGCAGGTTTTCCACACCCTCCACGCAATTTGCTTTTCCATTCATCTTCGTGTCATCAGCAAATTTCGTCACCCTGCACTCAGCCCTTTCCTCCAGATCATCTATGTAAATGGTAAATAGTTGAGGCCCCAACACCGAACTCTGGGGCACTCCACGAGTCACCAGCTGTCAATCAGAATAGCACCCATTAATACCTACCCTCTGTTTCCTGCCAGACAACCAATCCTCTATCCAGTCTAACACCCTACCCCCGACTCCCTGCACTTTAACCTTCTGCAGCAATCTTTTGTGAGGCACCTTATCAAACGCCTTTTGAAAATCCAAAAACACCACATCCACCAGTTCCCCTCTATCTACCTCACTAGTCACTTCCTCATAGAACTCCCAGTAAATTCGTCAAGACGACTTCTCCTTAACGAATCCATGCTGCGTCTGCCTGATCAAACCGTTCGTATCCAGGTGCCTCATTATTTCTGCTTTGACGACAGATTCAAGCATTTTTCCTACTATAGACGTTAAACTAACTAGCCTATAATTTCCTGCCTTCTGTCTGCTACCTTTTTTAAACAACGGTGTAACATTAGCCATTTTCCAATTTTCTGGCACTTTCCCAGAGTCCAGTGAATTCTGAAAGATAATTACCAGGCCATCCGCTAATACCTCTGCCATTTTCTTGAGGACCCTGGGATGCATTCCATCCGGTTCTGGGGATTTATCTGCCCTCAGCCCCGTTAGCCTATCAAGCACCACCTCTCTAGTGACTGTAATTTCATCAAGGACCTCATCTCTTACCATCCTTCTATCGTTAATTTCGGGAAAGCTATTTACGTCCTCCGTAAAGGCCGATACAAAAAACTTATTCAAGGTCTCTGCCATATCCCTATCATCCACCATTAAACCACCCCTCTCATCCTCCAAGGCTCCTACATTAACTCTGGCCATCCTCCTATTCTTTATATATTTATAAAAATTCTTACTGAACTTTTTGATATTTTGAGCTAGTTTAGCCTCATATTCCATCTTTCCTTCTTTAATCACCTTTTTAGTCACTCTTTGCTGTTGTTTGAAACTTTCCCAATCCTCCGATCGCCCACTATTTTTAGCTGTTCTGAGCGCTTCAGCTTTTGATTTAATACTCTCTTTAATTTCCTTGGAGAACCACAGCTGATTTTCCTTTCTCCTACAGTCCTCCTTCACCATATATATATATATATATATACATACACACACACGCACTCTCTTTCAACCTTATTTACATTCTTCCTGTAATTAGGTGACCAAAGCTGCGCACAATACTCTAAATTTGGCCTCATCAATGTCTTATATAACTTCACCATAACATTCCAACTCTTATACTCAATACTTTGATTTATAAAGGTCAATGTTCCAAAAGCACTCTTTATAACCCTATCTACCTGTGACCCCACTTTGAGAGAATTATGTATCTGTATTCCCAGATCCCTGTATTCTACTGCACCCTTCAGTATCCTGCTGTTTACATTATATGTTCTACTTTGGTTTGTCCTTTCAAAGTGCAATACCTCACATTGTCTGCATTAAACTCCATCTGCCATTTTTCAGCCCATTTTTCTAGCTGGTCCAAATCCTTCCGCAAGCTTTAAAAACCTTCCTTGCTGTCCACTACACCTCCAATCTTTGTGTCATCAGCAAATTTGCTGATCCAATTTACCACATTATCATCCAGATCATTGATATAGATGACAAACAACAATGGACCCAGCACTGATCCCTATGGCACACACCACTAATCCAGGCTCCACTCTGAGAAGCAATCCTCCACAACCACTCTCTGGCTTCTTCCATTGATGTAGAGATGCTGGCGTTGGACTGGGGTAGTAAGAGCTCAGTAAGAATTTAGCAACACCAATTTTAAATACAACCGATTTATTTGATAGTAAATTTGCGAGCTTTCGACACTGTGTCTCTTTGTCAGGCAAATGCAGTTTTCTGGTCTGCAATAGCACACATCAGCACAGACAGTCACAGATTGCTGATTAGAATGCGAATCCTTACATCTAACCTGCTATTCAAGTGTTAAAGTGGCTAACAATGTGTGTGAAGGGAATCCTGAGCATTGGTTAGAGAATTGTGTATTTTCTCCAGACAGCACAGTAAGTGAGGTTTTTTGCTAACCCAGGCAAGTTACGGGGGTTACAGATAGTGTGTCATGAAGCCAAGATCCCTATTAAGACCGTCCTCGTGTGCGGAACTTGGCTATCAGTCTCTGCTCAGCGACCCTGCGCTGTCGTGTGTCACGAAGGCCCCCTTGAAGAACATTTACCCGCAGGTCGGAGGCCGAATGCCCATGACTGCTGAAGTGTTTGCCCACAGGAAGGGAACTGTTTTACCTGGTGATTGTTGAGCGATGCTAATTCATCTGCTGTCGTAGTGTCTGCATGGTCTCCCCAATGTACCATGCTTCGGGATATCCTTTCTTGCAACGTATTAGGTAGACAACGTTGGCCGAGTATGTACCGTGTACGAGGTGAATGGTATCCTCACGTTTGATGATGTCGTCCATGTCTATGATCCGGCATGTCTTGCAGAGGTTGCTGTGGCAGGGTATTGTGGTCACTGTTCTCCTGAAGGTTGGGTAGTTTGCTGCGAACAATGATCTGTTTGAGGTTGTGCGGTTGTCTGAAAGCAAGAAGTGGAGGGGTGGGGATGGCCCTAGTGAGATGTTCATCGTCATCAATGATATGTTGAAGACTCCGGAGAAGATGTCGTAGCTTCTCCACTCCAGGGAAGCACTGGACAACAAAGGGTACTCTGTCCACCGTGTCCTGTGTTCGTCTTCTGAGGAGGTCAGTGCGGTTTATCGCTGTGGCACGTCGGAACTGTCGATCGATGAGTCGAGTGTCGTATCCTGTTCTCACGAGGGCATCCTTCAGCGTCTGGAGGTGTCTGTTGACCAGTACTTCCCCGGAGTGGAGAAGCTACGACATCTTCTCCGGAGTCTTCAACATATCATTGATGACGATGAACATCTCGCTAGGGCCATCCCCACCACCCCACTTCTTGCTTTCAGACAACCGCACAACCTCAAACAGATCATTGTTCGCAGCAAACTACCCAACCTTCATGAGAACAGTGACCACAATACCACACAACCCTGCCACAGCAACCTCTGCAAGACATGCCAGATCATAGACATGGACGACATCATCAAACGTGAGGATACCATTCACCAGGTACACGGTACATACTCTTGCAACTCGGCCAACGTTGTCTACCTAATACATTGCAAGAAAGGATGTCCCGAAGCATGGCACATTTGGGAGACCATGCAGACACTACGACAGCGGATGAATGAGCATCGCTCAACAATCACCAGCTAAAACAGTTCCCTTCCTGTGGGCGAACACTTCAGCAGTCATGGGCATTCGGCCTCCGACCTGCGAGTAAATGTTCTTCAAGGGGGCCTTCGTGACACATGACAGTGCAGAGTCGCTGAGCAGAGACTGATAGCCAAGTTCCGCACACGTGAGGACAGTCTTAATAGGGATCTTGGCTTCATGACACACTATCTGTAACCCCCGTAACTTGCCTGGGTTATCAAAAAACCTCACTTACTGTGCTGTCTGGGGAAAATACACAATTCTCTAACCAATGCTCAGGATTCCCTTCACACACGTTGTTAGCCACTTTAACACTTGAATAGCAGGTTAGATGTAAGGATTCACATTCTAATCAGCAATCTGTGACTGTCTGTGCTGATGTGTGCTATTGCAGACCAGAACACTGCATTTGCCTGACAAAGAGACAGAGTGTTGAAAGCTCGCAAATTTACTATCAAATAAATTGGTTGGATTTAAAATTGGTGTTGCTAAATTCTTACTGAGTTCCTTCTTCCATTGAGCCAGTGTCTAATCCAATTTACTATCTCTCCATGTACACCTAGTGGCTGAGCCTTCCTAACTAACCTCCCATGTGAGATTTTGTCAAAGGCCTTACTGAAGTCCATGTAGACAACATCCACTGCCTTCCCTTCACCCACTTTCCTGGTAACCTCCTCAAAAAACTCTTAATTGGTTAAACATGATCTACCGTGCATAAAGCCATGTTGACTCTCCCTACTAAGTGCCTGTCTATCCAAATATTTGTAGATTCTATCTCTTAGTACTCCTTCAATAATTTACCACTACATAGAACATAGAACATTACAGCGCAGAACAGGCCCTTCGGCCTTCGATGTTGCGCCGACCAATTAAGAAAAAGCAATGACCCTCTAACCTAAACCATTCCCTTTTCATCCATAAACTTATCTACTAACCTCTTAAATGCCACCAAACTTTGCGCATCTACAACTGCAGCAGGCAGGGCATTCCATACCCTTACCACCCTCTGGGTAAAGAACCTACCTCTGACATCCGTCCTATAACTACCACCCTTAATTTAAAGCTATGTCCCCTCGTGCTAGCTTTCTCCATCCTAGGAAAAAGGCTATCACTGTCCACCCTATCCAAACCTCTAATCATCTTATATGTTTCAATAAGGTCCCCTCTTACCGCCTTCTTTCTAACGAAAACAACCTCAAATCCCTCAGCCTCTCTTCATAAGACCTGCCCTCCATACCAGGCAACATCCTGGTAAACCTCCTCTGTACCCTCTCCAATGCCTCCACATCTTTCTTATAATGTGGGGACCATAACTGCACACAATACTCCAAGTGCGGCCGCACTAGAGTTTTGTACAGTTGCAACATGACATTGCGGCTCCAAAATTCAATCCTCCTACCAATAAAAGCTAAGACTCCGTATGCCTTCTTAACAACCTTATCGACTTGATTGCCAACTTTCAGGGATCTGTGCACATATACACCAAGATCCCTCTGTTCACCAACACTATTAAGAGTTCTACCATTAGCCCTATACTCTACACATTTGTTATTCCTATGGATGTCAAACTTACCAGCCTATAATTTCCCGGATTACTTTTTGAACCATTTTTAAACAACGGAACTGGGAGGGGTGCTGCGGTTTAGATCGGAGTTGAGAAGGAACTTCTTCACTCAAAGGCTGGTGAATCTTTGGAATTCTCTGCCCATTGAAGTGGTGGAAGCTTCCTCGCTGAATATACTTAAGTCACGGGTAGATAGATTTCTAATAAGCAAGGGGATAAAGCGGGGAAGTGGAACTGATCCACTTCAGATCAGCCATGATGGCGGGGCAAGCTCGAGGGGCTAGATGGCCTACTCCTGCTCTTATTTTTTACGTTCTTATGTTTGCCTTATTTCATAGACTCCATATCAGTTTCGTTAGTAAATATGGATGCAAAAAACACATTTAGTACCTCCCCCATTTCTTTTGGTTCTATATATATAGCTGACCACTCTGATCTTCAAGAGGACCAATTTTGTCCCTTACTATCCTTTTGCTCTTAATATACCTGGAGAAGCTTTTATGATTATCCTTCACCTTGACTGCCAAAGCAACCTCATGTCTTTTAGCTGTCCTGATTTCTTTCTTAAATAGTTTCTTGCACTTTTTATTCTCCTCAAGCATCTTATTTGCTTCCTGTTGCCTGTACATGTCATACATCTTTCACTTCTTCTTTATCAGAGTTCCAATATCCCTCGAGAACCAAGGTTCCTTATTCCTATTCACTTTGCCTTTAACTTTATGAAGAAGTCTGTTCCAAACATTGTCTTTGAATGAGGAAGAACTGCCTATTATTAATTTGAACATGGCCTCTTGTCTTAAACTTTTAATTTAATTGGAGGTGACTTTCTATACTATTTCTATCTCTTGTAGAACATGGTTTTGAGAAAGTGACCAGAGAGGTGGATGGGGGTAAGGCGGTTGATGTAGTATATATGGACTTTAGTAAGGCTTTTGATAAGGTGGCCCATGGAAGACTTCTCCAGAAAATGCAGATGTGTGGAATAGAGGGTGATTTAGCTAATTGGATTAGAATTTGGCTGGCAGATAGAAGACAGAGGGTGGTGGTTGATGGGAGATATTCATCGTGGAGTTCGGTGACGAGTGGTGTGCCTCAGGGGTCTGTTTGGGGCCCCTGCTGTTTGTAATTTTTATAAATGATCTGGATGAGGGTATTGATGGATGGATCAGTAAATTTGCAGATGATACTAAAGTTGGTGGTGTGGTAGATAGTGAAGAGGGGTGTTTTAGTTTACAGAGTGACTTGGACAAGTTGCAGAGCTGGGCCGAGAGGTGGCAAATGGAGTTTAATGTGGAAAATTGTGAGGTAATGCACTTTGGCAGGAACAATAAATGTGTAGAGTATAGGGCTAATGGTAGGGCTCTTAATAGTGTTGAGGAACATAAGGATCTTGGTGTATGTGTCAATAGATCCCTGAAAGT
Source organism: Sphyrna mokarran (assembly GCA_024679065.1). NCBI lineage: Eukaryota > Metazoa > Chordata > Chondrichthyes > Carcharhiniformes > Carcharhinidae > Sphyrna > Sphyrna mokarran. Next base: position 135,280,554 of record JAGIQG010000004.1, on the reverse strand, counting down.
AGGCAGTCAAGTGGATAAAGTTGTTAAAAAGGCATATGGAGTCTTAGCTTTTATTGTAGGGGGATTGAATTTAGGAGCCGCAGCATCATGTTGCAACTGTACAAAACTCTAGTGCGGCCGCACTTGGAGTATTGTGTACAGTTCTGGTCCCCACATTATAAGAAGATGTGGAGGCATTGGAGAGGGTACAGAGGAGGTTTACCAGGATGTTGCCTGGTATGGAGGGCAGGTCCTATGAAGAGAGGTTGAAGGATTTGAGGCTGTTTTCGTTAGAAAGGAGGCGGCTAAGGGGGGATCTTATTGAAACATATAAGATAATTAGAGGTTTGGATAGGGTGGAAAGTGATAGCCTTTTTCCTAGGATGGAAAAAGCTAGCAAGAGGGGACACAACTTTAAATTAAGGGGTATGAGTTATAGGACGGATATCAGAGGTAGGTTCTTTACTCAAAGAGTGATTAGGGAGTGGAATGCCCTGCCTGCAGCTGTTGTAGATGCGCCAAGTTTGGTGGTGTTTAAGAGGGTAGTTGATAAGTATATGGATGAGAAGGGAATGGTTTAGTTAGGAGGGGCATTGCTTTTTATTTTGGTCGGCACAACATCGAGGGCCGAAGGGCCTGTTCTGTGCTGTATTGTTCTATGTTCTATGTTCTATGTTCTATATAACAGTGCAGCTCAGTACAGGCCCTTTGGCTCTTGATGTTGTGCCGAGCTATGTCCAAACCCAAGATCAAGCTATCCCACTCCCTATCATTCTGATGTGCTCCATGTGCCTATCCAATAGCCGCTTGAAAGTTCCTAAAGTTTCTATCACTATCACAGCAGGATGTGCATCCCACACCTCAACTACTGGTGCGGGCCGCACTTGGAGTATTGTGTACAGTTCTGGTCTCCACATTATTAAGAAAGATGTGGAGGCATTGGAGAGGGTGCAGAGGAGGTTTACCAGGATGTTGCCTGGTATGGAGGGAAGGTCATATGAGGAAAGGCTGAGGGATTTGAGGTTATTTTCATGAGAGAGAAGGTGGCTAAGAGGTGACCTTATTGAGGCATATAAGATGATCAGAGGATTAGACAGGGTGGACAGTGATAGCCTTTTTCCTTGGATGGAGAAAGCTAGCACGAGGGGACGTAGCTTTAAATTAAGGGGTGGTAGTTATAGGACGGATGTCAGAGGTAGGTTCTTTATCCAGAGGGTGGTAAGGGCATGGAATGCCCTGCCTGCTGCAGTTGTAGATGCGCCAAGTTTGGGGGCGTTTAAGAGGTCAGTGGATAGGTTTATGGATGAAAAGGGAATGGTTTAGGTTAGAGGGTCACTGCTTTTTCTCCATTGGTCGGCGCAACATCGAGGGCCGAAGCGCCTGTTCTGCGCTGTAATGTTCTATGTTCTACTCTCTGAGTAAAGAATCTTCCTCGGATATCCCTCCTCTATCTTCCATCATGAACCTTATAGTATGTCCCCTAATAACAGCTACAACCACCTGAGGAAATAGAGTGGACGTGCAGAGACTATCTATCCCCCTCATCATCTTATAACCTCTGTTAAGTTGCCTCTCATTTTCCTCCACTCGAAAGGAAGGAGCCCCAGCTCCATCAACCTTTCCTCATAAAATCTACCTTCCAAACCAGGCAGCATGCTAGTAAATCTCCTCTGCACTCCCTCCAATGCTTTCATATTCTTATTATAGTGAGGTGACCAGAACTGCGCACAATATTCCAAATGTGGTTTTACCAAGATCCTGTATAGTTGCAGCATAACCCCCACAGCTCTTAGACTCAAACCCCCTGTGAATAAACACCAACACACTATAAACCTTCTTCACGGCTCTATCAACTCGAGTGGCAACCTTCAGAAATCTCTGGATGTGCTCTCTATTCCTCGACATTCCTCAGGACCCTGCTGTTGACCCTGTGATCTGCATTCAAGTTTGTCCTACCAAAATGAAACTTATTCCTCTCTGATGTCATATTTTCAACCACTCAGTCCCAGACTGCAAGGACCATGCAGTCATCCTTCACACTGCTCTTGCCCCAGCATTAGAATTCTGTCCTTTTGTAATCTCCATGACCAAAATTGAGTACAGTGCTCAAGGTGTCGGCATTTATAATTTTGTGACTTTGACTTGTATCGTGTTGTAGCTGTGTATTTTAATGCTCCATTGTCTTTTATTGAATGCAGCTCGGTACTGGTTGGATGTGTTTGGTTTGAGGTGTTTATTTACTGTTTTATTATCATTATCCATCTTTTGGAAAACAGTTTCAATAAGTAACTGGTTAGCCTTTACACAACAACAGGTTAAAGTCCAACAGATTTAGAACATAGAACATAGAACATTACGGCACAGAACAGGCCCTTCGGCCTTCGATGTTGTGCCGACCAAAATAAAAAGCAATGCCCCTCCAAACTAATCCATTCCCTTCTCTTCCTATACTTATCAATTAACCTCTTAAACGCCACCAAACTTGGCCGCATCTACAACAGCTGCAGGCAGGGCATTCCATTCCCTAATCACTCTTTGAGTAAAGAACCTACCTCTGATATCCGTCCTATAACTCATACCCCTTAATTTAAAGCTGTGTCCCCTCGTGCTAGCTTTCTCCATCCTAGGAAAAAGGCTATCACTGTCCACCCTATCTAAACCTCTAATCATCTTATATGCTTCAATAAGATCCCCTCTTAGCCGCCTCCTTTCTAACGAAAACAACCTCAAATCCTTCAACCTCTCTTCATAGGACCTGCCCTCCATACCAGGCAACATCCTGGTAAACCTCCTCTGTACCCTCTCCAATGCCTCCACATCTTTCTTATAATGTGGCGACCAGAACTGCACACAATACTCCAAGTGCGGCCGCACTAGAGTTTTGTACAGTTGCAACATGATGCTGCGGCTCCTAAATTCAATCCCCCTACCAATAAAAGCTAAGACTCCATATGCCTTCTTAACAACTTTATCCACTTGACTGCCTACTTTCAGGGATCTATTGACACATACACCAAGATCCTTCTGTTCCTCAACACTATTAAGAGCCCTACCATTAGCCCTATACTCTACACATTTATTGTTCCTGCCAAAGTGCATTACCTCACACTTTTCCACATTAAACTCCATTTGCCACCTCTCGGCCCAGCTCTGCAACTTGTCCAAGTCATTCTGTAAACTAAAACACCCCTCTTCACTATCTACCACACCACCAACTTTAGTATCATCTGCAAATTTACTGATCCATCCCTCAATACCCTCATCCAGATCATTTATAAAAATTACAAACAGCAGGGGCCCCAAAACAGACCCCTGAGGCACACCACTCGTCACCGAACTCCACGATGAATATCTCCCATCAACCACCACCCTCTGTCTTCTATCTGCCAGCCAATTCCTAATCCAATTAGCTAAATCACCCTCTATTCCACACATCTGCATTTTCTGTAGAAGTCTTCCATGGGCCACCTTATCAAACGCCTTACTAAAGTCCATATATACTACATCAACCGCCTTACCCCCATCCACCTCTTTGGTCACTTTCTCAAAAAACTCAATGAGGTTAGTAAGGCATGACCTACCCTTCACGAAACCATGCTGACTATCCCCAATCAATTCATTTCTCTCTAAATAACTATAAATCCTATCCCTAATAATTCTCTCCAATACCTTGCCCACAACAGAAGTAAGACTCACTGGCCTATAATTCCCTGGAAGGTCTCTCTTCCCCTTCTTAAACAATGGACGACCACATTCGCTATCCTCCAGTCCTCCGGAACCACACCCGTAACCAACGAGGACCTGAAGATCAGAGCCAGAGGCTCTGCAATCTCCTCTCTTGCCTCCCAGAGAATCCTAGGGTAAATCCCGTCCGGCCCAGGGGACTTATCCAACTTCAAACCCTCGAGAATTTCTAGCACATCCTCCCTATCTACTACAATACTTCCCAATTTGCAACCCTGTACCTCAGTGTTCTCCATAGCTACATTTCTAGCACTCTGCGTGAATACCGAAGAGAAATATTTATTCAGTGCCTCACCAATCTCTTCAGGCTCCACGCACAACTTCCCACTGCTGTCTATGACTGGCCCTAATCTTGCCCTAACCAATCTTCTATTCTTAACATATCGAAAGAAAGCTTTAGGATTCTCCTTGATCCTATCAGCCAACATCTTCTCGTGTCCCCTCTTAGCTCTCCTCAATTCACTTTTTAGCTCCTTCCTGGCTAATCTATAGCTATCCATTGCACTAACTGAGCCTTCAAGCCTCATCCTGACATAAGCCTCCTTTTTCTTCTTAACCAGCAAATCAACTTTTTTCGTACACCAAGGCTCTCTTACTCGACCATTTGCTCCCTGCCTGACAGGGACATACTTATCAAGGACATTATTTATTTGGTAGCACGAACTTTCGGAGTGCTGCTTCTTCATCATTTGAAAGTTCGTGCTACTAAATAAACCTGTTGGTCTTTAACCTGGTGTTGTGAGACTTCTTACTGTGCCCACTTGTTCAATGCCGGCATCTCCACATCACGGTTAGCATTTAATCTCACATGTCAACGATTTCATTTTAAGCAGACATGAGACATTTTTAAAATACTTTCTGCAAAGAATAATTAGGAAATGCTGAAACTTGAGCATATTCTCTGAGGGCTAGTGTCTGTGTTAGTGGAAATCTCACTCAGATTATTTCTGTTTCGCTGTTGTTTTATTTTAGTGACAACTCTCAGGTTTTTCAACCAGATGTCCTGCGCAATCGGAGGAACAGCACCACTGTCATGAACCGGCACAGTCAGGTAAAGACAATGTGTTGTGTGAGTGTCTGTGTGTGTGTGTGACGACATCGTACGTATGTGTGACAGATGGTGTGCGTATGTGTGTGAGATGGCGTGTGTGAGAGATTGCACACATGCATGGCCAAGATTCCCCTGCTAAGGAAAATAAATCTTCAGATTAAATTTTCAGTTTCTTTCCTGTTGAGCCCCTTCAATGGAATCATCTGAATTCCAGAAAATATCCACTCTGTTTACACAACCTCTCATCCTATGCCAACCCTCTTAGAAACACTTGCTGTCATATCCAGTAGAATCACTCCAATACAGGAGGAAGCCATTAAGTTCATGTCCCTGCCTGTGGAGCAATCCAATCAACCCTATTCACCTGCTTTATTCCTGTAGCCTTGCAAATTTATTTCCCTCGAGTTTATTTTTAGTCTTTCATGGGATCATTGCCCATCCCTAATTGCTCTTGAGGAGGTGGTGAAGTACTATTCAATTCTTTTTCCTCCACTCTTGGAGGCAGTGAGTTCCAGTTCATAGAATCCATAGAATTACAGAATATAAAGTGAAGAAGTATTTCCATTAATATCAAGACTGTATTGACTGCAATCCCAGTCATGCCCTATCCCCATAACCCTGTGCATTTGCTCTCCTAGTCCCGCTAACATTATGAGGCAATTTTAGCATGGCCAATCCACCTAAATTGCACATCTTTGGACTGTGGGGGGAAACCCACACCAACATGAGAAGAATGTGCACACTCCATACAGTCAGTGACCCAAGCTGGGAAATGAATCCAGGTCTTTGGTGTTGTGAGGCATCAGTGCTTTTGAATTATTACTACTCTGAGGAGGGAAAAAAATATTGCATTTTCCCTGCATCTCTCGCCTAAAACCGTAAATCTGTGTCTTCTAGTTCTTGTTCGTTACTCAGAGGGTAGTAAGGGCGTGGAATGCCCTGGAATGCCGTAGAATGGTGTGGAAGCAGTACAGGCCCTTCGGCCTTCTATCTTCCGCCCGCCAGTGTAACCAATTTTATGACCCTCTATCCTAAACTATTCCAGTGTTATCCATATGCCTATCTACTGCCCATTGGAACGCCCTTAAACTTGACGAGTCCACAACTGCTGCAGGCAGGGCATTCCACGCCCTTACTACCCTCTGAATAGAGAACCCAACTCTAGCATCTGTCCTATAACTACCACCCCTTAATTTAAAGCTATGTCCCCTCGTGCTATCCATCTCCATCCGAGGAAAAAGGCTCTCACTATCCACCCTATCTCAAGGAAAATCCTAAAGCTTTCTTTAGATACATTAAGAATAGAAGATTGGTTAGGGCAAGATTAGGGCCAGTCAGAGACAGCAGTGGGAAGTTGTGCGTGGAGCCTGAAGAGATTGGAGAGGCACTGAACAAATATTTCTCTTCGGTATTCACGCAGGGAGATGTACATGTAGTTGTGGAGAACACTGGGATACAGAGTTGTAAATTGGAAAGTATTGAAGTAGATAAGGAGGATGTGCTAGATATTCTTGAGGGTTTGAAGTTAGATAAGTCCCCTGGGCCGGACGGGATTTACCCTAGGATTCTCTGGGAGGCGAGAGAGGCGATTGCAGAGCCTCTGGCTCTGATCTTCAGGTCGTCGTTGGTTACGGGTATGGTGCCGGAAGACTGGAGGATAGCGAATGTGGTCCCATTGTTCAAGAAGGGGAAGAGAGACTTTCCGGGGAATTATAGGCCGGTGAGTCTTACTTCTGTTGTGGGCAAAGTATTGGAGAGAATTATTAGAGATAGGATTTATAGTTATTTAGAGAGAAATGAATTGATTGGGGATCGTCAGCATGGTTTTGTGAAGGGTAGGTCATGCCTTACTAACCTTATTGAGTTTTTTGAAAAAGTGACCAAAGAGGTGGATGGGGGTAAGGCAGTTGATGTGGTATATATAGAACATAGAACATAGAACAATACAGCACAGAACAGGCCCTTCGGCCTTCGATGTTGTGCCGACCAAAATAAAAAGCAATGCCCCTCCTAACTAAACCATTCCCTTCTCATCCATATACTTAGCAACTAACCTCTTAAACGCCACCAAACTTGGCGCATCTACAACTGCTGCAGGCAGGGCATTCCACTCCCGAACCACCCTTTGGGTAAAGAACCTACCTCTGATATCCGTCCTATAACTATCCCCCCTTAATTTAAAGCTGTGTCCCCTTGTGCTAGCTTTTTCCATCCTAGGAAAAAGGCTATCACTGTCCACCCTATCTAAACCTCTAATCATCTTATATGTTTCGATCAGGTCCCTCTTAGCCTCCTCCTTTCTAACGAAAACAACCTCAAATCCCTCAGCCTCTCCTCATAAGACCTGCCCTCCATACCAGGAAACATCCTGGTAAACCTCCTCTGTACCCTCTCCAATGCCTCCACATCTTTCTTATAATGTGGGGACCAGAACTGCACACAATACTCCAAGTGCGGCCGCACTAGAGTTTTGTACAGTTGCGACATGACGTTGCGGCTCCGAAATTCAATCCCTCTACCAATAAAAGCCAAGACTCCATATGCCTTACTAACAACCTTCTCGACCTGACTGCCTACTTTCAGGGATCTATGCACATACACACCAAGATCCCTCTGTTCATCTAGACTACTAAGAATCCTACCATTTGTCCTATACTCTACACATTTATTATTTCTGCCATAGTGCATTACCTCACACTTTTCCACATTAAACTCCATTTGCCACCTCTCGGCCCAGCTCTGCAACTTGTCCAAGTCCAATATGGACTTTAGTAAGGCGTTCGATAAGGTGGCCCATGGAAGGCTTCTGCAGAAAATGCAGATGTGTGGGATTGAGAGTGATTTAGCTAATTGGATTAGGAATTGGCTAGCTGATAGAAGACAGAGGGTGGTGGTTGATGGAAGTTATTCATCGTGGAGTTCGGTTACAAGTGGTGTACCTCAGGGATCTGTTTTGGGGCCCCTGCTGTTGTAATTTTTATAAATGATCTGGATGAGGGTATTGAAGGATGGATTAGTAAATTTGCAGATGACACTAAAGTCGGTGGAGTGGTAGATAGTGAAGAGGGGTGTTATAGTTTGCCGAGAGACTTGGACAAGTTGCAGAGCTGGGCCGAGAGGTGGCAAATGGAGTTTAATGTGGAAAAGTGTGAGGTAATGCACTATGGCAGGAATAATAAATGTGTAGAGTATAGGGTAATGGTAGGATTCTTAGTAGTCGTGATGAACAGAGGGATCTTGGTGTGTATGTGCATAGATCCCTGAAAGTAGGCAGTCAAGTCGAGAAGGTTGTTTAGAAGGCATATGGAGTCTTAGCTTTTATTGGTAGGGGGATTGAATTTCGGAGCCGCAACGTCATGTTGCAAACTGTACAAAACTCTAGTGCGGCCGCACTTGGAGTATTGTGTGCAGTTCTGGTCCCCACATTATAAGAAAGATGTGGAGGCATTGGAGAGGGTACAGGGGAGGTTTACCAGGGTTTTGCCTGGTATGGAGGGCAGGTCTTATGAAGAGAGGCTGAGGGATTTGAGGTTGTTTTCGTTAGAAAGAAGGCGGCTAAGAGGAGACCTTATTGAAACATAAAAGATGATTAGAGGTTTAGATAGGGTGGACAGTGATAGCCTTTTTCCTAGGATGGAGAAAGCTAGCACGAGGGGACACAGCTTTAAATTAAGGGATGGTAGTTATAGGACGGGTGTCAGAGGTTGGTTCTTTACCCAGAGGATGGTAAGGGTATGGAATGCCCTGCCTGCTACAGTTATAGATGAGCCAAGTTTGGTGGCGTTTGAGAGGTTAGTAGATAAGTTTATGGACGAAGAGGGAATGATTTAGGTTAGAGGGTCATTGCTTTTTTCTAATTGGTCGGCGCAACATCGAAGGCCGAAGGGCCTGTTCTGCACTGTAATTGTTCCCGGGAAACAATCCCCCGGGGCTGTTCCCCTCCAAAACAAGTTTTCTGTCCTGGACGCTACAGTTGAGGAAGAATCAACTGGAGAGGGCCAAAGGGAGCAGGTCTCTGGGGGTGAGCCTGCTGGGAATGCTCAGGTGGGTAGGGGGAATAAGAGATTGGGCCTGGTAATTGGAGACTCCATAGTTAGGGGGACAGATAGGAGAGTAAGTAGTAATAAACGGGACTCAGGGCTGGTGTGTTGCTTCCCAGGGGCCGGGGTCCAGGATGTCTCAGAGCGGGTTTTTAAGATTCTTAAGGGAGAGGGGAGTCAGCCCCAAGTCAGAGTTCATGTCGGGATACATGATGTAGGTAGGACAAGGAAAGGGGATATTAAACAGAAATTTATGAAGTTGGGGTGGAAGCTTCGGGCCAAAACAGACAGAATGGTTATCTCTGGACGCTTGCCTGTGACACGGGATAGTTTAGAGAAGAACAGAGAGAGGGAATGTTTGAACGCGTGGCTGCAGGGATGGTGCAGGAGGGATGGGTTCAGGTTCCTGAACAATTGGGACTCATTCTGGGGTAGGTGGGACCTCTACAAGAGAGATGGTCTACACCTGAACGAGAGGGGAACCAATATCTTGGGGGGAAAATTTGCAAAGGCTATGCAGGGGGCTTTAAACTGATTCAGAGGTGGGGTAGGATCCTGAGTAGTTTGGATGTTAGGAGGGACGAGAATAGGGGGGGTCATAGTTGAGAACTGTAAAGCACAGCAGCGTACGGGTGGAGTAGGGCATGGTTTGAAATGCGTATACTTTAATGCAAGAAGTATTCGTAATAAGGTGGAGGAACTTGCAGCTTGGACTAGTACCTGGAACTTCGATGTTGTGGCCATTTCAGAGACATGGATAGAGCAGGGACAGGAATGGTTGTTGCAGGTTCCGGGGCTCAAATGCTTCAGTCAGAGTAGAGGAGGGAGAAGGGGGGGAGCAGTGGCATTATTAGTCAAAGACTATATCACAGTGACAGAAAGGAAGTTTGATGAGGACTTGTCTGTTGAGGTAGTATAGGCTGAAATTAGAAACAGGAGAGGAGAGGTCACCCTGTTGGGAGTCTTTTATAGACCTCCTAAAAGTTCTAGAGAGGTAGAGGAAAGGATTGCAGAGTCGATCCTGGACAGGAGTGAAAGTAATAGGGTAATTGTTATGGGGGACTTTAACTTTACTAATATTGATTGGAATAGCTATAGCTCTAGCTCGTTAGAGGGGTCAGTTTTTGTACAAAGTGTGCAGGAAGGTTTTTTGACTCAGTATGTAGATATGCCAACTAGAGGTGAGGCTACATTGGATTTGGTGCTGGGTAATGAGCCAGACCAGGTATTAGGCTTAGAAGTTAGTGAACATTTTGGTGATAGTGACCACAGTTCGGTTACGTTCAACTTAGTGATGGATAGGGATAGGCAAGAAGCTGGGGGCAGTAGTTATAGCTGGGGGAATGGTAATTATGAGGCCATAAGGAGGGAATTAAGGTGCATAGGTTGGACTAGGAAACTACAGGGACTGGGAACATCTGAAATGTGGAGCTTATTCAAGGAGCAGCTACTGCGAGTCCTTGATAAGTATGTCCCTGTCAGGCAAGGAGGAAATGGTCGAGTAAGGGAACCATGGTGTACTAAAAAAGTTAATTTGCTGGTTAAAAGGAAAAAGGAGGCTTATATCAGGATGAGGCTTGAAGGCTCAGTTAGTGCAATGGATAGCTATAGATTAGGCAGGAGGGAGCTAAAGAGTGAGTTCAGGAGAGCTAAAAGGGGATATGAGAAGACTTTGGCTGATAGGATCAAGGAGAATCCTAAAGCTTTCTTTAGAACGTAGAACATAGAACATTACAGCACAGAACAGGCCCTTCGGCCTTCGATGTTGTGCCGACCAAAATAAAAAGCAATGCCCCTCCAAACTAAACCATTCCCTTCTCTTCCATATACTTATCAACTAACCTCTTAAACGCCACCAAACTTGGCGCATCTACAACAGCTGCAGGCAGGGCATTCCACTCCCTAATCACTCTCTGGGTAAAGAACCTACTTCTGATATCCGTCCTATAACTCATCACCCCTTAATTTAAAGCTGTGTCCCCTCGTGCTAGCTTTCTCCATCCTAGGAAAAAGGCTATCACTGTCCACCCTATCTAAACCTCTAATCATCTTATATGTTTCAATAAGGTCTCCTCTTAGCCGCCTCCTTTCTAACGAAAACAACCTCAAATCCCTCAGCCTCTCTTCATAAGACCTGCCCTCCATACCAGGCAACATCCTGGTAAACCTCCTCTGTACCCTCTCCAATGCCTCCACATCTTTCTTATAATGCGGGGACCAGAACTGCACACAATACTCCAAGTGCGGCCGCACTAGAGTTTCGTACAGTTGCAACATGATGTTGCGGCTCCTAAATTCAATCCCCCTACCAATAAAAGCTAAGACTCCATATGCCTTCTTAACAACTTTATCCACTTGACTGCCTACTTTCAGGGATCTATTGACACATACACCAAGATCCTTCTGTTCCTCAACACTATTAAGAGCCCTACCATTAGCCCTATACTCTACACATTTATTATTCCTGCCAAAGTGCATTACCTCACACTTTTCCACATTAAACTCCATTTGCCACCTCTCGGCCCAGCTCTGCAACTTGTCCAAGTCACTCTGTAAACTAGAACACCCCTCTTCACTATCTACCACTCCACCGACTTTAGTGTCATCTGCAAATTTACTGATCCATCCCTCAATACCCTCATCCAGATCATTTATAAAAATTACAAACAGCAGGGGCCCCAAAACAGACCCCTGAGGCACACCACTTGTCACCCAACTCCACGATGAATATCTCCCATCAACCACCACCCTCTGTCTTCTATCTGCCAGCCAATTCCTAATCCAATTAGCTAAATCACCCTCTATTCCACACATCTGCATTTTCTGTAGAAGTCTTCCATGGGCAAGATATGCCCATTTAGATATGTTAAGAATAGAAGATTGGTTAGGGCAAGATTAGGGCCAGTCATAGTCAGCAATGGGAAGTTGTGCGTGGAGCCTGAAGAGATTGGAGAGGCACTGAACAAATATTTCTCTTCGGTATTCACGCAGGGAGATATAAATGTAGTTGTGGAGAACACTGGGATACAGGGTTGCAAACTGGAAAGTATTGAAGTAGATAAGGAGGATGTGCTAGATATTCTTGAGGGTTTGAAGTTAGATAAGTCCCCTGGGCCGGACGGGATTTACCCTAGGATTCTCTGGGAGGCGAGAGAGGCGATTGCAGAGCCTCTGGCTCTGATCTTCAGGTCGTCGTTGGTTACGGGTATAGTGCCGGAAGACTGGAGGATAGCGAATGTGGTCCCATTGTTCAAGAAGGGGAAGAGAGACTTTCCAGGGAATTATAGGCCGGTGAGTCTTACTTCTGTTGTGGGCAAAGTATTGGAGAGAATTATTAGAGATAGGATTTATAGTTATTTAGAGAGAAATGAATTGATTGGGGATAGTCAGCATGGTTTTGTGAAGGGTAGGTCGTGCCTTACTAACCTTATTGAGTTTTTTGAAAAAGTGACCAAAGAGGTGGATGGGGGTAAGGCAGTTGATGTGGTATATATGGACTTTAGTAAGGCGTTCGATAAGGTGGCCCATGGGAGGCTTCTGCAGAAAATGCAGATGTATGGGATAGAGGGTGATTTAACTAATTGGATTAGGAATTGGCTAGCAGATAGAAGACAGAGGGTGGTGGTTGATGGAAGATATTCATCGTGGAGTTCGGTTACAAGTGGTGTACCTCAGGGATCTGTTTTGGGGCCCCTGCTGTTTGTAATTTTTATAAATGATCTGGATGAGGGTATTGAAGGATGGATTAGTAAATTTGCGGATGACACCAAAGTCGGAGGAGTGATAGATAGTGAAGAGGGGTGTTATAGTTTGCAGAGAGACTTGGACAAGTTGCAGAGCTGGGCCGAGAGGTGGCAAATGGAGTTTAATGTGGAAAAGTGTGAGGTAATTCACTTTGGCAGGAATAACAAATGTGTAGAGTATAGGGCTAATGGTAGGACTCTCAATAGTGTTGATGAACAGAGGGATCTTGGTGTATATGTTAATAGATCCCTGAAAGTTGGCAATCAATCGATAAGGTTGTTAAGAAGGCATATGGAGTCTTAGCTTTTATTGGTAGGGGGATTGAATTTCGGAGCCGCAACGTCATGTTGCAACTGTACAAAACTCTAGTGCGGCCGCACTTGGAGTATTGTGTGCAGTTCTGGTCCCCACATTATAAGAAAGATGTGGAGGCATTGGAGAGGCTACAGAGGAGGTTTACCAGGATGTTGCCTGGTATGGAGGGCACATCTTATGAGGAGAGGCTGAGGGATTTGAGGTTGTTTTCATTAGAAAGAAGGCGGCTGAGAGGAGACCTTATTGAAACATATAAGATGATTAGAGGTTTAGATAGCCTTTTTCCTACAATGGAGAAAGCTAGCATGAGGAGACATAGCTTTAAATTAAGGGGTGGTGGTTATAGGTCGGATGTCAGAGGTAGGTTCTTTACTCAGAGGGTGGTAAGGGTATGGAATGCCCTGCCTGCGTCAGTTGTAGATGCGCCAAGTTTGGTGCCGTTTAAGAGGTTAGTATATAAGTTTATGGACGAAAAGGGAATGGTTTAGGTTAGAGGGTCATTGCTTTTTCCTAATTGGTCGGCGCAACGTCAAAGGCCGAAGGGCCTGTTCTGCGCTGTAATGTTCTATGTTCTATGTTGTATTATCAGCTAATGAGTACAGCATTTTTTATGTAGAAACATAGAAAACAGAAGCAGGAAGACGTCATTTGGCTCTTCCAGTCTACTCTACTGTTCATTATGATCATGGCTGATCATCCAATTCAATAGCCTAGAACATTACAGCGCAGTACAGGCCCTTCGGCCCTCTATGTTGCGCCGGCCAATGTAACCAATTTTATGACCCTCTATCCTAAATTATTCCAATGTTATCCATATAACATGGAATCTACTGCCCATTTGAATGCCCTTAAACTTGACGAGTCCACAACTGCTGCAGGCAGGGCATTCCACGCCCTCACTACCCTCTGAGTAAAGAACCCACCTCTAGCATCTGTCCTATAACTACCACCCCTTAATTTAAAGCTATGTCCCCTTGTGCTATCCATCTCCATCCGTGGAAAAAGGCTCTCACTATCCACCCTATCTAACCCTCTGATCATCTTATGTGTCTCAATTAAGTCATGTCTTAGTCTTCTTCTCTCTAATGAAAATAACTTCAAGTCCCTTAGCCTTTCCTCATAAGATCTACCCATCATATCAGGTAACATCCTGGTAAACCTCCTCTGTACCCTTTCCAATGCCTCCACATCTTTCTTATAATGTGGTGACCAAAACTGTACACAATACTCCAAGTGCGGCTGCACCTGAGTTTTGTACAGTTGCAACGTGACATCTCGGCTCCGAAATTCAATCCCTCTACCAATAAATGCTAACACACTATATGCCTTCTTTACAACCTTATCAACTTGAGTACCAACTTTCAGAGATCTATGCACCTGTACACCAAGATCTCTCTGCTCATCTACACTACTAAGAGTCCGACCATTAGCCCTATATTCTGCACACATATTACTCTTACCAAAGTGAATCACCTCTCACTTTTCCACATTAAACTCCATTTGCCACTTCTCGGCCCAGCTCTGCAACTTATCTATGTCCCTCTGCAAACTGTAACATCCATCCTCACTATCTGCAACTCCTCCGACTTTGGTTTTGTCAGCAAATTTACTAACCCATCCCTCGACACCCTCATCCAGATCATTTATAAAAACAACAAACAACAGTGACCCCAAAACAGATCCCTGAGGTATACCACTAGTAACTAAACTCCAGGTTGAATGTATCCCATCAACCACCACCCTCTGTCTTCTATCAGCTAGCCAATTCCTAATCCAATTAGCTAAATCTCCCTCAATCCCATGCATCTGCATTTTCTGCAGTAGTCTTCCATGGGGAACCTTATCAAACGCCTTTGTAAAATCCATGTGTGCCACATCAACTGCCTTACCCATATCCACCTCTTCAGTCACCTTTTCAAAAAACTCAATAAGGTTTGTGAGGCACGACCTTCCCTAATCCTGCGTTCTCCCCATAACCTTTAATCCCATTCAATCCAAGTGCTCTATCCAGCTGCCTCTTGGACTATTTCATTTAAACCTGTCATCATCATGCATAAGTGTAACAGATTTATTCCCAATTTCCTTCGAGGTAAACCATCTCAGCTTCTTCAACTGAACCATATAGCTAAAATCTTTCACCTCAAACACTTCTGTGGTAATTTCCTTTCACTCTCTAAAGAACCCTGACATCCTTTCTTTTGGTGATCCAAGCTGGTTTTAATACTCTCCTATTACTCTGGCCTAACCAGTATTTTATAAAGTTCAGCATGGTTCCTCTGTTTTTGTACTTAGTAATCCCATTTTTTGTACTTAGTAAAGCCGGACCTTGTATGTTTTGCTTACTATCCTTCCAATATATCTTGCTGCCTTCAAAGATTGTTGCAATGAATTCCCGGCCTCTCTGCACCTGTACATTGAGATTGAGGATCAGCCATGATCGTTTTGAATGACAGAACAAAACACCCCAACATTATTTTAGTACATTAGAGTTAGGGTTCTCAGATTTCGCAATTAAATTTCATCTGCTACTTGTCTGCCCATGGAGCATGGTGGGACAGTGGGTAACACTGCTGCCTCACAGCGTAGAGACCTGGCATCAACTCCCGGCTTGGGTGACTGTCTGTGTGGAGTTTGTATGTTTTCTCCGTAACTATGTGATTTCCTCTGGGTGCTCCGGTTTGCTTTGCTCTGGAGCCATGCGCATAGACCAGGTAAGGACAGCATATTTCCTTCCCTAAAGGACAACAGTGAACCAGATAGATAAGTGATTGGTATCACCCTCACTGTTCATTGCACCTCTAACTTTAAAGTTATATTTTTAGTGTCACAAGAAGGGTTATGTTAAATGAAGTTATTGTGAAAATTCTCTAGTCACCACACTCCAGTCGGCACCTGTTTGGGTACACTTAGGGAGAATTTAGCATGGCCATTGCACCTCAACAGCGAGTCTTTTGGATTGTCGGCGGGAACTGGAGCACAGACACAAGGAGAAAGGAGTTTGCACAGTGACCCAAACTGGGAATCGATCCTGGGTTCCTGGTGCTGAGAGGCAGCAGTGCTAACCACTGTGCCACCGTGCCACTGGTATTATCAGCAAATTTAAAAACTTTATACTGTATTTCAATGCTCAGGTCATTTACGTCATCAAAATAGCATTGACCTTATCATTGATTTCCCCCCAGAACCAATATCTTTGATCCTCCAGCTGCAGAACAACCAATTTTTGCTACTCGCTGTTTTCTCTTCTTCAACAGATGCTGATTCTGCTGTTCCATAAACCTCAGTCTTGTTCCTCAGTTTTTAATGGGGTTCTTTGTCAAACACTTTCTTAACGTCCATATAGACAGTGTAACTTTAGTTTCGACATTCACCTTCTCTGTTAATTTGATTTGATTTATTATCATCAAAAATATCAATTAGATTTGTCATGAGTGAAAAACTTACCCCTGACATCTCCTTTGTACTTTCTACCCAATACCTTAAATTTGTGTCCTCTTGTCGCGACCATTCCAGCCCTTGGAAATAGCCTCTGAGAATCCACTGGATCTATACCTCTCAACATCTTATACACTTCTATCAGGTCACTCTCGTCCTTCATCTCTCTAAGGAGAAAAGACCGAGCTCTCTCATCCTATCCTCACGAGGCATGCTACCCAATCCAGGCAACATCCCTTCTGCATCCTTTCAATAGCTTTCACATCCTTCATGTAATGAGGCGATCAGAACTGAGCACATATTCCAAGAGAAGTCTGACTAGGGTCTTATAAAGCTGCAGCATTATTTCTCAACTTCTAAACTCAATTCCTCAATTGATGAAGGCTAGTACACCATATGCCTCTGACCTATGGGTAGACATTCTCCAAGAAGGCCTTTACAACACACGACAGCACAGAGTTGCTAAGCAGATACTGATAGGCAAGTTCTGCACGTGAAGACAGCCTCAACCAGGATCTTGGGTTCATTCACACTATCTGAAGCCCCCATAATGACTTGCCTGGGCTTGCAAAATCTCACTAACTGTCCTGGCTGGAAACAGTACACATCTCTTTAACCTATGCTTAACTTCTCTCCATACACATTGTCTGTACCTTTAAGATTTGATTACCTGTAAAGACTCATATTCCAACATTATTTTGTAAATTGATTTTGCGTCTTTGTATGCCCTGTTCGTGAACAGAACTCCCACTCACCTGATGAAGGAGTAGTATTCAGAAAGCTAGTGGCTTGTGCTACCAAATAAACCTGTTAGACTTTAATCTGGTGTTGTGAGATTTCTTACTGTGTTTGTCCTAGTCCAACACTGGCATCTTCACATCACTTTTGTAACCAAGCTAGTTTTGTATTCATCTAGCTTTCCCACCCCAAATCCCACGTGATTTTAGTTTTTGTACCAGTCTGCCATATGGGAGTTTGTCAAATACCCTACTAAAGTCCACATAAAATACATCCGCAGCCCTTCCATTAATTTTCCTTGTCACCCCTTCAAAAAATTCAATCAAGTTCGTGAGACATGATCTTTTCCATATAAAACCATTCTGCCTGTCGTGAACTAGTCCGTTTTCTTCCAAGTGCGCAAATATCATGTCCCTCAGAATCTTCTGCGAAAGCTTTCCCACCACTGACATCAGGCTCACCAGGCTATAATTTCCTGGATTATCCCTAGGAACAACATTCGCTATTCTGCAGTCCTCACCTGTGGTCAGAGAGGATCTGCATAGATCCTAGCTATGCCTATCTCTTTATGGGCTATGTGCAACTTCCCTGTTCCAGTTCTATTCTATTCTTTTGGATTCACTAGAACGTTGCAATAAACCGAAGATGGACATGTGGACAAGAGAGCAGGATGTTGTGTTGAAATGGTAAGGGATAGGAAGATCTGGGGCCTGCTAGTGAATGGACAGAAGATGTTCTGCAAACTGGTCATCCAGTCTGCTTTTGGTCTGTCCGATATAGAGAAAACCTCATTGGGAGCAGCAATAGAACCAATTAAAGGAGGTGCATGTGAAGCGCTGCTTTACTTGAAAGGGCTGTGCAATGGTGAGCAGGGAGGAGCCAAAGGGGCAGGTGTTACACCTTCTACTATACGTGTAGTGGGTGAAGTTTTGGCTGGAATGGAGGAATCCACCATAATTGACCAGAAGGGCTCCTATGGAGTGCTGACAGTGGGTGGGAAGGAAGATGTGTTGAGTGGTGGCACCATGCTGGAGTTGGCAAAAATGGCAAAGGACAATCCTTTGAGCAAAGAGGCTGGTGCAGTGAAACGTGAGGCAAAGAGGGCAACTCTTCCATTGGTACATTGACAACTATTTCAGAGCTCCTTCATGCTGTTGTCTGGACCTTGAAAAATTTATCAATTTCACTTCCAATTTACATCCCTCTATCACCTCCACAAGGTCCATGGCTGATACTTCCCTTCCTTGATCTCTGAGTCCATTTCTGGTCATAAACTGTCCACCAGTATCCATTTACAAGCCCATTGACTCCCACAACTACCTTGAATACAGCTCTTCACACCACATCCTGTAAGGACTCCATCCCATTCTCTTGGTTCCTTCATCTCCGCCACATCTATTCTGATGATGCTGCTTTCCAAAATAGCGCTGCTGATACGTTTTCCTTAATTGTGGTTTTCCACCAACTGTGGTTGATGGGGTCTTCATCCATGTCCAGTACATCATCGGACCAATGTTCTCACTCCCACTCCTCCTTCCCAGAACCAGGACAAGATCCCTCTTTGCCTTACATTTCACTGCACCAGCCTCTTTGCTCAAAGGATTGTCCTTTGCCATTTTTGCCAACTCCAGCATGGTGCCACCACTCAACACATCTTCCTTCCCACCCACTGTCAGCACTCCATAGGAGCCCTTCCGGTCAATTATGGTGGGTTCCTCCATTTCAGCCAAAACTTCACCCACTACACGTATAGTAGAAGGTGTAACACCTGCCCCTTTGGCTCCTCCCTGCTCACCATTGCACAGCCCTTTCAAGTAAGGCAGTGCTTCACATGCACCTCCTTTAATTGGTTCTATTGCTGCTCCCAATGAGGTTTTCTCTATATCGGACAGACCAAAAGCAGACTGGATGACCAGTTTGCAGAACATCTTCTGTCCATTCACTAGCAGGCCCCAGATCTTCCTATCCCTTACCATTTCAACACAACATCCTGCTCTCTTGTCCACATGTCCATCTTCGGTTTATTGCAATGTTCTAGTGAATCCAAAAGTAAACTGGAGGAACAGTATCTCGTCTTTTCAGTTAGGCACTTTGTAGCTTTCTGGACTGAACATTGCATTCAACAACTTCAGAGCATGAACTCTACCTCCACTCCATCACCATTTATTTCATTTCTTCTTTTCATCTTTTAAACCATTTTTCTTTTTTTAATTTCTTCCATTGTTTCATTTATTCACTTTTCACTTTTTATCTTCTTTCACACCCCCACCCCACCAGGGCCTTCTGCCATATTCCTCAGGCTGTCCTTTGACGTTCTGTCATTTACATATTCCAATCTTTTAATGAATGCTTTTAGCACCATTCCTAGCCTTTACCATCATCATTTCTATTTCCTTTGTCTTTTTGTCTATGCCATCCCCATTAATTACAACCCCTCCCCCCACCCTTACAGAATGAATCTCGTTCTATTTCTCTTGTTTTAGCTCTGAATCAAAACATTACTCAATTCTCTCTTCATAGATAATGTCAGATGCGCTGAGATTTTCCAGCATTTTCTGTTTCCTTTTTCAGATTCTGGCATCTGCGGTATTTTGCTGTTATTTTTGCATTTATTAATGTTTATCTTTCTTTTGTTTTGTAGATTGTTCCTTCATCACCAGTTCGTATTCCCAGCAGCAGGCTGCATCAGATCAAACAGGTAATGCAGATGCACATGCACTTATTATCATTAAATTTGAGATCAAAGGGAACCTTCAGTACAAAGAGTCATCGGGACTGAAACGTAGGTTCCTTTCTTTCCTTACAGATGCTGCCAGACCTGCTGAGATTTTCTAGTATTTCCTGTTTTTATTTCAAAACTTTAACTTCTGCTTTACCTCTGTCCTTTTCCATGGTAATGATATCTGGTCGCCAGCTATCACTTTACCCACTTGCCCTTCTTTGTTCCCATGACTAGGCCGAGAAATGTTATGATAGGATTTGTCACCAATTGGTTTAAAATTTTTCCAGTACACAGTAAGCAGCACAGTGAGGTTGCAAGTGTGGGCAGGGGAAGAGAGCCTGGGTAAGATATTATGTCAGAGAGTTGGTGCAGAATCAATGGGCCAAATGTCCTCTTCTGCATTATAGGGATTCTATAATTCTGTGAGTGCATGACTTTTTCTCCCTCAGTGCCCCTTAAATTTGTTTGAGTCCCAGGTGATACTGGGATAGTTAAAGTCTCCTACTGTTCTTGCTCTCCTTTTCTCACAGGCAGGAAATCTATCTTCCTTTCACTATTTGTGAGGTCTAGAGTATATTTTTAATAATGTGACTGCCCTTTTTTATTTCTAATCTCAATTCATAAAGCCTCAATTGTTGACTCATTTTAGTACATCATCCCTTCTCACAACTGAAATTGATTCTTTAGTGTTGATGAACAGAGGGATCTTGGTGTATGTGTGCATAGATCCCTGAAAGTTGGCAATCAAGTTGATAAGGTTGTTAAGAAGGCATATGGAGTCTTAGCTTTTATTGGTAGGGGGATTGAATTTCGGAGCCGCAACGTCATGTTGCAACTGTACAAAACTCTAGTGCGGCCGCACTTGGAGTATTGTGTACAGTTCTGGTCCCCGCATTATAAGAAAGATGTGGAGATATTGGAGAGGGTACAGAGGAGGTTTACCAGGATGTTGCCTGGTATGGAGGGCAGGTCCTATGAAGAGAGGCTGAGGGATTTGAGGTTGTTTTCGTTAGAAAGCAGGTGGCTACGAGGAGACCTTATTGAAACATATAAGATGATTAGAGGTTTAGATAGGGTGGACAGTGATAGTCTTTTTCCTAGGATGGAGAAAGCTAGCACATGGAGACATAGCTTTAAATTAAGGGATGGTAGTTATAGGACAGATGTCAGAGGTAGGTTCTTTACCCAGAGGGTGGTAAGGGTATGGAATGCCCTGCCTGCAGCAGTTGCAGATGCGCCAAGTTCGGTGCCGTTTCAGAGGTTAGTAGATAAGGTTATGGATGAAAAGGGAATGGTTTAGGTTAGAGGGTCACTGCTTGTTCCTAATTGGTCGGCGCAACATCGAAGGCCGAAGGGCCTGTTCTGCGCTGTAATGTTCTATGTTCTATTAGTCATTGGTGTTATACCCCCTTCTTTTTTGTCTCCCACTCTATCAAGTCTGAAGACTCTGTAACCAGGGATATTGAGCTGCCAATTTTGCCTCTCCTTTATCCAGGTTTCCATTATAGCAGTGGCATTGTGCTACCATAAGTTTGTGTGCCCTTAACTAATCTGCCTTGTTTATAATACTCCTTGCATTGAGGTATAAACAGTTTAATTTCTGGACACTTTTTTCAAACATTGTTTCCCCTGTAATTCTAAGTCTATTATTACATCTTCTACATCAGTAACTAATATTCTACTTCCATTTTCCTAATCTGATTTTGACCTATCTGAGCCTATTCCTGGGATCACATATTCCATACTGGTTTAAATATTTCCCAGCAGAACTCACAAAAGTCCTCACTATGCCTGAGTGCAGCCCATCTAGTTTGTACAGATCTCTCATTCCCCAGAACTGGTCCCAGTGCCTCAAGAATCTGAATCCTTTGCGATTACACCATCCTTCCAGCCATACCTACTGTAGTTAATCTATCCTCTTATTCCTGCTCTTGCTAGCACGTGGACCTGGGTGTAATTCTGTGATTACTATATTTGAGATCCTACATTTTAATTTATCTCCTAACTGCCTTTACTCAGCTTGCAGATCCTCATCCCTTAGTTTACTTGAGTCATGTACCAATGTGTACCAGGGCCATTGGGCTTTCTAATTCAATAATTCATTTATTAAACTAATAATTTTGCTGTTTCTTGAAGAAACTTGGTCATCAGATGTTCATTTTTAGACTACTGTTTCAGAATGCCCTACCTGTGCTCTGTGACAATAAGAACAGAAGAAATAGGAGCAGGAGTCAGCCATCCAGCCCCTCGAGCCTGCCCCGCCATTCAATAAGATCATGGCTGATCTGTCGTGGATCAGTTCCACTTTCCCGCTTTCTCCCCGGGAATTCCCTTGTCTGTCAGAAACCTACCTATCCGAGACTTAAATATATTCAGCAAGGTAGCATGCACCACTTCAACTGGCAGAGAATTCCAAAGATTCAGTACCCTGTGAGTGAAGAAGTTCCTCCTCAACTCCGATCTAAACTGCAACCTCCTGCCCTTATTTTGAGGCTGTCCCCTCTAGTTCTGCTATCCTTTCTAAGCAGGAAGAATCTCTCTACCTCTATCCTATCCATCCCCTTCATTATCTTGTATGTCTCTATAAGATCCCTCCTCAGCCTTCTAAACTCCAACGAGTTCAGATCCAGCCTACTCAATGTCTCCTCATAGGCTAACCTCCATCTCCAGTGAACCTTCTCTGCACTCCCTCCAATGCCAATATATCTTTCCTCAAATGCGGCGACCAAAACTGCACACAGTATTCCAGCTGCGGCCACACCTGCACTGTATACATTTGCAACAAGACCTCCCTACTTTTTATATTTTATCCTCCTCGCTATAAAGGCCAACGTCCCATTCGCCTTCCTGATCACCTGCTGCAGTTGCAGACTGGGTTTTTGTGATTCGTGCAAAGGACCCCCCAGGTCTTTCTGCACCATAGCGCGCTGCAGCTTTTTGACTTTTAAATAATAATCCCTCCTACTATTATTTCTACCAAAGTGGATAACCTCACACTTGCTAACATTATACTCCATCTACCAGGTCCTCACCCACTCACTCAGCCTATCCAGATCCCTCTGCAGGCTTTCCACATCCTCCACGCAATTTGCTTTTCCATTCATCTTCGTGTCATTAGCAAATTTCATTACTCTACGCTCAGCCCCCTCCTCCAGATCATCTATGTAAATGGTAAATAGTTGAGGCCCCAGCACCACCCCCCACCCAGCACTCCACTCGTCACGAGCTGTCAACCAGAATAGCACCCATTGATTCCTATTCTCTGCTTCCTATTAGAAAACCAATCCTCTATCCATGCTAATATCTTACTTCCAACTCCTTGCACCCTAATCTTTTGCAGCAATCTTTTGTGAGGCACCTTATCAAGAGCCTTTTGGAAATCTAAAAACACCACATCTACCGGTTCCCCTCTGTCTACCGCACTAGTCACATCCTCATAGAAATCCAATAAACTTGTTAAACATGACTTCCCCTTAACGAATCCGTGCTGCGTCTGCCTGATCGAACCGTTCTTTTTTAGGTGCCTCGCTATTTCTTCTTTGATGACGGATTCAAACATTTTTCCGACTACAGACGTTAAACTAACCGGCCTATAATTCCCTGCCTTTTGTCTGCTACCATTTTTAAACAGCAGCGTAACATTAGCCATTCTCCAATCTTCCGGCACTTCCCCGGAGTCCAGTGAATTTTGATAAATAATTACTAAGGCCTCTGCCATTTCTTTCAGAACTCTGGGATGCATTCCATCCGGTCCCAGGGACTTATCTACCTTCAGTCATGTTAGTCTGTCAAGCACTTCCTCTCTAGTGACTGTAATCGCATCAAGGACCTCATCTCCTACCATCCTTCTATCTTTAATATCTGGCAAGCTATTTGTGTCCTCCTCCATGAAGACCGACACAAAAAACTTATTTAAAGCCTCAGCCATTTCCTCATCGCCCACCACTAAATCCCCCCTCTCATCCTCCAAGGGTCCAACATTCACTCTAGCCAGTCTCTTCCTCTTTATATATTTGTAAAAACTTCTACTGTCATTTTTTATATTTAGAGCTAGTTTAGCCTCATACTCTATCTTCCCTTTCTTTATCACCTTCTTAGTCATTTTTTTGTTGTTGTTTAAAACTTTCACAATCTTCTAATCACCCAATCCTGACCCTGGCACTGAGGAGCAAACATACCACCTTTGATTCACATTTGCAGCTACAGAAATGTCTGCCTTCGACCCTAACTACTGAATCCCCTTTCATTATAGTTTCTGGGCAGTAGAGCTACTCACTGTGTTGTGAACTTGGCCACTCTACTTTGCCTGAGAGGCCATCCCACCAGCAGTATCCAAAGTGGTATATCTGTTTGAGAGGCAGAGGGCTGCAAAGATCTTCTATACTCACTTCCTGAATCTTCTCCTATTCCTGATGATCACCCATTCCCTTTCTGCTGGTGAAATCCTCGCCTGCACTGTGACCATCTTGCTAATCATGTTACCCACAACTTGCTCAGCATCTCGGATGCTCCACAGTGAGTCCCCCTGCAGCACCAGCTCTGAAATTCAGTTAAAACAAAATTACAACACAGGAACAGGCCCTTCAGCCCTCTAAGTCTGTACTGACCAAGCTACCCAACTGAACCAAAGCCCCCTACTCTTCCGGGGACCATATCCCTCAGTTCCCATCCTATTCATGCATTTGTCCAGATGTGACTCTTAAAACACACTATCTTATCTGCTTGCACTACCTCCTGCGGTAGTGAGTTCCAGGTACCCACCACCCTCCGTGTGAAAAAAAAACTTGCCTCGTACATCTGCTTTGAATCTTGCCCTTGCATCTTAAACCCATGTCCCCTAGTAATTGACTCTTCTACCCTGGCTTTTGACTATCTATTCTATCCAGGCTCCTCATAATCTTATAGACTCCTATCAGGTCACCCTCAACCTCTGTCGTTTCAATGAGATCAAACCAAGTTTCTCCAACCTGTTCTCATAGCAGATGCCCTGCATACAAGGCAACATCCTGGTAAATCTTTTCTGCATCCTCTCCAAAGTCTCCATATCCTTCTGGTAGTGTGGCAACCAGAATTGAACACTATATTCCAGTACGGCCTAACTAAGGTTCTATAATGCTGTAAGATGACTTGCTGATTGTTAAATTCAGTGCCCTGACCAATAAAGGCAATCATGCCATATGCCTTTTTGACTATCTTCTCCACCCATGTTGCCACATTCAGTGACCTGTATACCTGTACTCCCAGATCCCTTTGCCTATCAATATTCTTAAGGGTTCTGCCATTTACTGTATATTTCCTGTCTGGATTAAACTCCATCTGCCATCTCTGCACCCAAGTTTCCAGCTAATGTACATCCTGCTGTATCCTCTGACAATCCTCATTGCTATACAAAATCCACCAATCTTTGTGTCGTCTGCAAACATACTAACCCAATCAGTTACATTTTCCTCCAAATCCTTTATATATATATATATATATATATATTACAAACAGCAAAGGTCCCGCATTGATCCCTGAGGAATGCCACTTGTCATGATTTGGAGATACCGGCGTTAGATGGAGTGGAGAGTTCTCCACTCACCTGACAAAGGGGCAAACCCCAAAAGTTTGTGGGTTTACTATCAAATAAACCTGTTGGACTTTGACCTGGTGTTGTGAGACTTGTTACTGTGAATGTCGCTTGTCACAGCCTTCCATTCAGAAACACGCCTTTCTACTGCTACCCGATGTCTTCTATAACCAAGTCAGTATTTTATCCATCTTGCCAGCTCACCTCTGATCCTGTGCAACTTCACCTTCTGCACCAGAGTGCCATGAGAGACCTTGTCAAAGGCCTTACTGAAGTCTGTGTAGACAATGTCCACTGCCCTACCTTCATCAAGTACCTTCATCACCTCCTTGAAAAACTTGATCATGTAAGTTAGAAGCTGCATTTGGCACATTTCCCGCACACCCAGGAGAAGCATATAATGGGTCTGAGATCTCCTACCATGATGTCCTGCTCCATTAAGCTAATTACTCCATAAAAAAATTACGTCGGCTAGCGGTCTTATTTACATTAGCTAGGAACATTGTTTCTTATCAAACACTTACATTACAATTGTACTATTCTATGCTTTTATTTCATCCCTACCTCAATATTAACAATGAATTACTTTAATAAATTGAAAATACTCACCAGGGCTCACTCATCAATCTGCTGCTTTTTTTGGTCCCATGTCACTTTCTGAATTCCACATTCAAAACAATATCCTTCAGGAGTGCAGTGCAGTACTCCAAAGGTATTTCCAGTTAACTTCACGACCTAGAATGAGCTTTCCCGATCCATGTCAAAATGACCATGACCACAAATTTAAAAAAAGGGATTAGGAGAGCTAGGAGGGGACATGAGAAGTGCTTGGCAGGTCGGATTATGGAAAACCCCTAAGACTTTTTAATCTTATGTGAGAAATAAAAGAATGACCAAGCTAAGGTTAGGGCCAGTCAAGAATAGTAGTGGGAACTGGTGCATGGAATCAGAAAAGATAGGTGAGGATTGAATGAATACTTTTCTTCAATGTTCAGTAAGGAGAGGACCATTTTTTGAGGATGAGTGTGTGATACTGGCTGATAGGATGGAGGACGTAGATGTTCTCAGGGAAGATGTATTAGAAAAACCTGAGCGTCAGTAAGTCCCCTAGGCCAGATGGGATACATCCTAAGATTCTTTGGGAGGCAGGGAATGAGATTGCAGAGCCTTTGGCTTTGATGTTTGGGTCTTCAGTATCCACAGGTATTGTGCCAGAGGACTGGAGAATGGCAAATGTTGTTCCTCTGCTCAAGAAAGGAAGTAGGAATTACACTGGTAATTATTTCAGTGCTCGGTAAGTTAATGGAAAAGGTCCTAAGGGATAGGATTTATGACCATTTGAAAAGATGCAGCTTAATCCAGGATAGTCAGCATGGATTCATGAGGGGTAAGTCTTGCCTCACAAATTTGATTGAATTCTTTGAGGAGGTAACTAAGTGTGTAGATGAAAGTAGAGCAATTGATGTCATATACGTGGATTTTAGTAAGGCGTTTGATAAGGTTCCCCGTGGTCGGCTCATGAAGAAAGTAAGGAGGTGTGAGATAGAAGGAAACTTGGCAGATTGGATAAATCTGGGGATAATCTGGGAATAATTGGGGATTGAATTTAGGAGCCGCAGCATCATGTTGCAACTGTACAAAACTCTAGTGCGGCCGCACTTGGAGTATTGTGTGCAGTTCTGGTCCCCACATTATAAGAAAGATGTGGAGGCATTGGAGAGGGTACAGAGGAGGTTTACCAGGATGTTGCCTGGTATGGAGGGCAGGTCCTATGAAGAGAGGTTGAAGGATTTGAGGTTGTTTTCGTTAGAAAGGAGGCGGCTAAGAGGGGATCTTATTGAAGCATATAAGATGATTAGAGGTTTAGATAGGGTGGACAGTGATAGCCTTTTTCCTAGGATGGAGAAAGCTAGCACGAGGGGACACAGCTTTAAATTAAGGGGTATGAGTTATAGGACGGATATCAGAGGTAGGTTCTTTACCCAAAGAGTGATTAGGGAGTGGAATGCCCTGCCTGCAGCTGTTGTAGATGCGCCAAGTTTGGTGGCGTTTAAGAGGTTAGTTGATAAGTATATGGAAGAGAAGGGAATGGTTTAGTTTGGAGGGGCATTGCTTTTTATATTGGTCGGCACAACATCGAAGGCCGAAGGGCCTGTTCTGTGCTGTATTGTTCTATGTTCTATGTTCTATAACTGGCTGTCTCATAGAAGACAGAGGGTAGTGATGGAGGGAAAACTTTTAGATTGGAGAACAGTTACCAGTGGTGTACCACAGGGATCAGTGCTGGGTCCTCTGCTATTTGTGATTTTTATCAATGACTTGGAAGAGGGGGCTGAAGAAAAGGTTAGTAAATTTGCTGATGACACCAAGAGTAGTGGATGAGGTGGAGGGCTGTTGTACGCTGCAAAGAGACATTGATAGGATGCAGTGCTGGACGGAAAAGTAGCAGATGGAGTTTACCGCTGATAAATGTGAAGTAATTCATTTTGATGGGACAAACTTGAATGTGGATTACAGGGGCAATGGCAGGGTTCTGAGTAATGTAGAGGAACAGAGAGATCTTGGCTTTCATATCCACAGATCTCTGAAGGTTGCCACTCAAGTGGATAGAGCCGTGAAAAAGGCTTATAGTGTGTTAGCGTTTATTAACAGAGAGTTTGAGTTTGAGTCATGGGGTTACGCTGCAACTATACAGGACCTTGGTGAGACCACATTTGGAATATTGTGAGCACTTCTGATCACTTCACTATAAGAAGGAAATGGAAACATTGGAGAGAGTACAGAGGAGATTTACCAGGATGCTGTCTAGTTTGGAGCGTAGATCTTGTGAGGAAAGGTTGAGGGAGCTGGTGCTTTTTTTAGAGCGGAGGAGGAGACAGGCGACTTAATAGAAGTGTATAAGATGATGAGGGGGGTAGATAGAGTGGACATTCAGAGACTATTTTCTTGGGTGGAATTAACTGGAACTGGGATCCGGGATGTCTCTGGACGCATCCCAGATATCATGAATGGGGAGAGGGAGAAGTTGAAGGTTGTGGTATATATAAGTACTGCTGATGTAGGTAGGAAGAGGGAAGGGGTTATGAAAAGGGATTATAGGGCACTAGGTAGACAGCTGAGAAAGAGGAACGCAGAGGTAGTAATCTCAGGATTGCTGCCTGCGCCAACAGAAAGTGAGAGCAAGAATAGAATGAGGTGGAGGATGAATGTGTGGCTGAGGGACTGGAGCAGGGGGCAGGGATTCCGGTTCCTGAATCATTGGGACCTCTTTAGGGGCAGGTGTGACTGTACAATAAAGACGGGTGGCACTTAAATCCCAGGGGGACCGGTATCTTGGTGGGAAGGCTGGCTAGGGCTTCTTTAGGGACTTTAAACTAGAAAGGCTGGGGGGAGGGAATCGAGATGAGGTGACTGGGAGCGAGGAGGTTAGCTCCCAATTAGAGAAGGATTATAGACAGTATGAGAGGGAGGTTAGACAGGTGATGGAGAAGGGAAGTGCCCAGACTGAGGGTCTGAGGTGTGTCTATTTTAATGCCAGGAGTGTAGTGAATAAAGTGGATGAGCTCAGGGCCTGGATTGCTGTTTGGAAATGTGATGTGGTGGCCATTACAGAGACTTGGATGTCTCAGGGACGAGACTGGGTACTTCAGGTGCCAGGTTTCAGATGCTTCAGGAAGGACAGGGAGGGAGGTAGAAGAGGTGGCGGAGTGGCACTGTTAATCAAGGACAGTGTAACAGCTGTAGAGAAGGTGGATGCTGTGGAGGGACTGAATACAGAGTCTCTGTGGGTGGAAGTTAGGAACAGCAAGGGGTTGATAATTTTGCTGGGTGTTTGTTATAGGCCGCCCAATAGTGACACGGATGTTGAGGTAGAGATAGAGAAACAGATCCTAGAGAGATGTATAAATAACAGAATTGTCGTGATGGGAGACTTTAATTTCTCAAACATAGACTGGAATGTCCCCAGGGTAAGGGGTTTGGATGGTGAGGAGTTTGTTAGGTGTGTTCAGGAGGGTTTCCTGACACAGCACGTGGATAAGCATACGAGAGGTGAGGTTGTACTTGACCTGGCGTTGGCTAATGAACCAGGACAGGTGTTGAATCTCTTGGTAGGAGAGCATCTCGGGAATGGTGATCATAATTCTATCTCCTTCACGATAACATTGGAGAGGGATAGGATCAGGCAGGATAGAAAGATGTTCATCTGGAGTAGGGGGAAATATGAAATCATTAGGCAGGAAATTGGAAGAGTAAACTGGAAGGTGTTGTTCTTGGGGAAAAGTACTGAAGGAAGGTGGCGGATTTTCAAGGAATGTTTGTCTGGTGCTCTGCACGACAACGTTCCGGTGAGACAAGGAGGTTTTGGTAGATCGAGAGAACCGTGGTGCACAAAGGTTGTGAAGAATCTAGTTAGGAAGAAAAGAAAGTTGTACAATAGGTTCAGGGAGCTAGGAGATGTTAAGGAATCTACAGGTGTATAAGACTTGTAGAAGGGAGCTTAAAAAGGAAATCAGAAGAGCCAGAAGGGGTCACGAGAAGGCTTTGGCGGGTAGGATTAAGGAGAATCCCAAGGCATTCTACAAATATGTGAAGAGTAAAAGGATGAGAAGAGAAGGGATAGGACCTATAAAAGGTGAAGGGGGAAAAGTCTGTGTGGAACCAGAAGAAATGGCAGAGGTGCTTAATAAGTACTTGCCTCAGTATTCACAGTGGAAAGTGATCTGGGGGGTGGTATTCCAGGAATGCGGCAAACTGAAAAGATTGAGTATGTGGACATTAAGAAAGAGGATGGAACTGTTAAATTCCATCAAGGTAGATAAGTACAGCGTCCGGATGGGATGTACCCCAGGTTACTGTGGGAGGTGAAGGAAGTGATTGCAGAACCCCTGGCGATGATCTTTGCGTCATCGATGGAGACGGGAGAGGTTCCGGAAGATTGGAGGATTGCGGATGTGGTGCCTATTTTCAAGAAGAGGAACAGGGATAGATAGCGCAGGGAATTACCGACCAGTGAGTCTGACCTCAGTGGTCAGTAAGTTGATGGAGAGGATTCTAAGAGATAGGTTTATGAGCATTTAGAAAAGTTTGATATGATCAGAAATAGTCAACGTGGTTTTGTTAAGGGCAGATCGTGCCTTACGAGCCTAGTTGAGTTCTTTGAAAATGTGACTGAACACATTGACGAAGGAAGAGCAGTGGATGTGGCTTACATGGATTTCAGCAAGGCTTATGATAAGGTCCCCCATGCAAGACTTCTTGAGAAGGTGTGAGGGCATGGGATCCAAGGGGCTTTGGCCTTGTGGATCCAGAACTGGCTTACCTGCAGAAGGCAGAGAGTAGTTGTGGATGGGTCTTCTTCTGCATGGAGGTCAATCACCAGTGGAGTGCCCCAGGGATCTGTTCTAGGACCCTTGCTGTTTGTCATTTTCATAAATGACCTGGATGAGGAAGTGGAAGGATAGGTTAGTAAGTTCGCCGACGATACAGAGGTTGGTGGTGTTGTGGATGGTCTGGGGGGATGTCTGAAATTGCAGCGAGACATAGATAAGGATGTAAGACTGGGCGGAGAAGTGGCAGATGGACTTCAACGTGGATAAATGTGTTGTGGTCCATTTTGGCAGGACCGATGGGATGAAGGAGTATAATATCAAGGGTAGGAGTCTTGGCAGTGTTGAGGAGCAGAAGGATCTTGTGATCCAGGTCCATAGGACTCCTAAATCTGCCCCGCAAGTGGAGGATGTGGTCAAGAAGCCGTATAGTGTACTGGCCTTCATTAATTGAGGGATTGAGTTTAGGAGTCGGGAGGTAATGCTACAACTTTATAAGACTCTCGTCAGACTCCACTTGGAGTACTTTGTGCAGTTCTGATCGCTTCACTGTAGGAAGGATGTGGAAGCTATTGAGAAGGTGCAGAGGAGATTTACAAGGATGTTGCCTGGATTGGGGGGCATGCCTTAGGTTGAGGGAGCTAGATCTTTTCTCCCTGGAGAGACGAAGGTTGAGAGGCGACCTGATAGAGGTTTATAAGATGTTGAGAGGAATAGAGAGAGTGGATTCTCGGAGGCTATTTCCCAGGGCTGAAATGGTCGCTACGAGAGGGCACAGATTTAAGGTGCTGGGGGGCAAGTACAGAGGAGATGTTAGAGGTAAGTTTTTCACTCAGAGGGTGGTGAGTGAATGGAATCGGCTGCTGTCAGTGGTGGTAGAGGCGAACTCGCTGGGGTCTTTTAAGAGACTTCTGGATGAGTACATGGGATTTAATGGGATTGGGAGTTACAGGTAGTTCTATGGCCTGGTAGGTATAGATATGATCGGCACAACTTGTGGGCCGAAGGGTCTGTTTGTGCTGTAGTGTTCTACGTTCCATGTTTCTATAACTATAAGGTTCATGGTGGGAGATATCGGAGGGATGTCCAAGGTAGATTGTTTACTCAGAGAGTGGTTGGGATGTGGAATGCACTGCCTGTTATGATAGTGGAGTCGGACAATTTAGGAACTTTCAAGCGGTGATTGATAGGCACTTGGAACACATCAGAATGACAGCGAGTGGGATAGTTCGATCTTGGGTTCGGACGTAGGTCAGCACAACATCGAGAGCCGAAGGGCCTGTACAGTGCTGTACTGTTCTATATGTTCTATGCGAATTATTAGTTTATTATAAAATGAGTCTTGTTGAATAGGAAAGTCAAGCTTATTAACATATAATATGAAATATAAGAGTAAACTAATTATTCTTTTGAAATACCCTAAGTCATATAAAAACACACTCAACAATAAGAAAGTAAAAAAAAAAGGAATTCTGCAATGATGAGAAGTCAGTGATTCAAAGGGAAAAGGGATAGATTCTGGGGATAATGGAACGAACGTATGAGAGTTCGACTAGGTTAGAGTTGTTTTCACTGGAGTTCAGACGAATGAGGAGGAATCTCATAGAGACGTATAAAATTCTAACAAGACTAGACAGCGTAGATGCAGAGAGGATGCCCCAGTGGTGCAGAGGGGATGTACAGAATCAGGAGTCACAGTCTGAGGATTCGGGGTAGAACATTTAAGACAGAGATAAGGAGACATTTCTTCACCCAAAGAGTGTTGAGCCTGTGGAATTCATTACCACAGGAAGTAATTAATGCCAAAACATTGAATGTATTCAAGAGGCAGCTGGATATAGCACTTGGGGAATGGGATCAAAGGTTATGTGGAGAAAACAGGATTAGGATATTGAGTTGGATGATCAGCCATGATTGTGATGAATGACAGAGCAGACTCAAAGGGCCGAATCGCGTCCTCCTTTTTGTACCTTCTATGTTTCTCTATGCATATAAGCTAGAGTCCCTGAAATAGCGTCTGGGTTACATGGTTGATCTGTCAGTCAGCGCTGAGCTGCAAAACATTCAATGACTTTTACACTCCCTTTCAAGTGTCCTCATTGACACACCTAGGCACCTCCTCGAAAATTCAATTAAATTTGTTAGACGAACAGGACAGGTTCATATATGATGGAATTTTTTATGCAACTTTGTGAAGCCTCAAGTGTGATTATACATGCTCAAAACTGCAGACTGCCCTGTATAAAATGATCACTATTATAGATTTTGTTTGCAATCCTATTCACCCTTATTATTATCCTGGTACCAAAATTGACTCCACTGCTTGGATTTTTCTTTGACTAGGAAGAAGGAATGGATCTCATGAACAGAGAGACAGCCCATGAGAGGTAAGATTAGAGCAGTATTTCTTCAGAATCAAAGTCTGAACCATTGGTGCCATTAGTTAGTTTGCAACTATATTTTTGGATATTCTAGCCGGCCTTTATTTCAAAATAATTTTACTTAAAGCAACTACGACAAAGAACAGTACAACACAGGAAGAGGTCCTTTGGTCCTCCAAGCCTGCGCCGCTCATGCACCCAACTAGACCATTTGTTTGTATCCTCTATTCCCAGTCTGTTCATGTGGCTATCTAGATAAGTCTTAAACAATCCCAGTGTGTCTGCCTCAACCACCCTGCTTGGCAGTGCATTCCAGGCCTCCCACCACGCTCTGTGTAAAATACATTCCCTCTGACATCAATGTTGAATCTTGCCCCCTTTCGCACCTTGACCCCTTGTGTTCATCACCTCCGATCTGTGAAAAAACTTTGCTCTGTTCACCCTATCTATGCCCTTTATAATTTTATACACCTTTATTAGGTCCTCATCCTCCGTTTTTCCAGGGAGAACAACCCCAGTTTATCCAATCTCTCCTCATAGCTAACTGTGACGTAAGGGAAGGTGTTTTACAAGTAGCATATATTGCTGAATTAAGACTTTGCTATTGCTCTGTTTTGTATTTTCACATTTCATATAGAATGTATATATTACCGCCTCTTAACACCAATTAATAGTCTCTGGTCTTTCCATGTTAATTATGAATCTGTGTTTTAAACAGGGGAGTACAGGCAGCAATGCAGATGAGTGTTTCATGGGAAGAGAGCTTGAACCTGGTGAGTGATCAATGTACATGATGAGAAATATCCTTAGTTATTCAACTCGCATAGATGGTTCTAACCATAGCTGATTCCAGTTCTCTGATGGAGTGATGTGCCCTTGAGAAAGTTTTTGCTTCAGTATCTGTAAAATCTCCAATTGTGGTCAGACATGGCAGGAAAAAAAACTTTGAGCATTTCTTACTTCAATCTCTTGGAATAAATTGACCAATTAATCCAGACCACGTGATTTCATCATGGACACAGCTTTGTGAGCAGTGTCTGATAAAAGTGGCTCACAAACTCCAAACAAATGTAAACTAAGTGGATGTACAACCTAAAAAATATGTACAGTGTACAATTTAATCATAGAAACCTACAATGCAAAAGGAGGCCATTCGGCCTCTTGAGCCTGCAGCGACAATAATCCTACTCAAGCCCTAGCGCCTTAACCCCATGTACTTACCCATTAATCCCTCTGACACTGAGGGGCAATTTAGCATGGCCAATCAATTTCATCTGTCAGTGAAGAAACTGATTGTACTTGTGTATCTCATTGAGGTAATAATAGAACAAAGAAAATTACAGCACAGGAACAGGCCCTTCAGTCTTCCAAGCCTATGCTGACCATGCTGCCCAACTAAACTTACACCTCCTACCATTCCAGAAGCCATATCCCTCTAGTCCCATCCTATTCATGTACTTGTCAAGATGCCCCTTGAAAGTCACTATCGTATCCGCTTCCACTACTTACCACGGCAATGGGTTCCAGGCACCCATTACTCTCTGTATAAAAAATCTGTCTCTTACATCTCGTTTAAACCTTGCCCCTCACACATTAAACTTACGCACCCTAGTAATTGACACTTCCATCCTGGCTTCCACTTCCAGTCTGTTATCTCTCTCACAATTTTGTATCAGGTCTCCCGTCAACCTCCGTCGCTCCAGTGAGAACAAAGAACTTCTCCTCATAGTTAATGCCCTCCATGCCAGGCAACATCCTGGTAAATCTTTTCTGTACCCTCTCCAAAGCCTTCACATCCTTCTGGTAATGCAGCGACCAAAGGATTGGAGGATTGCGGCTGTGGTTCCTATTTTCAAGAAAGGGAACAGGGATAGGCCGGGAAATTACTGATCCATGAATCTAACCTCAGTGGTTTGTAAGTTGATGGAGAGGATACTGAATGACAGGATTTACAAACATTTAGAGAAGTTTAGCATGGTCAAAAATAGTCAGCATGGCTTTGTCAAGGGCGGGTTGTGCCTTATGACCCTGGTTCAGTTCTTTGAAAATGTGACTAAGCACAGTGACGAAGGAAGAGCGTTGGACGTGGTTTATATGGACTTCAGCAAGGCATTTGATGAGGTCCCCCATGCAAGACTTCTTGAAAAAATGAGAGGGTATGGGATCTAAGAAGCTGATGTCTTGTGGATCCAGAACTGGCTTGCCTGCAGAAGGCAGACAGTGGTTGTGCATGGGTCTTTTTCTGCATGGAGGTCGGTCGCCAATAGAGTGTCCCAGGAATCTGTTCTGGGACCCTTGCTGTTTGTAATTTTCATAAATGACCTGGATGAGGAAGTGGAGGGATGGGTTGGTAAGTTTGCCGATGACACGAAGGTTGGTGGTGTTGTGGATAGTCTGGAGGGATGTTAGAAGTTGCAGCGAGACGTAAATAAGATGCAAGACAGAGAAGTGGCAGATGGACTTCAACACAGATAAATGTGTAATGGTCCATTTTGGCAGGACCAATGGAAAGAAGGAGTATAATATCAAGGGTAGGACTCTTAACAGTGCAGAGGATCAGAAGGACCTTGGGGTCCGGGTCCATAGGACTCTTAAATTGGCCTCGCAGGTGGAGGATGTGGTCAACAAGGCATATGGTATACTGGCCTTCATTAATAGAGGGATTGAGTTTAGGAGTCGGGAGGTAATGCTGCAACTTTATAAGACCCTTGTCAGACTCCACTTGGAGTACTGTGCGCAGTTTTGGTTGCCTCACTATAGGAAGGACGTGGAAGCTATTGGAAGGGTGCAGACGAGATTTACAAGGATGTTGCTTGGATTGGGGGGCATGCCGTATGAAAATAGGTTGAGGAAGCTCGGTCTTTTCTCCCTGGAGAGATGTAGGTTGAGAGGCGACCTGATAGAGGTTTATAAGATGTTGAGAGGTATAGAGGTACCTCTGTACCTCTATAGATGTTTAGAGGTATAGAGAGGGTGGATTCTCTGAGGCTATTTCCCAGGGCTGAAAATGGTCATACAAGAGGACATAGGTTTAAGGTGCTGGGGAGTAGGTACAGAGGAGATGTCGGTGTTAAGTTTTTCACTGAGAGGGTGGTGAATGAGTGGAATCCGCTGCTGTTGGTGGTGGTTGAGGTGAACTCGCTGGGGTCTTCTAAGAGACTTCTGGATGAGTACAAGGGATTTAATGGGATTGAGGGTGGTTAGGGAGTGGAATGCCCTGCCTGCAGCAGTTGTAGATGCGCCAAGTTTGGTGGCATTTAAGAGGTTAGTTGATAAGTATATGGAAGAGAAGGGAATGGTTTAGTTTGGAGGGTCATTGCTTTTTGTATTGGTCGGTGCAACATCGAAGGCCGAAGGGCCTGTTCTGTGCTGTAATGTTCTATGTTCTATGAGGGTTATAGATAGGCCTGGTAGGTAAGGATATGATCGGAGAAACTTGTGGGCCGAAGGGCCTGTTTGTGCTGTTGTGTTCTATGTTCTATGTTAAAATTGAACACTATATTCCAAGTGTGGCCTACTTAAGGTTCTATAAAGCTGCAATGTGACTTGCCACTTTTTAAACTCAATACCCTGACCGATGAAGGCAAGCATGTTGTATGCCTTCTTGACTATCTTCTCCACCTGCATTGACACTTGCAGTGACTTGTGACTCTATACGCCCAGGTCGCTTTGCCTATCAATACTCCGAAGGGTTCTGCCATTTACTGTATATTTCCTATCTACGTAGAACGTAGAACATTACAGCACAGTACAGGCCCTTTGGCCCTCGATGTTGTGCCGAATATGTCCAATCCCAAGATCAAGCTTTCCCCTCGCTATAATTCTGGAGTGCTCCATGTGCCTATCCAATAACCGTTTGCAAGTTCCTAAAGAGAGTCTGATCCCACTATCACTGCAGGCATCCATTCCACAGGCTAACCACTCTCTGGGTGAAGAATCTACCTCAGACATCCCTCCTATGTCCCTCACCATGAACCTTTATAGTTATGCCCCCTAGTAACAGCCAGATCCACCCAAGGAAATAGTCTGTGCACTTCCACTGTATCAATCTCTCTCATCATCTTATAAACTTCTACTAAATTACTTCTCATCCTCCTCCACTCCAAAGAGAAAAGCCCCAGCTCCCTCAAACTTTCCTCATAAGACCTATCCTCCAAACCAGACAGCATCCTGGTAAATCTCCTCTGCAGTCTCTCCAATGCTTCCACATCCTTCTTAAAATGAGGTGACCAGAACTGAACACAATATTCCAAATGTGGTTTCAGTAACGTCCGGTATAGAACGTAGAACAATACAGCACAAACAGGCCCTTCGGCCCACGAGTTGCGCCAATCACATCTATCAATCCACAGACCTATCTATAACCCCCTATCCTATTCGTTTCCATATACTCATCCAGAAGTCTCTTAAAAGACCCCAGTGAGTTTGCCTCAACAACCTCCGACGGCAGTCGGTTCCATTCACTCACCACCCTCTGAGTGAAAAACCTACCCCTGACATCTCCTTTGTATTTGCTTCCCTGCACCTTAAATCTGTGTCCTCTCGTAGTGACCATTTCAGCTCGGGGAAATAGTCTCTGAGAGTCCACCCTATCTATTCCTCTCAACATTTTATAAACCTCTATCAGGTCGCCTCTCAACCTACGTCTCTCCAGTGAGAAGAGTCCCAGCTCCCTCAACCTATCTTCATAAGGCCTGCCTCCCAATCCAGGCAGCATCCTTGTAAATCTCCTCTGAACTCTCTCAATAGCCTCTACATCCTTCCTATAATGAGGCGACCAGAACTGCGCACAATACTCCAACTGGGGTCTGACAAGAGTCTTATAGAGCTGCATCATTACCTCCTGACTCCTAAACTCTATTCCTCGATTAATGAAGGCCAGTACACCGTACGCCTTCTTGACCACTTCCTCCACCTGCGAGGCCGATTTAAGATTCCTATGGACCCGGACCCCGAGATCCTTCTGCTCTACAACACAGCTAAGACTCCTACCCCTTATATTGTACTCCTTCATCCCATTATTCCTGCCAAAATGGACCACTACACATTTATCTGCGTTGAAGTCCATCTGCCACTTCTCTGCCCAGTCTTGCATCCTGTCTATGTCCTGCTGCAACTTTTGGCAACCCTCCAGACCATCCACAACACCACTGATCTTTGTATCGTTGGCGAACTTGCTAACCCATCCCTCCACTTCCTCATGCAGGTCATTTATGAAAATGACAAACAGCAGGGGTCCCAGAACAGATCCCTGGGGCACTCCACTGGTGACCGACCTCTATGCAGAACAAGACCCATCCACAACCACTCTCTGCCTTCTGCCGGCAAGCCATTTCTGGATCCACAAGGCCAAAGCACCTTGGATCCCGTGCCCTCTCACCTTCTCCAGAAGCCTTGCACGTGGGACCTTATCAAACACCTTACTAAAGTCCATGTACACTACGTCCACCACCCTTCCTTTGTCAACATGTTCAGTCACATTTTCGAAGAACTCAACTAGGCTCGTAAGGCATGACCTGCCCTTGACAAAACCATGCTGACTATTTCTAATCAGTCCAAACTTCTCTAAATGTTCATATATCTTATCCCTCAGAAGCCTCCCCATCAGCTTACCAACCACTGAAGTCAAACTCACCGGTCCATAATTTCCTGGACTATCCCTGTTCCCTTTCTTAAAGATAGGAACCACATCCGCAATCCTCCGGAACCTCTCCCGTTTCCACGGACGACGCAAAGATCATCGCCAGGGGCTCTGCAACCGCTTCCCTCACCTCCCACAATAACCTGGGGTACATCCCATCCGGTCCCGGCAACTTGTCTATCTTGATAGAATTTAACAGGTCTAACACCTGTTATGGAGGTGTTAGAACTATGAAGTCTCTGAAGTCCATCTCTGGACTCTTGCCTGTGCCACAGGATAGTTTAGAGAAGAACAGAGAGTGGGAATGTTTGAACTCGTGGCTGCGGGGATGGTGCAGGAGGGATGGGTTCAGGTTCCTGAACAATTGGGACTCATTCTGGAATACGTGGGACCTCTACAAGAGAGATGGTCTATACCTGAACCAGAGGGGAACCAATATCTTGGGGGGAGAATTTGCAAAGGCTATGCAGGGGGCTTTAAACTGATTCAGAGGGGGGGTGGGATCCTGAGTAGTTTGGATGTTAAGAAGGACGAGAACAGGGGGGTCATAGATGAGAACTGTAAAGCACAGCAGTGTACGGGTGGAGTAGGGCATGGTTTGAAATGCGTATACTGTAATGCAAGAAGTATTCGCAATAAGGTGGAGGAACTTGCAGCTTGGACCAGTACCTGGAACTTCGATGTTGTGGCCATTTCAGAGACATGGATAGAGCAGGGACAGGAATGGTTGTTGCAGGTTCCGGGGTTCAAATGCTTCAGTCAGAGTAGAGAAGGAGGTAGAAGGAGGGGAGGAGTGGCATTATTAGTCAAAGACTGTATCACTGTGACAGAAAGGAAGTTTGATGAGGACTTGTCTGTTGAGGTAGTATGGGCTGAGATTAGAAACAGGAGAGGAGAGGTCACCCTGTTGGGAGTCTTTTATAGACCTCCTAAAAGTTCTAGAGAGGTAGAGGAAAGGATTGCAAAGTCAATTCTGGTCAGGAGTGAAAGTAATAGGGTAATTGTTATGGGGGACTTTAACTTTACTAATATTGATTGGAATAGCTATAGCTCTAGCTCGTTAGAGGGGTCAGTTTTTGTACAAAGTGTGCAGGAAGGTTTTTTGACTCAGTATGTAGATAGGCCAACTAGAGGTGAGGCTACATTGGATTTGGTGCTGGGCAATGAGCCAGACCAGGTGTTAGGCTTGGAAGTTGGTGAACATTTTGGTGATAGTGACAACAACCTCAGAGGGTGATTTAGCTAATTGGATTAGGAATTGGCTAGCAGATAGAAGACAGAGGGTGGTGGTTGATGGGAGATATTCATCGTGGAGTTCAGTTACAAGTGGTGTACCTCGGGTCTGTTTTGGGGCCTCTGCTGTTTGTAATTTTTATAAACGATCTAGATGAGGGTATTGAAGGATAGATGAGGAAATTTGCAGATGACACCAAAGTCGGTGGAGTGGTAGATAGTGAAGAGGGGTGTTATAGTTTGCAGAAAGACTTGGACAAGTTGCAGAGCTGGGCTGAGAGGTGGCAAATGGAGTTTAATGTGGAAAAGTGTGAGGTAAGGCACTTTGAACATAGAACATTACAGCGCAGTACAGGCCCTTCGGCCCTCGATGTTGCGCCGGCCAGTGGACCCTCTAACCTAAACTATTCCAATATCATCCATATGCCTATCCACCGAACATTTGAATGCCCCCAAAGTAGGCGAGTCCACAACTGCTGCAGGCAGGGCATTCCACGCTCTCACCACCCTCTGTATAAAGAACCTGCCTCTGACATCCGTCCTATAACTACCACCTCTTAATTTAAAGTTATGTCCCCTCGTGTTGGTCATCACCATCCGAGGAAAAAGGCTCTCACTATCCACCCTATCCAATCCCTTGATCATCTTATACGCCTCAATTAGGTCACCGCGTAACCTTCTCTCTAATGAAAATAACCTCAGGTCCCTCAGCCTTTCCTCATAAGGCCTTCCCACCATACCAGGCAACATCCTGGTAAACCTCCTCTGCACCCTTTCCAATGCTTCCACATCTTTCTTATAATGCGGCGACCAGAACTGTACGCAATATTCCAAATGCGGCCGCACCAGAGTTTTGTACAGTTGTAACATAACCTCACGGCTCTTA
The DNA here is from genome assembly GCA_024679065.1 of Sphyrna mokarran. Classification (NCBI taxonomy): domain Eukaryota; kingdom Metazoa; phylum Chordata; class Chondrichthyes; order Carcharhiniformes; family Carcharhinidae; genus Sphyrna; species Sphyrna mokarran. Next base: position 135,239,749 of record JAGIQG010000004.1, on the reverse strand, counting down.
AATTCAATCCCTCTACCAATAAAAGCTAACACACCGTACGCCTTCTTAACAACTTTATCAACCTGGGTGCCAACTTTCAAAGAGCTATGTACAAGATCCCTCTGCTCGACAACACTATTAAGGGTTCTTCCATTAGCCGTATATTTCATATGCCTGTTCAAAGGGAGAAGGGAATGCACTCATTCAAAGGGAGAAGGGAATGGTTTAGCTTGGAGGGTCATTGCTTTTTTTTTTCATAATTGGTCGGCGCAACATCGAAGGCTGAAGGGCCTGTTCTGCGCTGTAATGTTCTATGTTCTATGTTCTACAATTCGGTTATGTTCACCTTAGTGATGGATAGGGATAGGCATGAAGCTGGGGGCAGTAGTTATAGCTGGGGGAATGGTAATTATGAGGCCATAAGGAGAGAATTAGGGTGCATAGGTTGGACTAGGAAACTACAGGGACTGGGAACATCTGAAATGTGGAGCTTATTCAAGGAGCAGCTACTGCGAGTCCTTGATAAGTATGTCCCTGTCAGGCAAGGAGGAAATGGTCGAGTAAGGGAACCATGGTGTACTAAAAAAGTTAATTCGCTGGTTAAAAGGAAAAAAGAGGCTTATGTCAGGATGAGGCTTGAAGGCTCAGTTAGTGCAATGGATAGCTATAGATTAGCCAGGAGTGAGCTAAAGAGTGAGTTGAGGAGAGCTAAAAGGGGACACGAGAAGACTTTGGCTGATAGGATCAAGGAGAATCCTAAAGCTTTCTTTAGATATGTTAAGAATAGAAGATTGGTTAGGGCAAGATTAGGGCCAGTCATAGACAGCAGTGGGAAGTTGTGCGTGGAGCCTGAAGAGATTGGAGAGGCACTGAACAAATGTTTCTCTTCGGTATTCACGCAGGGAGATGTAAATGTAGTTGTGGAGAACACTGGGATACAGGGTTGCAAACTGGAAAGTATTGAAGTAGATAAGGAGGATGTGCTAGATATTCTTGAGGGTTTGAAGTTAGATAAGTCCCCTGGGCCGGACGGGATTTACCCTAGGATTCTCTGGGAGGCAAGAGAGGTGATTGCAGAGCCTCTGGCTCTGATCTTCAGGTCGTCGTTGGTTACAGGTATAGTGCCGGAAGACTGGAGGATAGCGAATGTGGTCCAATTGTTCAAGAAGGGGAAGAGAGACTTTCCGGGGAATTATAGGCCAGTGAGTCTTACTTCTGTTGTGGGCAAAGTATTGGAGAGAATTATTAGGGATAGGATTTATAGTTATTTAGAGAGAAATGAATTGATTGGGGATAGTCAGCATGGTTTTGTGAAGGGTAGGTCGTGCCTTACTAACCTTATTGAGTTTTTTGAAAAAAGTGACCAAAGAGGTGGATGGGGGTAAGGCAGTTGATGTGGTATATATGGACTTTAGTAAGGCGTTCGATAAGGTGGCCCATGGAAGGCTTCTGCAGAAAATGCAGATGTATGGGATTGAGGGTGATTTAGCTAATTGGATTAGGAATTGGCTAGCAGATAGAAGACAGAGGGTGGTGGTTGATGGAAGATATTCATCGTGGAGTTCGGTTACAAGTGGTGTACCTCAGGGATGTGTTTTGGGGCCCCTGCTGTTTGTAATTTTTATAAATGATCTGGATGAGGGTATTGAAGGATGGATTAGTAAATTTGCGGATGACACCAAAGTCGGAGGAGTGGTAGATAGTGAAGAGGGGTGTTCTAGTTTGCAGAGAGACTTGGACAAGTTGCAGAGCTGGGCCGAGAGGTGGCAAATGGAGTTTAATGTGGAAAAGTGTGAGGTAATTCACTTTGGCAGGAATAACAAATGTGTAGAGTATAGGGCTAATGGTAGGATTCTTAATAGTGTTGACGAACAGAGGGATCTTGATGTATGTGTGCATAGTTCCCTGAATGTTGGCAATCGAGTCGATAAGGTTGTTAAGAAGGCATACGGAGTCTTAGCTTTTATTGGTAGGGAGATTGAATTTCGGAGCCGCAACGTCATGTTGCAACTGTACAAAACTGTAGTGCGGCCGCACTTGGAGTATTGTGTGCAGTTCTGGTCTCCGCATTATAAGAAAGATGTGGAGGCATTGGAGAGGGTACAGAGGAGGTTTACCAGGATGTTGCCTGGTATGGAGGGCAGGTCTTATGAAGAGAGGCTGAGGGATTTGAGGTTGTTTTCGTTAGAAAGGAGGCGGCTAAGAGGAGACCTTATTGAAACATATAAGATGATTAGAGGTTTAGATAGGGTGGACAGTGATAGCCTTTTTCCTAGGATGGAGAAAGCTAGCACGAGGGGACATAGCTTTAAATTAAGGGGTGGTGGTTTTAGGACAGATGTCAGAGGTAGGTTCTTTACCCAGAGGGTGGTAAGGGTATGGAATGCCTTGCCTGCGTCAGTTGTAGATGCGCCAAGTTTGGTGGCGTTTAAGAGGTTAGTAGATAAGTTTATGGATGAAAGGGGAATGGTTTAGGTTAGAGGGTCACTGCTTGTTCCTAATTGGTCGGCGCAACATCGAAAGCCGAAGGGCCTGTTCTGCGCTGTAATGTTCTATGTTAACACATCCTCTTTCCTAACATCCACATACTCAATCTTTTCCGTATGCCTCAAACCTGCAGTTCAATCTCCCAGTTCACTTTCCACCGTGAATACCGAGGCAAATTACTCGTTAAGCACCTCTGCCGTTTCTTCCGGATTCACACAGACTTTTCCCCCTTCACCTTTTATAGGCCCTATCCCTTCTCTTCTCATTCTTTTACTTTTCACATATTTGTAGAAGGCCTTGGGATTCTCCTTAATCTTATCTGCCAAGGCCTTCTCATGACCCCTTCTGGCTCTCCTAATTTCCTTTTTAAGTTCCCTTCTACACACCTTATACTCCTCTAGATCCCTAACATCCCCAAGCTCTCTGAACCTTTTTTTCTTCCTAACCACGTTCACCACTACCTTCATGCACCACGGTTCTCGCGTCCTACCAGAACCTCCTTGACTCCTCGGAACATTGTCTTGCAGTGCCCCAGACAAACATTCCTTGAAAAACCGCCACTTTCCTTCTGTACTCTTCCCCAAGAACACCTCCTTCCAGTTTATGCGTCCAATTACCTGCTAATGTTTTCATATTTCCCCTTACTCCAGACATACACCTTCCTAGCCTGCCTGATCCTATCTCCTTCCATCGCTATCGTGAAAGAGATAGAATTATGATCTCCATTCCCAAGATGCTCACCTACCGAGAGATCCAACACCTGTCCTGGCTCATTAACAAGCACCAGGTCAAGTACAGCCTCTCCTCTCATAGGCTTTTCCACGTACTGTGTCAGGAAACCTTCCTGAACACACCTGACAAACTCCACACCATCCAAACCCCTTACCCTTGGGATATTCCAGTCGATGTTTGGGAAATTGAAATCTCCCATCACGACAACCCTGTTATTTCTACATCTGTCTCAGATCTGTTTCCCTATCTGCACCTCAAATTTCCTGTCGCAATTGGGCAGCCTACAGAATACACCCAGCAAAGTTATCGAGCCTTTGCTGTTCCTAACTTCCACCCACAGAGACTCCGTAGACAATCCCTCCCCATCTTCCACCTTCTCTACAGCCATGTCACTGTCCCTGATCAACAGTGCCACACCACCTCCTCTTTTGCCCCCAACCCTGTCCCTCCTGAAGCACCTGAATCCCAAATAGTTGCAGCATAACTCCACGGCTCTTAAACTCAAACCCCCTGTTAAAAAACGCTAATGCACAATAAGCCTTCTTCATGGCTCTATCCACTTGAGTGGCAGCCTTCAGACATCTGTGGGTATGAACCCTAAGATCTCTCTGTTCCTCCACGTTCCGTAGAACCCTGCCATTGACCCTGTAATCCACATTCAAATTTGTCCTACCAAAATGAATCAGGGTTGAACTCCATCTGCCACTTTTTGGCCCAGCTCTGCATCCTATCAATGTCTCTTTGCGGCGTGAAAGAGCTCTCGCCTCATTCACTACTTCACCAATCTTGCTGCCGTCAGCAAATTTACTAACCCACCCTTCAGCCACTTCTTCCAAGTCATTTATAAAAGTCACAAAAAGCAGAGAATCCAGCACTGATCTCTGTGGCACACTGCTGGGAACTGGCCTCCAGTCCTTTTGGGTTCTTATGGCCAGTTGACATCATCTTCACTGTTCTTTATATCTCCAAGTTTGGTATCATCAGCAAATTTATTCCATTGTCCAAGCCATTTTTGCACGTTTTCTATCCTTAAGTAATTGTTAAAAAAAAATCCTTGTTGGCACTGATTCTCTTAACCCAGCAGCATCAATTTTATTACCTGCCTTTGATGCAATACTTTTTCACACACTTTGTTGAAATCTATGCACTATTTATTGCACTGTCTTTAAATTTGCAGATTGGTTAAAAAAAGCCAACTTATAGTTATAGAATATATCCACAATTAATAAACTAGTAATATCTACAATGGTATGGATGGTACGGTGAAACAGTGATTAGAATTGCTGCTTCACAGCTCCAGGGACCTGGGTTCAATTCCGGCCTTGGATGACCATGCAGAGTTTGCATGTTTTCTCCATTCTCTGTGGGTTTCCTCCAGCTGCTCCGGAATCCTCCCACAGTTGAAAGATATACAGATTAGGTGAAATGGCCGTGCTAAATTGCCCCTGGGTGTCCCAAAGTATATTGGTTAGCTGTAATAGCTATACAAATGTGCAGTTACGGGGATAGAGAGGGGGAGAGGGCCTGGCTGAAATATTCTACCAATGAGTCAGTGCACTTTCAATGGACTCACTGGGCTCTTTTGCATTGTAAAGATTCTATGATACCAATAAAACCTTCTTTGGAATGTCTGTTAAATAGCTATATATCTGTCATTGTGACATTTCATACCCAAACTGCAGAAGACTAAAGTACCTTGTTAATTTTTTCCTTTAGGAAAATAGTTTAGTTTCAAAAATAGATTTTAAAAAATACAGATAGAACGTGAACATAACAGCGCAGAACAGGCCCTTCGGCCTTCAATGTTGCGCCGACCAATTCAGAAACAGCAATGACCCTCTAACCTAAACCATTCCCTTACCGTCCATAAACTTATCTACTGACCTCTTAAACGCCCCCAAACTTGGCGCATCTACAACTGCAGCAGGCAGGGCATTCCATACCCTTACCACCCTCTGGGTAAAGAACCTACCTCTGACATCCGTCCTATAACTACCACCCCTTAATTTAAAGCTATGTCCTGTCGTGCTAGCTTTCTCCATCCTAGGAAAAAGGTTATCACTGTCCACCCTATCTAAACCTCTAATCATCTTATATGTTTCAATAAGGTTTCTTCTTAGCTGCCTTCTTTCTAACGAAAACAACCTCAAATCCCTCAGCCTCTCTTCATAAGACCTGCCCTCCATACCAGGCAACATCTTGATAAACCTCCTCTGCACCCTCTCCAATGCCTCCACATCTTTCTTATAATGCGGGGAACAGAACTGTACACAATACTCCAAGTGCGGCTGCACTAGAGTTTTGTAGAGTTGCAACATGACATTGCGGCTCCGAAATTCAGTCCCCCTACCAATAAAAGCCAAGACTCCATATGCCTTCTTAACCTTATCGACTCGATTGCCAATCTGTATTAGACCTTCCAAAATGCATTATCTCAGATTTGTCTATGTGCCATTTGAGAGACCGAATAGGCTCGGTTTGTACTCTGCAGTTTCGAAGACTGAGAGGGGATCTTATAAAGAAGTATAAGATAATGAAGGGATGGATAAGGTAGAGGTTGAGACACGTGTCCCGCTTAACAAAGATAGCAGGACTAGAGGTCACAGCCTCAAGACTGGGGGGGGGGAGGTGTTGGGTTCAGATCAGAGTTGTGGAGGAGTTTCTTCACGCAAAGGGTAGCGAATCTTTGGAATTCTCTGCGTGAAGAGATGGTGGAGGCTGAATATGTTCAAGTCAAGAGTGGATAGATTTTTGATTGACAAGGGAATTAAGGGTTATGGGGAGAACATAGAACATTAATGTGGAAAAGTGTGAGGTAATGCACTTTGGCAGGAACAATAAATGTGTAGAGTATAGGGCTAATGGTAGGGCTCTTAATAGTGTTGAGGAACAGAAGGATCTTGGTGTATGTGTCAATAGATCCCTGAAAGTAGGCAGTCAAGTGGATAAAGTTGTTAAGAAGGCATATGGAGTCTTAGCTTTTATTGGTAGGGGGATTGAATTTAGGAGCCGCAGCATCATGTTGCAACTGTACAAAACTCTAGTACGGCCGCACTTGGAGTATTGTGTGCAGTTCTGGTCCCCACATTATAAGAAAGATGTGGAGGCATTGGAGAGGGTACAGAGGAGGTTTACCAGGATGTTGCCTGGTATGGAGGGCAGGTCCTATGAAGAGAGGTTGAAGGATTTGAGGTTGTTTTCGTTAGAAAGGAGGCGGCTAAGAGGGGATCTTATTGAAGCATATAAGATGATTAGAGGTTTAGATAGGGTGGACAGTGATAGCCTTTTTCCTAGGATGGAGAAAGCTAGCACGAGGGGACACAGCTTTAAATTAAGGGGTATGAGTTATAGGACGGATATCAGAGGTAGGTTCTTTACTCAAAGAGTGATTAGGGAGTGGAATGCCCTGCCTGCAGCTGTTGTAGATGCGCCAAGTTTGGTGGCGTTTAAGAGGTTAATTGATAAGTATATGGAAGAGAAGGGAATGGTTTAGTTTGGAGGGGCATTGCTTTTTATTTTGGTCGGCACAACATCGAAGGCCGAAGGGCCTGTTCTGTGCTGTAATGTTCTATGTTCTATGTTCTATTACAGCGCAGTACAGGCCCTTTGGCCCTCAATGTTGCTCAACCAATGTAACCAATTTTATGACCCTCTATCCTAAACTATTCCAGTGCTATCCTTATGCCTATCCACTGCCCATTGGAACGCCCTTAAACTTGATGAGTCCACAACTGCTGCAGGCAGGGCATTCCACGCCCTTACTACCCACTGAGTAAAGAACCCACCTCTAGCATCTGTCCTATAATTACCACACCTTAATTTAAAGCTATGTCCCCTCATGCTATCCATCTCCATCCGAGGAAAAAGGCTCTCACTATCCACCCTATCTAACCCTCTGATCATCTTGTATGTCTCAATTAAGCCACCTCTTAGCCTTCTTCTCTCTAACGAAAATAACTTCAAGTCCCTTAGCCTTTCCTCATAAGACGTACCCATCATACCAGGCAACATCCTGGTAAACCTCCTCTGTACCCTTTCTAATGCCTCCACATCTTTCTTATAATGTGGCGACCTAAACTGTACACAAAACTCTGGTGCGGCTGCACTTGGAGTATTGTACAGTTGCAACATGACATCTCGGCTCTGAAATTCAATCCCTCTACCAATAAATGCTAACACACTATATGCCTTCTTAACAACCTTATCAACTTGAGTACGAACTTTCAGAGATCTATGCACCTGTGCACCAAGATCTCTCTGCTCATCCAAGGGAGGCAGCGGTGGCCAGCTCCCTGGAGCTGAACAAAAACAAAAACCTAAAAAACAGAGCAAAAAGGCAGTGCTTATAGGGGACTCCCTAGTGAGGGGGGCGGACAGGCGTTTTCGTGGACGCAGACGGGAGTCGCGGATGGTAGTATGTCTCCCTGGAGCTGGGATTCGGGATGTCTCTGGACGCGTCCCAGACATCCTGAAAGGGGAGGGTGAGGAACTGGAAGTTGTAGTACATATAGGTACTACTGACATAGGCAGGAAGAGGGAAGTGGACATGAAAAGGGATTATAGGGAACTGGGTAGGCAGCTGAGAAACAGGAAAGCGAAGGTCGTAATCTCAGGATTGCTGCCTGTGCCTCGGGAGAGTGAGAGCAGGAATAGTATGAGGTGGAGGTTGAATACGTGGCTGAGGGACTGGAGCAGGGGGCAGGGATTCCGGTTCCTGGATCATTGGGACCTCTTTAGGGGCAGGTGTGACCTGTACAGCAAAGACGGATGGCACCTGAATCCCAGGGGGACTAATATCTTGGCGGGAAGACTGGCTAGGGCTACTGGGGGGACTTTAAACTAGAAAGGTTAGGGGGAGGGAATAGTGATGTGGAGACTGGGAGCAAGGAAGTTAGCTCCCAGGTAGGGAAGGACTCTAGGCAGGATGAGAGGCAGGTTAGACGAGTGGGGGAGAAGGGAAATGTCCAGTCTGAGGGGCTGAGGTGTGTCTATTTTAATGCCAGGAGTGTAGTAAATAAGGTGGATGAACTTAGGGCGTGGATTGCTGCTTGGGATTGTGATGTGGTGGCCATTACAGAGACTTGGATGTCTCAGGGACAGGACTGGGTACTACAGGTCCCGGGATTCAGATCCTTCAGGAAGGACAGGGAGGGAGGCAAAAGAGGTGGTGGAGTGGCACTGTTGATCAGGGACAGTGTCATGGCTGCAGAGAAGGTGGATACCGAGGAGGGAATGTCTACGGAGTCTCTGTGGGTGGAAGTTAGGAATAGCAAAGGGTCGGTGACGTTGCTGGGTGTATTCTATAGGCCGCCCAATAGTGACAGGGAAGTTGAGGTGCAGATAGGGAAACAGATACTGGAGAGATGTAGAAATAACAGAGTTGTTGTGATGGGAGACTTCAATTTCCCAAACATCGACTGGAATATCCCAAGGGTAAGGGGTTTGGATGGGGAGGAGTTTGTTAGGTGTGTTCAGGAGGGTTTCCTGACACAGCACGTGGACAAGCCTACGAGAGGAGAGGCTGTACTGGACCTGGTACTAGCTAATGAACCAGGACAGGTGATGGATCTCTCGGTAGGAGAGCATCTTGGGGATGGAGATCATAATTCTATCTCCTTCACCCTTGCATTGGAAAAGGATAGGATCAGGCAGGCTAGGAAGGTGTTTGTCTGGAATAAGAGGAAATATGAAGACATCAGGCAGATGTTGGGGCGAATAAACTGGAAGGAGGTGTTCTTGGGGAAAAGCACAGAAGGAAGGTGGCAGATATTCAAGGAATGCTTGTCTGGAGCTCTGCACGACAACGTTCCGGTGAGACAAGGAGGTTTTGGTAGGTCGAGGGAACCATGGTGCACGAAGGCTGTGGTGAACCTAGTCAGGAAGGAAAGAAAGGTGTATAAAAGGTTCAAAGAGCTAGGAGATGTTGGGGATCTAGAGAAGTATAAGGCTTATAGAAGAGAGCTTAAAAAGGAAATTAGGAGAGCCAGAAGGGGTCATGAGAAGGCCTTGGCTGGTAGGATTAAGGAGAATCCCAAGGCCTTCTACAAATATGTGAAAAGTAAAAGGATGAGAAGAGAAGGGATAGGACCTATAAAAGGTGAAGGGGGAAAAGTCTGTATGGAACCGGAAGAAATGGCAGAGGTGCTTAATGAGTACTTTGCCTCAGTATTCACGGTGGAAAGTGATCTGGGAGGATGCACTACAAGTTTGCGGCAGACTGAAAAGATTGAGTATGTAGATATTAAGGAAGCGGATGTGTTAGAACTTTTAAATGCTATCAAGATAGACAAGTCTCCGGGACCAGATGGGATGTACCCCAGGTTATTGTGGGAGGTGAGGGATGTCATTGCAGAGCCCCTGGCGATGATCTTTGCGTCGTCGATGGAGACGGGAGAGGTTCCGGAGGATTGGAGGATTGCGGATGTGGTCCCTATTTTCAAGAAAGGGAACAGGGATAGTCCTGGAAATTACCGACCGGTGAGTCTGACCTCAGTGGTTGGTAAGCTGATGGAGAGGCTTCTGAGGGACAAGATTTACGAGCATTTGGAGAAGTTTAGGTTGATTAGAAATAGCATGGTTTTGTAAAAGGCAGGTCATGCCTTACGAGCTTAATTGAGTTCTTCGAAAATGTGACTGAACATATTGACGAAGGAAGAGCAGTGGACGTGGTGTACATGGACTTCAGCAAGGCATTTGACAAGGTCCCACATGCAAGACTTCTTGAGAAGGAAGTAGTCCTTCTTTAGTCGGAGTAGAGAAGGAGGTAGAAGGGGGGGAGGAGTGGCGTTATTGGTCAAAGACTGTATCACGGTGATAGAAAAGAAGTTTGATGAGGACTTGTCTGTTGAGGTAGTATGGGCTGAGATTAGAAACAGGAGAGGAGAGGTCACCCTGTTGGGAGTCTTTTACAGACCTCCTAATAGTTCTAGAGAGGTTGAGGAAAGGATTGCAAGGTCAATTCTGATTAGGAGTGAAAGTAGTAGGGTAATTGTGATGGGGGACTTTAACTTTGCTAATATTGATTGGAATAGCTATAGCTCTAGCTCGTTAGAGGGGTCAGTTTTCGTACAGAGTGTGCAGGAAGGTTTTTTGACTCAGTATGTAGATAGGCCAACTAGAGGTGAGGCTACATTGGATTTGGTGCTGGGCAATGAGCCAGACCAGGTGTTAGGCTTGGAAGTTAGTGAACATTTTGGTGATAGTGACCACAATTCGGTTACGTTCACCTTAGTGATGGATAGGGATAGGCATGAAGCTGGGGGCAGTAGTTATAGCTGGGGGAAGGGTAATTATGAGGCCATCAGGAGAGAATTAGGGTGCATAGATTGGACTAGGAAACTACAGGGACTGGGAACATCTGGAATGTGGTGCTTATTCAAGGAGCAGCTGCTGCGAGTCCTTGATAAGTATGTCCCTGTCAGGCAGGGAGGAAATGGTCGAGTAAGAGAGCCTTGGTGTACGAAAAAAGTTGATTTGCTGGTTAAGAAGAAAAAGGAGGCTTATGTCAGGATGAGGCTTGAAGGCTCAGTTAGTGCAATGGATAGCTATAGATTAGCCAGGAAGGAGGTAAAAAGTGAATTGAGGAGAGCTAAGAGGGGACACGAGAAGATGTTGGCTGATAGGATTAAGGAGAATCCTAAAGCTTTCTTTCGATATGTTAAGAATAGAAGATTGGTTAGGGCAAGATTAGGGCCAGTCATAGACAGCAGTGGGAAGTTGTGCGTGGAGCCTGAAGAGATTGGTGAGGCACTGAATAAATATTTCTCTTCGGTATTCACGCAGAGTGCTGGAAATGTAGCTATGGAGAACACTGAGGTACAGGGTTGCAAATTGGGAAGTATTGTAGTAGATAGGGAGGATGTGTTAGAAATTCTCGAGGGTTTGAAGTTGGATAAGTCCCCTGGGCCGGACGGGATTTACCCTAGGATTCTCTGGGAGGCAAGAGAGGAGATTGCAGAGCCTCTGGCTCTGATCTTCAGGTCCTCGTTGGTTACGGGTGTGGTTCCGGAGGACTGGAGGATAGCGAATGTGGTCCCATTGTTTAAGAAGGGGAAGAGAGACCTTCCAGGGAATTATAGGCCAGTGAGTCTTACTTCTGTTGTGGGCAAGGTATTGGAGAGAATTATTAGGGATAGGATTTATAGTTATTTAGAGAGAAATGAATTGATTGGGGATAGTCAGCATGGTTTCGTGAAGGGTAGGTCATGCCTTACTAACCTCATTGAGTTTTTTGAGAAAGTGACCAGAGAGGTGGATGGGGGTAAGGCGGTTGATGTAGTATATATGGACTTTAGTAAGGCTTTTGATAAGGTGGCCCATGGAAGACTTCTACAGAAAATGCAGATGTGTGGAATAGAGGGTGATTTAGCTAATTGGATTAGGAATTGGCTGGCAGATAGAAGACAGAGGGTGGTGGTTGATGGGAGATATTCATCGTGGAGTTCGGTGACGAGTGGTGTGCCTCAGGGGTCTGTTTTGGGGCCCCTGCTGTTTGTAATTTTTATAAATGATCTGGATGAGGGTATTGAGGGATGGATCAGTAAATTTGCAGATGATACTAAAGTAGGTGGAGTGGTAGATAGTGAAGAGGGGTGTTTTAGTTTACAGAGTGACTTGGACAAGTTGCAGAGCTGGGCCGAGAGGTGGCAAATGGAGTTTAATGTGAAAAGTGTGAGTTAATGCACTTTGGCAGGAACAATAAATGTGTAGAGTATAGGGCTAATGGTAGGGCTCTTAATAGTGTTGAGGAACAGAAGGATCTTGGTGTATGTGTCAATAGATCCCTGAAAGTAGGCAGTCAAGTGGATAAAGTTGTTAAGAAGGCATATGGAGTCTTAGCTTTTATTGGTAGGGGGATTGAATTTAGGAGCGCAGCATCATGTTGCAACTGTACAAAACTCTAGTGCGGCCGCACTTGGAGTATTGTGTGCAGTTCTGGTCCCCACATTATAAGAAAGATGTGGAGGCATTGAGAGGGTACAGAGGAGGTTTACCAGGATGTTGCCTGGTATGGAGGGCAGGTCTTATGAGGAGAGGCTGAGGGATTTGAGGTTGTTTTTGTTAGAAAGGAGGCGGCTAAGAGGAGACCTTATCGAAACATATAAGATGATTAGAGGTTTTGATAGGGTGGACAGTGATAGCCTTTTTCCTAGGATGGAGAAAGATAGCACGAGGGGACACAACTTTAAATTAAGGGGTATGAGTTATAGGACGGATATCAGAGGTAGGTTCTTTACTCAAAGAGTGATTAGGGAGTGGAATGCCCTGCCTGCAGCTTGTTGTAGATGCGCCAAGTTTGGTGGCGTTTAAGAGGTTAATTGATAAGTATATGGAAGAGAAGGGAATGGTTTAGTTTGGAGGGGCATTGCTTTTTATTTTGGTCGGCACAACATCGAAGGCCGAAGGGCCTGTTCTGTGCTGTAATGTTCTATGTTCTATGTTCTA
>JAGIQG010000004.1:135097059-135227007 GCA_024679065.1 Sphyrna mokarran | reverse complement strand
AAGGGTAGGTCATTCCTTACTAACCTCATTGAGTTTTTTGAGAAAGTGACCAGAGAGGTGGATGGGGGTAAGGCGGTTGATGTAGTATATATGGACTTTAGTAAGGCGTTTGATAAGGTGGCCCATGGAAGACTTCTACAGAAAATGCAGATGTGTGGAATAGAGGGTGATTAGCTAATTGGATTAGGAATTGGCTAGCAGATAGAAGACAGAGGGTGGTGGTTGATGGGAGATCTTCATCTTGGAGTTTGGTGACAAGTGGTGTACCTCAGGGGTCTGTTTTGGGGCCCCTGCTGTTTGTAATTTTTATAAATGATCTGGATGAGGGTATTGAGGGATGGATTGGTAATTTGCAGATGATACTAAAGTTGGTGGTGGTAGATATTAGTGAGAGGGGTGTTTTTGTTTACAGAGGACTTGGACAATTTGCAGTGCTGGGCCGAGATGCAGATGGAGTTTAATGTGGAAAAGTTTGAGGAATGCACTTTGGCAGGAACAATAAATGTGTAGAGTATAGGGCTAATGGTAGGGCTCTTAATAGTGTTGAGGAACAGAAGGATCTTGGTGTATGTGTCAATAGATCCCTGAAAGTAGGCAGTCAAGTGGATAAAGTTGTTAGAAGGCATATGGAGTCTTAGCTTTTATTGGTAGGGGAATTGAATTTAGGAGCCGCAGCATCATGTTGCAACTGTACAAAACTCTAGTGCGGCCGCACTTGGAGAATTGTGTGCAGTTCTGGTCCCCACATTATCAGAAGATGGGAGGCATTGGAGAGGTATCAGAGGAGGTTTACCAGGATGTTGCCTGTATGAGGGCGAGGTCCCTATGAAAAGAGAGGTTGAAGGATTTGAGGTTGTTTTTGTTAGAAAGGACGCGGCTAAGAGGGGATCTTATTGAAGCATATAAGATGATTAGAGGTTTAGATAGGGTGGACAGTGATAGCCTTTTTCCTAGGATGGAGAAAGCTAGCACGAGGGGACACAGCTTTAAATTAAGGGGTATGAGTTATAGGACGGATATCAGATATCGCCCTGCCTGCAGCTGTTGTAGATGCGCCAAGTTTGGTGGCGTTTAAGAGGTTAGTTGATAAGTATATGGAAGAGAAGGGAATGGTTTAGTTGGAGGGGCATTGCTTTTTATTTTGGTCGGCACCACATCGAAGGCCGAAGGGCCTGTTCTGTGCTGTATTGTTCTATGTTCTATGTTCTATTAAGGTGGAGGGCATGGGATCCAAGGGGCTTTGGCCTTGTGGATCCAGAACTGGCTTGCCTGCAGAAGGCAGAGGGTGGTTGTGGATGGCTCTTTTTCTGCATGGAGGTCGGTCACCAGTAGAGTGCCGCAGGGATCTGTTCTAGGACCCTTGCTGTTTGTCATTTTCATAAGTGACCTGGATGAGCAAGTGGAGGGATGGGTTAGTAAGTTCGCCGATGACACGAAGGTCAGTGGTGTTGTGGATGGTCTGGAGGGATGTCAAAAGTTGCAGCAGGACATCGACAGGATGCAAGACTGGGCGGAGAAGTGGCAGATGGGCTTCAATGCGGATAAATGTGTTGTGGTCCATTTTGGCAGATCCAACGGGATGAATGAGTACACTATCAAAGGTAGGAGTCTTAGCTGTGTGGAAGAGCAGAGGGATCTTGGGGTCGGGGTCCAGGTCCATAAGACTCTCAAATTGGCCTCCCAGGTGGAGGATGTGGTTAAGAAAGCTTACGGTGTACTGGCCTTCATTCATCGAGGGATTGAGTTCAGGAGTCAGGAGATAATGCTGCAGCTTTATAGGACCCTTGTCAGACCACACTTGGAGTACTGTGCGCAGTTCTGGTCGCCTCACTGTAGGAAGGATGTGGAAGCTATTGAAAGGGTGCAGAGGAGATTTACAAGGATGTTGCCTGGATTGGGAGGCGTGCCTTATGAAGACAGGTTGAGGGAGCTGGGACTGTTCTCCCTGGAGAGACGAAGGTTGAGAGGCGACTTGATAGAACATAGAACATTACAGCACAGAACAGGCCCTTCGGCCTTCGATGTTGCGCCGACCAATATAAAAAGCAATGCCCCTCCAAACTAAACCATTCCCTTCTCTTCCATATACTTATCAACTAACCTCTTAAACGCTACCAAACTTGGCGCATGTACAACCGCTGCAGGCAGGGCATTCCACTCCCGAACAACCCTTTGGGTAAAGAACCTGCCTCTGATATCCGTCCTATAACTATCACCCCTTAATTTAAAGCTGTGTCCCCTCGTGCTAGCTTTTTCCATCCTAGGAAAAAGGCTATCACTGTCCACCCTAACTAAACCTCTAATCATCTTATATGTTTCGATCAGGTCCCCCCTTAGCCTCCTCCTTTCTAACGAAGAGGTTTACAAGATGTTGAGAGGATTAGATAGGGTGGACTCTCAGAGACTATTTCCCAGGGCTGAAATGGTCGCGACGAGAGGGCGCAGATTTAAGGTGCAGGGAAGCAAGTACAGAGGGGATGCTAGGGGAAAGTTTTTCACTCAGAGGGTGGTGAGTGAATGGAATCGGCTGCCGTCGGTGGTACATAGAAAATAGAACATAGAACATTACAGCGCAGAACAGGTCCTTCGGCCTTCGACGTTGCGCCGACCAATTATGAAAAAAAAGCAATGACCCTCCAAACTAAACCATTCCCTTCTCTTCCATAAACTTATCAACTAACCTCTTAAACGCCACCAAACTTGGTGCATTTACAACTGCCACAGGCAGGGCATTCCACTCCCTAACCACGCTCTGGGTAAAGAACCTACCTCTGATATCCGTCCTATAACTATCACCCCTTAATTTAAAGGTGTGTCCCCTCGTGCCGGCTTTCTCCATCCTAGGAAAAAGGCTATCACTGTCCACCCTATCTAAACCTCTAATCATCTTATATGTTTCAATAAGGTCTCCTCTTAGCCGCCTTCTGTCTAACGAAAACAACCTCAAATCCCTCAGCCTCTCCTCATAAGACATGCCCTCCATACCAGGCAACATCCTGGCAAACCTCCTCTGTACCTTCTGCAATGCCTCCACATCTTTCTTATAATGTGCGGAACAGAACTGCACACAATACTCCAAGTGCAGCCGCGCTAGAGTTTTGTATAGTTTCAACATGACGTTGCGGCTCCGAAATTCAATCCCCGTTCCAGTAAAAGCTAAGACTCCGTATGCCTTCTTGACAACCTTATCGACTTGACTGCCTACTTTCAGAGATCTATGCACATATACACCAAGATCCCTCTGTTCTTCAACACTATTAAGAATCCTACCATTAGCCCTATACTCTACACATTTATTATTCCTGCCAAAGTGCATTACCTCACACTTTTCCGCATAAACTCCATTTGCCACCTCTCGGCCCAGCTGTGCAACTTGTCCAAGTCTCTCTGCAAACTAGAACACCCCTCTTCACTATGGTGTCATCCGCAAATTTACTAATCCGTCCTTCTATACCCTCATCCAGATCGTTTATAAAAATTACAAACAGCAGATGCCCCAAAACTGACCCCTGAGGTACACCACTTGTAACCGAACTCCACGATGAATATCTCGCGTCAACCACCACCCTCTGTCTCCTATCTGCTAGCCAATTCCTAATCCAATTAGCTAAATCACCCTCTATCCCATACATCTGCATTTTCTGCAGAAGCCTTCTGTGGGCCACCTTATCGAACACCTTACTAAAGTCCATATATACCACATCAACTGCCTTACTCCCATCCACCTCTTTGATCACTTTTTCAAAAGACTCAATAAGGTTAGTAAGGCACGACCTACCCATCACAAAACCATGCTGACTATCCCCAATCAATTCATTCCTCTCTAAATAACTATAAATCCTATCCCTAATAATTCTCTCCAATACTTTGCCCACAACAGAAGTAAGACTCACTGGCCTATAATTCCCAGGAAAGTCTCTCTTCCCCTTCTTGAACAACGGGACCACATTCGCTATCCTCCATCCTCCGGAACCACACCCGTAACCAACGACGACCTGAAGATCAGAGCCAGAGGCTCTGCAATCGCCTCTCTTGCCTCCCAGAGAATCCTAGGGTAAATCCCGTCCGGCCCAGGGGATTTATCTAACTTCAAACCCTCAAGAATATCTAGCACATCCTCCCTATCTACTTCAATACTTTCCAGTTTGCAACCCTGTACGTCAGTGTTCTCCAGAACTACATTTACATCTCCCTGCGTGAATACCAAAGAGAAATATTTGTTCAGTGCCTCTCCAATCTCTTCAGGCTCCACGCACAACTTCCCAGTGCTGTCTATGACTGGCTCTAAACTTGCCCTAACCAATCTTCTATTCTTAACATAACTAAAGAAAGCTTTAGGATTCTCCTTAATCCTATCAGCCAAAGTCTTCTCATGTCCTCTCTTAGCTCTCCTCAAATCACTCTTTAGCTCCCTCCTGGCTGATCTATAGCTATCCATTACACTAACTGAGCCTTCAAGCCTCATCCTGACATAAGCCTCTTTTTTCCTTTTAACCAGCAAATTACCTTTTTTCATCAGCAAATTTACTAATCCAGGTCATTTATAAATCAACAAACAACAGTGGCCCCAAAACAGATCCCTGAGATACAGCACTAGTAACTAAACTCCAGGTTGAATATATCCCATCAACCACCACCCTCTGTCTTCTATCAGCTAGCCAATTCCTCATCCAAATTGCTGAATCTCCCTCAAACCCATGCATCTGCATTTTCTGCAGTAGTCTTACATGGGGAATCTTATGAAATGCCTTGCTAAAATCCATTTACACCACATCAACTGCCTTACCCTTGTCCACCTGTTTGGTCACCTTTTCAAAAAACTCAATAAGGTTTGTGAGGCACGACCTTCCCTTCACAAATCCATGCTGACTATCCCTAATCAATTCATTTCTTTCTAAATGACTTTAAATCCTATCCCTGATAATTCTTTCCAAAACTTTCCCCACAACAGATGTAAGGCTCACTGGTCTATAATTTGCAGGATGGTTTCTGCTCCCTTTCTTAAACAAGGGGACAACATTTGCCATCCTCCAGTCTTCTAGCACTACACCTGTAGCCAACGACAACATGAAGATCAAAGCCAAAGGCTCTGCAATCTCCTCTCTAGCCTCCCAGAGTAACCTGGGATAAATCCCATCCGGCCCAGGGGATTTATCTATTTTCATAGTCTCAAGAATAGCTAACACCTCCTCCTTATGTATCTCAATCCTGTATAGTCTACAACCGTGTATCCCAGTATTCTCCCCAACTCCGTTGACGTTTTCCCATGTGAAGACCGACGAAAAATATTCATTCAGTGCCTCACCAACCCCTACAGGGATACAGAGAAAGTGGGAAAGTGGTACTGAACCACTACAGATCAACCATGATGTTATTGAAAAGTGGGGCAGGCTCGCGGGCCTGGATGGCTTACTCCTGCTCCTATTTCTTATGTTATTATTTCTCTGCCCAAGTCTCCAACTGATCTGTATCCTCTGATCGTCCTCATTGCTATCCGCAAATCTACTAACCTTTGTGTTGTCTGCAAACTTACTAATCAATCCAGTTACATTTTCTTCCAAATTATTTATATGTATGTATATCTATAAAACAAACAGCAATAATGTAGCTGTACTTTGTTACCTGTTTGCCTCACTGAGGAGACAGTTGTAGTAACCCCTGTGTTCTGCATGCAAGCTGTTGAAGATGATAGATTTGCTATATTTTCTTTAAACTGCTTGTGAAGGGGTTGTGAATTGGACAGAACGTTAGTTTCAATGAATGCCTTTACTGCATTATATTGTATTATAGAGAGCATGTATGTGCCGCAACCTAATTATTGCCATCTCATCCAAGTAGAATATTAAACTGTGTTTGAGCCTGCTCTTTGCTAGAATAATTGAGAACAAGTGTTGTTCTGTTCACCCAGAGTGACAATGACCTGGATAAATCTGCCTCGCCAAAGCGTATTGACTTCATTCCAGTGTCACCAGCTCCTTCACCAACCAGAGGAATTGGGAAGGTAGGAGTCATTACACAAGTAACTTGTTCTGATCAGAAAGAGAAAATGTTGTAATTTTTCAAAGAGTGAACCTAGCTTGTCTAATGGGAAGTCATTGTGAAGAAACTAACTCAAGCAGGAGTTTGATGTCTTATGGATAATACTGATCTCAATGCTCCTGTTATTTGCATCCCAGTTATTGTACAGAAATCGGAGTTTGAAAGAGAATTGAGGCAATAGGGTAGAGTGGGGTGGGGAAGTTGGGGTGGATAGGAGGGTGAAAGGGTGATGTGGGCAATGGGGGTGGTGGGAGCTGAGTCAGGCAATGGGAGTGAGTCACAACAGTTATTGGAATATTAAGGAACTGTTATTAATTGAGAATAGCAGTGTATTTGTAAAGTGATAATCTGATCCAGCAGACTGAGCATGGTTTCGTAGCGGGGATTATTATTTAAATGGAGAGAGACTGCAGAAAACTGTAGCACAAAGGGATTTTGGGATCTTTATTCATGAAATCCAAAAAATTAGCATATAGGTGCGGAAGCTAATAGCGAAGGCAAATGAAAAACTGGCTTTTATTTCAAAGGGGCTGGAGTCTAAAAGTAAAGAGATGTTGATGCAACTGTACAAAATACCACGTTTAGAATACTGTGTATAGTTTTGGTCCCCATATTTAAGGAAAGATACATTATCTTTGGAGACAGCAGCAGGGATTTGGGTTCGATTCCTGGCTTGCAACTGTCTGTGTTGAGTTTGCACATTCTCCTTGTATATGTGCGGGTTTCCTCCAGGTACTCCGGCTTTCTCCCATAGTCCAAAGATGTGCAGGTTAGATTGACTGGCCATGCTAAAAATTGTCCCTTAGAGTCCTAAGCTGCTTAGGTTAGAGGGATTAGTGGATAAATATGTGGGGATATTGGGGTAGGGCCTGGGTGATCTGATCGAGGTTTATAAGATGTTGAGAGGTATAGATTGGGTAGATTCTCAGAGGCTATTTCCCAGGGCTGAAATGGTTGCTACGAGAGGACACAGGTTTAAGGTGCTTGGGGAGTAGGCACAGAGGAGATGTCAGGGGTAAGTTTTTCACTCAGAGTGGTGAGTGATTGGAATCGGCTGCCGTCAGTAGTAGTAGACGCAAATTCATTGGGGTCTTTTAAGAACTTCTGGATGAGTACATGGGACTTAATGGGATTGAGGGTTATAGATGGGCCTAGAAGGTAAGGATAACAACTTGTGAACCGAAGGGCCTGTTTGTGTTGTAGTTTTCTAAGTTCTGTGTTCATTTTGCTGTAATTCCTACCAAAATGGATGACCTCACATTTACCAACATGGTACTCCATCTGCTAGACCCTCGCCCACTCATTTAGACTCTCTGTATTCATAGAACATAGAACATAGAACATTACAGCACAGAACAAGCCCTTCGGCCTTCGATGTTGTGCCGACCAAAATAAAAAGCAATGCCCTCCAAACTAAACCATTCCCTTCTCTTCCATATACTTATCAATTAACCTCTTAAACGCCACCAAACTTGGCGCATCTACAACAGCTGCAGGCAGGGCATTCCACTCCCTAATCACTCTTTGAGTAAAGAACCTACCTCTGATATCCGTCCTATAACTCATACCCCTTAATTTAAAGCTGTGTCCCCTCGTGCTAGCTTTCTCCATCCTAGGAAAAAGGCTATCACTGTCCACCCTATCTAAACCTCTAATCATCTTATATGTTTCGATAAGGTCTCCTCTTAGCCGCCTCCTTTCTAACGAAAACAACCTCAAATCCCTCAGCCTCTCCTCATAAGACCTGCCCTCCATACCAGGCAACATCCTGGTAAACCTCCTCTGTACCCTCTCCAATGCCTCCACATCTTTCTTATAATGTGGGGACCAGAACTGCACACAATACTCCAAGTGCGGCCGCACTAGAGTTTTGTACAGTTGCAACATGATGCTGCGGCTCCTAAATTCAATCCCCCTACCAATAAAAGCTAAGACTCCATATGCCTTCTTAACAACTTTATCCACTTGACTGCCTACTTTCAGGGATCTATTGACACATACACCAAGATCCTTCTGTTCCTCAACACTGTTAAGAGCCCTACCATTAGCCCTATACTCTATACATTTATTGTTCCTGCCAAAGTGCATTACCTCACACTTTTCCACATTAAACTCCATTTGCCACCTCTCGGCCCAGCTCTGCAACTTGTCCAAGTCACTCTGTAAACTAAAACACCCCTCTTCACTATCTACCACACCACCAACTTTAGTATCATCTGCAAATTTACTGATCCATCCCTCAATACCCTCATCCAGATCATTTATAAAAATTACAAACAGCAGGGGCCCCAAAACAGACCCCTGAGGCACACCACTCGTCACCGAACTCCACGATGAATATCTCCCATCAACCACCACCCTCTGTCTTCTATCTGCCAGCCAATTTCTAATCCAATTAGCTAAATCACCCTCTATTCCACACATCTGCATTTTCTGTAGAAGTCTTCCATGGGCCACCTTATCAAACGCCTTACTAAAGTCCATATATACTACATCAACCGCCTTACCCCCATCCACCTCTCTGGTCACTTTCTCAAAAAACTCAATGAGGTTAGTAAGGCATGACCTACCCTTCACGAAACCATGCTGACTATCCCCAATCAATTCATTTCTCTCTAAAATCCCCAATCAATTCATTTCTCTCTAAAAGTCTCTCTAAAAGTCTCCTTTGCAGACTTTCAGCATCCTCTGCACACTTTGGTCTTCCACCCATCTTAGTGTCATCTGTGAATTTTAATACACTACACTTGGTCCCCAACTCCAAATCATCTATGTAAGTCATAAAACATTTGTGGTCCCAACACTGATCCCTGAGGCACACCACTAGTCACTGATCGCCAATCAGAAAAAGACCCATTTATCCTCACTCTTTGCTTTCTGTTTGTTAACCAATCTTCTATCCATGTTAACACATTACCCGTAATGCTGTGCACCTTTATCTTATGTAGCAGTGTTTGGTGTGGCACCTTGTCAAATGCCTTCTGGAAATCCAGATACACCACATCCACAGATTCCCCATTGTCCACTACACATGTAGTGTTCTTAAAGAATTTTACCAAATTAATCAAACATGACCTTCCCTTCATGAACCCGTGCTGCATCTTACCAATAGGACAATTTAGATCCAGATGTCTCGCTATTTCTTCCTTGATGATAGATTCAAGCATTTTCCCTACCACGGAAGTTAAGATAACCAGCCTATGGTTACCTGCCTTTTGTTTACTTTTTTTAAACAGTAGCGTCACATTTGTTGTTTTCCAATCTGTGGAAACCACCCCAGAATCCAACGAATTTTGGTAAATTACCACTAGTGCATTTGCTATTTCTCCCACCATCTCTAATAGCACCCTGGGATGCATTCCATCAGGATCAGGAAACTTGTCTACTTTTAGTCCCATTAACTTGCCCAGTATTATCTCTTTTGTGATAATGATAGTTTCTAGGTTCTCACCTAGCCTTCCTGTCATCAATTTTTGGGATGTTATTTGTGTCTTTCACTGTGAAGGCCGACACAAAATACCTCTTCGATGCCTCAGCCATTTTCTCATTTCCAGTTATTACATCCCCCTGCTCGTCTCTTAAAGGACCCGTGTTTATTTTTACCACTCTTTTTTGTTTTATTTATTTGTAGAAATGTTTGCTATCTGTTTTTGTTTTCTGAGCTAGTTTATTCTCATAATCCATCTTACCTCTCTTTGTAGCTTTTTTCATGGCTTTCTGCTAACCTTTAAAGATTTCCCAATCCTCTAGTTTCCCACTAATCTCTGCCATTTTGTATGCATTTTCTTTCAATTTGATACACTGCTTTATTTCCTTAGATATCCATGGAGGATTATCTCTTTTTCTGCATTCCTTCCTTATTACTGATATATACTTTTGCTGAGCACAGTGAAAGATCTCCTTGAAGGTCCTCCACTGTTCCTCAATTGTCCTATCATAAAGTTTTTGCTCCCAGTCTACCTTAACCAACTCCTTCCTCATCCCTTTATAATCTCCTTTGTTTGAACAACACGATGGGATGATACTGATCTATGGCTGACAACATCAGACAGTGTTTTACTGCTAAATGATTCTGAACCTATTCATATCGAGGCAACTAAACTTTTGAGAATTTAGGAAACTTCTGTACTAGTTGGAGAGCAGTTTTCTCTTGGTGACTTATTCTGTGATGAAGGACCTGTTGATTGCAAGTTCTTCAGTTTGATACATGAGGGTATTATTGCCAGCGAGGGTAAGAATAGGATGCTTGGGCGGATGAACACGTGACTGAGGAACTGGTGTAAAGGGCAGGGTTTCCAATTCTTGGATCATTGGGACCTTTTCTGGGATAGGTGGGACCTGTACAAGAGAGAAAGGTTACACCTAAACTACAAGGGAACCAATATACTTGCAGGGGTGTTTGCCAGTGTTATTGGGGAGTGTTTAAACTAGATTTGCAGAGGGATGGAAACCAGAATGCCAGAGCAGATGGTGGAAATGGGGTAAAAAGACAGGTTAGTTCATGCAAAATCAGAAATGGAAGAGTTGAGTGTGGTGGAAATAATATTTTGAGGTGTGTCTATTTCAATGCCAAGAGTATTGTGGGGAAGGCAGATGAACTGAAGACGTAGATTGACATGTGGAAATATGACATTATAGCCATTAGTGAAACTTGGCTACAGGAGGGGCAGGACTGGCAGCTCAATGTTCCAGGGTTCCAATGTTTCAGGCGTGATAGAGGTGGTGGGATAAAAGGTGGTGGGGGTGGCGTTGTTGGTCAGGGGAAGTGTTACAGCGGTACTCAGGCAGGATAGATTAGGGAGCTTGTCTACAGAGGCCCTATAGGTGGAGCTGAGAAACAGGAAGGGTGTGACCACATTAATGAGGTTGTATTATAGACCACCTAATAGTCAGAGAATTGGAGGAGCAAATCAGCAGAGAGATAGCAGACAACTGCATGAAACACAAAGTTGTGATAGTAAGGGATTTTAATTTTCTACATTTAGATTGGGACTTGCATACTGTTAAAGGTTTAGATGGGGTAGAGTTTGTAAAATATGTTCAGGAGAATTTTCTACATCAGTATGTAGAGTGCCAACTAGAGGATGCGATATTGGATCTCCTACTGTGAAATGAGTTAGGGCAGGTGATGGTTGTGAGTGTGAGAGAACACTTTAGATCCAGTGATCATAATGCCATTAGTTTCAACCTGATCATGGATAAGGATAGATCTGGTCCTTGGGTTGAAGTTCTGAACTGGAAAAAGGCCACATTTTGATGAAATGAGAAGTGTGGATTGGCACAGGCTGTTCTCTAGTAAGAATGTAAATGGAAAGTGGGAGTCCTTCAAAGCAGAAACTTTGAGAGTGCAGAGTTTGTATATTCCTGTCAGGATTTAAGGCAAAGTAAATAGGAATAAGAAACTTTGGTTCTCGAGGGAGATTGTAACACTGATTAAGAGGAAGAGAGAGTTTTATGAAATGTACAGGCAGAAAGAAACATATATCAGATGCCTGAGGAGTATAAAATGTGCAAGAAGATACTTAAGAGGGAAATCAGGAGGGCTAAAAGAAGACATGAGGTTGCTTTGGCGGATAAAGTGAAGGAAAATCCAAAGACCTTCTATAGGTATGTTAGGAGCAAAAGGATAATGAGAGATAAAATTGGTCTTCTTGAAGACCAGAGTGGTAGACTGTGTGGAACCAAAAGAGATGGGGGAAATACTAAATAGGTTTTTTTTTGCATCCGTGTTTACTCAGGGAACGGGCATGGTGTCTATGGAAATAGGGCAAACAGGTAGGGAGGTCATGGAACCTTTACAGATTAAAGAAGAGGAGGTGCTGGCTATCTTGAGGCAAATCAGAATGGATAAATCCCCAGGACTGAACAGAGTATTCCCGTGGACTTTGAGGGAGGCTAGTAGTGAACTTGCAGAAGCCCTGGCAGACACATTTAAAATGTCAGTATGCCCGGGGGAGGTGCTGGTTGATTGGAGGGTGGCTCATATTGTTCCGTTGTTTAAAAAAGGTTCCAAAAGAAATCTGGGAAATTATAGGTCAGTAAGTTTGATGTTGGTGGTGGGCAAGTTATTGGAAGGTGTGATAAGGGTTAGGATCTACAAATATTTGGATAGACAGGGACTTATTAGGGAGAGTCAACTTGTTTTTGTGCATGGAAGGTCATGTTTGACCAATCTAAGAGTTTTTTGAGGAGGTTACCGGGAAAGTGGATGAAGGAAAGGCAGTGGATGTTGTTTATCTGGATTTTAATAAGGCCTTTGACAAGGTCCCTCATGGGAAGTTAGTTAGGAAGGTTCAGTTGCTAGGTATACGTGGGGAGGCAGTAAATTAGATTAGACATTGGCTCAATGGAAGAAGCCAGAGAGTGGTTGTGGAGGATTGCTTCTCTGAGCGGAGGTCTGTGACTAGTGGAGCGCTGCCGGGATCGGTGTTGGGTCCATTGTTGTTTGTCGTCCATATCAATGATTTGGATGATAATGTGGTAAATTGGATCAGCAAATTTGCTGATGATACAAAGATTGGAGGTGGAATGGACAGTGAGGAAAGTTTTCAAAACTTGCAGAGGGATTTAGACCAACTAGAAAAATGGGCTGAAAAATGGCAAATGGAATTTAACGCAGACAAATGTGAGGTATTGCACTTTGGAAGGACAAACCAAAGTAGAGCATAGAGGGTAAATGGTAGGAATCTGAAGAGTGCAGTTGAACAGAGGGATCTGGGAATACAGGGACAGAATTTCCTAAAAGTGACGTCACAGGTGGATAGGGTTGTAAAGAGTGCTTTTGGTACATTGGCCTTTATAAGTCAGAATATCGAGTATAAATGTTGGAGTGTTATGGTAAGGTTATATAAGGCATTGGTGAGGCTGAATTTGGAGTATTGTATACAGTTTTGGTCACCTAGTTACAAGAAGGATGTAAATAAGTTTGAAAGAATGCAGAGAAGGTTCGTGAGGATGTTGCCGGGACTTGAGAAGCTGAGTTAGAGGGAGATTGAATAGGTTAGGACTTTATTCCCTGAAGCATAGAAGCATTTGATAGAGGTGTATAAGATTTTGATGGGTTCAGATAGAATGAATGCAAATAGGCTTTTTCCACTGAGGCTAAGGGAGAAAAAAATCAGAGCATATTTTCTCCTTTAAGGGTGAAAGAAGAAAAGTTTAAAGAGAATATTAGGGGGGCTGCCTTCACGCAGAGAGTGGTGGGAGTGTGGAATGAGCTGCTGGATAAAGTGGCAAATGTGGGGTCACTTTCAACATTTAAGAAAATCTTGGACAGGTTCATGGATGAGAGAGGTGTAGTGGGATATGGTCCAAGTGCAGGTTAGAGGGACTAGCCAAAAAATGGTTCGGCACAGCCAAGAAGGGCCTATAGGCCTGTTTCTGAGCTGTAAATTTTCTATGATTTTTTTTCAATGGTTCCAAAGAAATCCAGCTTAAATCTTGAGCTCTCTTCATCTGCTTTGGCTTAATCTCCCCTATTCTTTATTGTTAAGTTTCTATATATGCTTATACAACAGCCTTCCTACTTGCTGCTGACAGGTCATGAATTTTTGTTCAGATATTGACTATTTGTTATTTTTCCCTCTCCAGCAATGCTTCTCACCTTCCTTGCAGATTTTTGTGAGTAGCAATGGGCTCCCTCCAAGTCCCACTCCCAGCCCAACAAGAAGGTTTGCCACGTAAGTGCTATTTTAGAAGTATATTGGAAATGTTTTTTGATGTGTAGGGAATGTAATGTTGCCTGAATGTATTTTGGTGGTTTTTAAAAAATATTTCATTCGCTATAGTAAACTCCTATTGTTCATGATCCCCTCTTATTGTGATCCCTGTATTGTGAAGTTGCTTATTCCCATAAATATATTTGTACATGTGGCCCCTAAACAACTTGTAATTTAGAATGTCGAATGCTCAACTTTCCTACAAGTGCAGGGCGCACTGTGCAGGCACCACCTCTGCATGTGCGCGAGAATGTGTACTGAGAGCACTGACAGTGTGAGCAAGGAACAGTACTTGTGCGTGGGCAAGTTTGCTGTTCATGTTTTTGCACGTAGAGAGAAGTTATGGAAAACCCTGCAAATGGTGGGAGTTTACTGTGTCTAGGTGTGGGCATTGCTGATTAGACTAACATTTACTGCCTGTTCCCTTAGGGTGAAGATGACTGTTAAAACACTAAATTGCAGTTGTTAAAGGCAAGTAGACTTGGCACTCAAAAGGGAGCTGGGCTATTAACTGAAAAGGAAGAAGTTGCAGATTTATGGGGAGAAGACTGGAGAATGACACTGAGCTGAATGGTCACTTGCACTGAAAGAACTCTTATTGCTGTTTATAGTGGGTTTTTCTCTGGTTCACTGACTCATCTATAGAGAAAAATTATGGGAAAAAAACAGGAAGACTTGCGGGGTAAGATGAATAAGTTTGTGGATGGTGTAAAGGTTGGATGGATGGTTAACAGTGAGGTTACAGGAAGATATAGATGGAATGGTCAAATGGGCAGATAAGTGGCAGATGGAATTTAACTCTGAAAAGTATGAGGTGATGCACTTTGGAAAGAGTAATTTGACAAGAAAATACTCAACGATTGATAGGACACCAGGAGGTTCTGTGGAACACAGAATCTTGGTATGTTTGTCCACGTTTCTCTGAAGACATATATGCATTTAGAAATGCAAGGACTGATTAGGGACTGTCAGCGTGGCTTTGTGGTGGAAAATCATGCAGCGTAAACATTTCTGGAGCATAAAAGGTTGAGGAATGATCTTATCGAGATTTATAAAATATTGAGAGGCACAGATCAGCTAGATAATCAATATCTTTTCCCAAAGGAATGGGAGTCTAAAACTAGAGGGCATAGGTATAAGGTGAGAGGAAAGAGACACAAAGTGTCCAGACGGGCAATTTTTTCACAGAGGGTGGTGAGTATCTGGAACAAGCTGTCACAGGTAGCAGAGGTGGGTACAATTTTGTCTTTTAAAAAGCATTTAGATAGTTACATAGATATGATGGTAATAAAGAAATATAGACCAAATGCAGGCAATTGGTATTTGCTTAGGGGTTTTAAAAAAAAAAGGCGGCTTGGACAAGTTGGGCCAAAAGGCCTGTTTCCATGCTGTAAGTCTCTATGACTTTGTTAGTTGGATGATGAAAAAGGCATGTGGGACACTTGCCTTTATCAATTGAGGCAAAGATTACAAAAGCAGGGAAGCCATGTTGGAGTTGTATAAAACTTTGGTGAGGCCACAGCTGAAGTACTGTGTGCAGTTCTGGTCGTCACATTAAAGGAATGATGTGATTGCTTTGGAGGAGATTCACCAGCATGGAACATGTAAGTTATGGAGAGAAGTTGAATAGACTTGGGTTATTTTGTTGAAGCAGAGAAGATCAAGGTGTACAAATATGAAAGACATAGACAGACTGGATAAGGGACAGCTGTTCCCCTTATTGAAGAGTCACTCATGAGGAGACATAGGCTCAAGATGAGGGCTAGGGGGTTTTGGGGGGGATTTGAGAAAAGCATTTTTTTAGGTTGGTGATGGTCTGGAATGCGCTGCCTGGGAGGATAATAAGATGCATTGCCTCACGTCCTTTAAAAAGTATCTGGATGAGCACTTGGGATATCATAACATTCAAGATTATGGATGAAGCGCTGATAAATGGGATTATTTGGGAGTCAGATTTTTTTTCTTGTGGTGGTGCAGACTCAATGGGCCGAAGGGCCTCTTCTGCGCTGTGTGATTTTATGTTGCAATTGTACAAGTTCTTAGTGAGGTCTCATCTGGAATACTGAGTGTAGTTTTGGTCCCTTTACGCAAAAAGGGATATTGTAACATTGGAGGCAATCCAAAATAGATTCATCAGACTAATTGTTGGGATGCCATAGTTGTCGTACCTAGGTTAACACTACTGCCTCACAGCCGAGGACCTGTGTTCAATTCTGACCTTGGGTTACTCTTTATTGGAATTTGCACGTTAGGGGAATTAGTAGGGTAAATATGGGGGGTTGCATGGTAAGCCTGGATATGAATCGGTGCAGACTTGATGGGCTGAATACCCTCGTTCTACACTGTGGGGATTCTATGATGAAGAGAGATTGAATAGTCTGGCTCTGTATTCCTTGGAGTTTAGAAGAGTGAGAGGTGACTTTATTTAACCAAATATGATCCTAAGGGAGCTTGATAGTGCAGGTAGTGAGATGTTTTCACTGATGGGAGAGTGTCCCATACAAAGGGACGGAGCTACAAGGTAAAAGGCCAGTCATTTAAAACTGAGGTATGTAGAAATTTCTTCTCTCAGAGGGCGGTGAATCTCTGGCATTCTCTGTCCCATTGGATGGTAAAGGCTGAATCATTAAAAGTATTTTCACAGTAATTTCATTGCAGTATGAATGTAAACCTACTTGTGACTAATAAATAAACTTCAAAACTTGATTTAAAGTGGAGGTGGATAAATATTTGATAGGTGGAGGATAGAGGACTGTGGGGAAATGACAGGAAAGGATTTGAGGTTGGATGTTGATTAGCTATGAGTTGTAGAACCATCAAGGTTTATAGCATGGAAACAGGCCCTTTGGCCCAACTTGTCCATGCTGCCCTTTTTTTTTAAACACTTAAGCTAATCTATGAGCGTATTGAATGGGAGGTCAGGCTGGCAGGGTCTGATGGTCACTATTGTTCTCTTTCTTCTGTTTTGGAGAGGCAGTCATAAGATTGAAAACAGTATGAGTGAATAGACAATTGTAAGATTGAAAACAGCATTAGAGCAGTTGGGAATTGTTAACAGCGCAAGTGGAGAAACAATCGGGAGATTGAAGAAAAAAAGCGTGAGTGGAGAGGCATGTCAGCAGAGTGAAAACAGCATGAGGGAAGAAATGGTCATGGATTTATACAGTGCAGAAAAGGCCCTTTGGCCCATCGAGTTTATTCCACCCTTTACTCTGACCCTTCACCATTATTCCCTGCTTTTTTAGACAGTTTTGTATCCTAGTTACCACTGTCCCATTAATACATGGTTTTTTAAAAAAATCGTTAACAAGCCTCTGATCTGATATTTTATCAAACACTTACCAAGCATCAAGTGCGCCACTGCCCCTCAGCCCTCCTTATGACTTCATCAAAGATTTCAGTAGTCGGACACTATTTACCTTTATGAATTTGCTCAGATTTTCATTTCGTTGCCCTTACTTTTGAAATGGCAATTAGTTTAATCTTGGACTCTAGTCCCTTAGTTTCTCCCACTGCCATTAGACTGACTGGTTTCTATTTGCTAAGGTTTATCCATCCTTACTTTTGAACATAGAGTTACAGAGGTTTACAGCATGGAAATAGGTCCTTCAGCCCAACTTGTCCACGCCGCCTTTTTTTTTAAAACCCCAAAGCTAATTCCAATTGCCCGCATTTGGCCCATATCCCTCTATACACATCTTACCCACATAACTATCTAAATGCTTTTTAAAACACAAATTTTTACCCGTCTCTACTACCACCTCTGGCAGCTTGTCCCAGACACATCATCTACTGAGTGAAAAAATAGCCCCTCTGGACATTTCTGTACCTCTCTCCTCTCACCTTAAACCTATGCCCTCTAGTTTTCGACTCCCCTAGCTTTGGAAGAAGATATTGACTATCTAGCTGATCTGAGCCCCTCATTATTTTATAGACCTCTATTAGGTCACCCTCAGCCTCCTAAGCTCCAGAGAAAAAAGTCCCAGTCTATTCAGCCTGTTCTTATAATTCAATCCATCAAGTCCCTGTAGCATCCTAGTAAATCTTTTCAGCACTCTTTCTAGTTTAATAATATCCTCTCCATAATAGGGTGACCAGAATGCCACACAGTACTCCAAGTGTGATCTTATTAATGTCTTGTACAACTTCAGTAAGACGTCACAACTCCTATATTCAGTATTCTGACCGATGAAACCAAGCATGCCGAATGCCTTGTTTACCACTCTGTCTACCTGTGACACCACTTTCAAGGAGCTGTGAACATATATCCCTAGATCTCTTTGTTCTGTAACTCTCCCCAATGCTCTACCATTGAATCAGGGCGCAGCTTACTCAGTTAATCTATCAAAATGCATCATCTCACATTTGTCTAAATTAAACTCCATTTGCCATTTGTCAGCTCACCGGCCCAATTTATCAAAATCCCGTTTCAGTTGGAGATAACTTTCTTCACTGACCACTATGCTGCCAATCTTGGTGTCATTTGCAAACTTACTAACCATGCCCCTTATATTCTCATCTAAATCAGTAATATAAATGACAAGTAACAGTGGGCTCAGCACTGATCCCTGAGGCACACCACTGGTCACAGGCCTCCAGTTTGAAAAACAACTCTCTACAACCACCCTCTGCCTTCTGTCAAGAAGCCAATTTGTATCCATTGAGATACGTCACTCTAGATCCCATGAGATTTAACCTGAAGCAACATCCTACCATGTGGAATCTTGTCAAAGGCCTTGCTAAAGTCCATGTAGACAATATAGGTATAGCATTTGCATTTCTCCAGTTCTCTGGTGGCAGTCCCCACTTGACACACAGCCCTTATATCCAAGCAGAATTGTGAGATTACAGGGCCAAACCTATGCAATTTCTACTCTTGTGATGCATACCATCTTACCTCAGTAATTTGTCAACTTAAGAGACTGTTAAACTGTAAAGTATTTGTTTATCATTGTGAGGGAGGAAGTGTTAAGTGTATTAAAAAGCATTAAGGTAGACAAATCCCCAGGCCACATGGCATCTATTCAGATTACTGAAGGAGACAAGTGAGGAAATTGCCAGGCCTCTAACAGAGATCTTTGTTTCCTCGTTGGCCATAGGTGAGATCCCACAGGATTAAGAGGTAGCCAATGTTATCCCATTTCTTAAGAAGGGTAGCAAGGATAACCTATGTAATTATAGGCTTGTTAGCAGCTGACAGCATACCTTTGTACAAGGGAGGTCGTGTCTCACTAATTTAACAGTTTTTTGAGGAGATGACAAAAATGATTAATGAGGGAAAGGCTGTGGATGTTGTCTACATGGACTTTAATAAAGCATTTGACAAAATCTATCATGGCAGCCTGGTGCAAAACATTAAATCTCATAGGATCAGAAGTGAACTGGCTAGATGGATTCGGAGCTGGCTTGGCCAAGAAGACAGGGGGTAGCAGTGGAAAAATGTTTTTCTCAATGGAGGTCTGTAACTTGTGGTATTCTGAAGAATCAATGCTGGGACCTCTGCTGTTTGTAGTATATATAAATGACTTGGAAGAAAATGTAGCTGGTCTGATTAGCAAGTTTGTGAATGATGCTATGATTGCTGGAGTTGCAGATAGTGATGATGATAGTGGCATGGCATGATTGCTCAGCGGTTAGCACACGTGCCTCACAGCACCAGGGACCTGGGTTTGATTACGGGCTTGGGTCACTGTCTGTGTAGAATTTGCATGTTCTCCCTGTGTCTGCGTGGTTTCCTCCAGGTGCTCCAGTTTCTTCCCAGAATCTGAAAGATAGGCTGGTTAGGTGTATTGACCGGAAGAGGCGCGCAAATGTGGCAACTAGGGGAATTTCACAATAACTTCATTGCAGTGTAAATATAAGCCTTACTTGTGACTAATAAGTAAATGAAAGGTTGTCAGAGAATACAGCAGGATATTGATAAGCTCAAAGAATGGGCAGGGAAATGGCAGATGGAGTTTAATCTGGATAAATGCAAGGTGATCCACTTTGGTAGATCCAGTTCAGGTGGGAACTATAAAATAAATGGAGCATAGATATACAGAGAGATCTGGGAGTATAGGTCCACGGTTTCTTAGAAGTGGCAGCACAGATGGAAAAGATGGTGAAAAAGGCATGTGGCATGCTTGCCTTCATTGACCAGGGCATTAAGCATAAAAGTTGGCAAATTATATTACAGTTGTATCAAACATTGGTTAGGCCATATTTGGAATACTGTTCCAATTCTGATCATCGTGTTCCTAGAATATGAAGGCTTTGGAGGGAGCAGAGAAAATATTTACCAGGATATTGCCTAGTATGGAGGATATTAGCTGTGAGGAGAGATTCAATAAACTGGGATTGTTCTTCCTTGAAAGATGGAGATTGAGGAGCGATGTGATGTAAGTTCATAAAATTATGAGGAGGGTGGAAAGGGTGAATAGTTGGAAACTTTCATGACAATTACAAGGGGGCACAGGTTCAAGATAAGAGGGGAAAGATTCATTGGAGATTTGCAGGGCAAGTTTTTACACAGAGGGTGGTGGGGGCATGGAATGCACTGCCAAGTGAGGTGGTTGAGACAGATATGTTAGTGACATTTAAGACTTATCTGGGAAGTCACATGAATAGGTGAGGTATAGAGTGATATAAATGGTTGGTTGAGATAGGTTAACATGATCAGCACAGGCTTGGAGAGCCGAAGGGCCTGTTCCTGTGCTCTGCTGTTCTTTGTTCTATATATTTCCTCCAATTATAAAAGCATAATGGGATGTAAGGTGTGTTGACAGTGTGAGTGATTTTCCATTTATTTAATAGATCAAAATTGTTCCGATTCCATGTTCTCTGTAGCTGTTTTTCTCACTGTGAACTATGGAGCTGAACTTGTTCTTGTTTCTCCCGGCCTTGGGGTTCATCAGAAATATTTTAACGTAAAGTTTCTGTATAAATTACGCATTTTGTGTATTATATCAAAGAATATAATTCCTTTTTTGCAGAAGTGTTGTTGAATTTAATATTCTGAAGAAAAAAATCTAATTGCTTTGCTCTTGTATGTTGTCTTGTGACCTTGGGTATTCGTCCAGCTGACATTATTGAAACTAAGAGGCAGTCGTTCCTGTCATTTGTTAAGAAAGGAATTTTGAAATTGTTGATGAGAGTTTTATTAATGTCTAATGTGATTCCAGTAGGAGGAGCCAGAGCCCAATCAACTGTATCAGACCGAGTGCACTGGGGCCTTTGAAAAGAAAAGGTAACCACATAATCAACCAAATATCATTTTCACTTTTAAACAAGATGATCATATTAGATAGGCAGCATGATGGCCCAGTGGTTAGCACTGCTGTCTCACAGCTCCGGGGACCCATGTTCAATTCCTGGCCTTGGGTCACTGTCTAATCACCCCCACCCCCCCTCCCCCAATCCCCTCTCTTGAGCCCATTCCCAATCCTTCTAAATTTGCTACCCTCAATTTGTCACCCCCAAATTCCTCCCTTCCTCCTTGCCTCCACATTCTCCCCCAAACACAGTCTGTGTGGTATCTGCACCTTCTCCCTGTGAGTTTCCTCCAGGTGCTCTGGTTTCCTCCCACAATCCGAAAGATAGAACAAAACAGCAAGTTAGGGAGATTGGCCATGCTAAATTCTCCGTCAGTGTACCTGAACAGGTGCCAGAGTGTGGCGACTAGAGGATTTTCACAGTAACTTCATTGTAGTGTGAATGCAAGCAAACTTAAGATGCTAATAAACTTTAAACTTTGTTCCATAAAGGTGCCATGAAAAATATAATTATCGTTTCTGGCTTAAAAAGTCATGAGATCAAACCCCATTCCTAAATCTAGATTCAGAATAACCAATGAGACACCTTCAGAGAACTCCTGCAGTGTAGGAGGAGGCTATTTGACCCATTGAGTCTGCACCAACCACAATCCCATCCTGGCCCTATTTGCATAACCCCATGTTTTATTCTAGCTAATTCCCTTGATACTAAGGGCAATTTAGAACATAGAACATAGAAAAAGTACAGCACAAACAGGCCCTTTGGCACACATAACCCTTCCTACTAGTTTTACCTATAACCTCAATCCTATTAAGTCGCATGTACTCATCCAGAATTCTCCTGAAAGACCCTGTTGAATTTGCCTCCACTACCACCGATGGCAGCTAATTCCACTCACCTACCACCCTCTGAATGAAAAAATTACCCCTGACATCTCCTCTGTACCTACTCCCCAGCACCTTGAACTTGTGTCCTCTTGTAGCGAGGACCTGGGAAAAAGCCTCTGAGAATCCACTGGATCTATATCTCTCAACATCTTATACACTTGTATCAGGTCACCTTTCATCCTTCATCTCTCCAAGCAGAAAAGATTTGGCTCCCTCAACCTATCTTCATAGGGCATGCCACCCAATCCGGGCAACATCCTTGTAAATCTCCTCTGCACCCTTTCAATAGCTTCCACATCCCTCCTGTAATGAGGCAACCGGAACTGTATGCAATACTCCAAGTGAAGCCGCACCAGAATTTTGTACAGCTGCAAAATGATCTCATGGCTCTGAAACTCAATCCCTCTACCAATAAAGGCTAACACATTGTATGCCTTCTTAATAACCCTATTAATCTGAGTGCCAACTTTTAAGGATCTATGCACATGGACACCAAGATGTCTCTCTGCTCATCCAGACCACCAAGTAACTTACCATTAGCCTAGTACTTTGTATTCCTGTTACTTTTTCCAAAGTGAATCACCTCACACTTTTCAACATTAAACTCCATTTGCCACACTCAGCCCAGCCCTGCAGCTTATCTATGTCCCCTCTGTAAACTGCAACATCCTTCCATATTTTCCACAATTCCACCAACTTTAGTGTCATCCACAAATTTAGTAGGATCTTCTATGCCTTCATCCAGGTCATTTATAAAAATGACAAACAGTAGTGGCCCCAAAACAGATCCTTGCAGTACACCCCTAGTAACTGAAGTCCAGGATGAATATTTCCCATCAATCACCATCCTCTGTCTTCTTACAGCTAGCCAGTTTCTGATCCAAACCACTAAATCACCCTCAATCCCATGCTTTCATATTTTCTGCAGTAGCCTACCATGGGGAACCTTATCAAATGCTTTACTGAAATCCATATACACCACATAGAACATAGAACATAGAATATTACAGC
Source organism: Sphyrna mokarran (assembly GCA_024679065.1). Lineage (NCBI taxonomy): Eukaryota > Metazoa > Chordata > Chondrichthyes > Carcharhiniformes > Carcharhinidae > Sphyrna > Sphyrna mokarran. The sequence goes on along the minus strand of JAGIQG010000004.1, from coordinate 135,204,098 downwards.
ACAGAACAGGCCCTTCGGCCTTCGATGTTGCGCCGACCAATATAAAAAGCAATGCCCCTCCAAACTAAATCATTCCCTTCTCTTCCATATACTTATCAACTAACCTCTTAAACGCCACCAAACTTGGCGCATCTACAACTGCCGCAGGCAGGGCATTCCACTCCCTAACCACCTTTTGGGTAAAGAACCTACCTCTGATATCCGTCCTATAACTATCACCCCTTAATTTAAAGCTGTGTCCCCTCGTGCTAGCTTTTTCCATCCTAGGAAAAAGGCTATCACTGTCCACCCTATCTAAACCTCTAATCATCTTATATGTTTCGATCAGGTCCCCTCTTAGCCTCCTTCTTTCTAACGAAAACAACCTCAAATCCCTCAGCCTCTCTTCATAAGACCTGCCTCCATACCAGGCAACATCCTGGTAAACCTCCTCTGTACCCTCTCCAATGCCTCCACATCTTTCTTATAATGTGGGGACCAGAACTGCACACAATACTCCAAGTGCGGCCGCACTAGAGTTTTGTACAGTTGCAACATGACGTTGCGGCTCCGAATTTCAATCCCTCTACCAATAAAAGCCAAGACTCCATATGCCTTCCTAACAACCTTCTCGACCTGACTGCCTACTTTCAGGGATCTATGCACATACACACCAAGATCCCTCTGTTCATCTAGACTACTAAGAATCCTACCATTTGCCCTATACTCTACACTTTTATTATTTCTGCCATAGTGCATTACCTCACACTTTTCCACATTAAACTCCATTTGCCACCTCTCGGCCCAGCTCTGCAACTTGTCCAAGTCCCTCTGCAAACTATAACACCCCTCTTCACTATCTACCACTCCACCGACTTAGTGTCATCTGCAAATTTACTAATCCATCCTTCAATACCCTCATCCAGATCATTTATAAAAATTACAAACAGCAGGGGCCCCAAAACAGACCCCTGAGGTACACCACTCGTCACCGAACTCCACGATGAATATCTCCCATCAACCACCACCCTCTGTCTTCCATCTGCTAGCCAATTCCTAACCCAATTAGCTAAATCACCCTCTATCCCATACATCTGCATTTTCTGCAGAAGTCTGCCATGGGCCACCTTATCAAACGCCTTACTAAAGTCCATATATACCACATCAACCGCCTTACCCCCATCCACCTCCTTAGTCACTTTTTCAAAAAACTCAATGATGTTAGTAAGGCACGACCTACCCTTCACAAAACCATGCTGACTATCCCCAATCAATTCATTTCTCTCTAAATAACTATAAAATCCTATCCCTAATAATTCTCTCCAATACTTTGCCCACAACAGAAGTAAGACTCACTGGCCTATAATTCCCTGGAAGGTCTCTCTTCCCCTTCTTGAACAATGGGACCACATTCGCTATCCTCCAGTCATCCGGAACCATACCCGTAACCAACGACGACCTGAAGATCAGAGCCAGAGGCTCTGCACTCGCCTCTCTTGCCTCCCAGAGAATCCTAGGGTAAATCCCGTCCGGCCCAGGGGACTTATCCAACTTCAAACCCTCGATAATATCTAGCACATCCTCCCTATCTACTTCGATACCTTCCAGTTTGCTACCCTGTACATCAGTGTTCTCCATAACTACATTTACATCACCCTGCGTGAATACCGAAGAGAAATATTTATTCAGTACCTCTCCAATCTCCTCAGGCTCCACGCACAACTTCCCACTGCTGTCTATGACTGACCCTAATCTTGCCCTAACCAATCTTCTATTCTTAACATATCTAAAGAAAGCTTTAGGATTCTCCCTAATCCTATCAGCCAAAGTCTTCTCATGTCCTCTCTTTGCTCTCTTCAATTCCCTCTTTAGCTCCCCCCTGGCTAATCTATAGCTATCCATTGCACTAACTGAGCCTTCAATCCTCATCCTGACATAAGCCTCCTTTTTCCTTTTAACCAACTGCTTTATCCTCATCCACCTCTTTGGTTACTTGGTCAAAGAACTCAATAATGTTTTTGAGACAGAAGCTACCCTTCACAAAACTGTGCAGACTCCCAAATCAAATTATTCCTTTCTAGATGATTATAAATCCTATTTCTTATAATCCTTTCCAAAACTGTGCCCAAACAGAAGTAAGGCTCACCATTCTATAATTCCCAGGGTTGTTTCTACTCCCTTTCTTGAACAAGGGGACAACATTTGCTATCCTCCAATCTTCTGGCACTATTCCTGTAGTCATGATGTAGAGATGCCGGTGTTGGACTGGGGTAAACTCAGTAAGAGGTCTGGCAACACCAATTTTAAATCCAACCGATTTATTTGATAGTAACTCTGCAAGCTTTCGACTTTCGTCTTTATCAGGCAAATGCAGTGTTCTGGTCTAGAACACTGTCAGACGAGAACACTGTGTTTGCCTGACAAAGACGAAAGTCGAAAGCTTGCAGAGTTACTATCAAATAAATCGGTTGGATTTAAAATTGGTGTTGCCAGACCTCTTACTGACTATTCCTGTAGACAATGACAACATAAAGATCAAAGCCAAAGGCTCTGCAATATCCTGCCTAGCCTCCCAGAGAATCTAGGATAAGTCCCAGACGACATCTATTTTCACACTTCCCAGAAATGCTAACACCTTCTTATGCACCTCAATCTTGTCTAGTCTACTAGCCTGTATCTCAGTATTCTCCTCAATAACATTGTCTTTTTATTGTGTGAACACTAATAAAAAATATTCATTTAGCACCTTTCCTATCTCTTCAGACTCCACACGCAACTTCCCACTACTGTCCTTGACTGGCCTTAATCTTAACCCTGGCCATTCTTTTATTCCTGACATACCTATAGAAAGCTTTAAGGTTTTCCTTGATCCTACCTGCCAAAGACTTCTCATGTCCCTTCTGGCTCTTCTGAGCTCTCTCTTTAGGTCCTTCCTGGCTAACTTGTAACTCTCAAGCGCCCTAACTGAGCCTTCACGTCTCATCTTTACAAAAGTCTCCTCCCTCACAAGAGATTCAACTTCTTTAGTAAATGGTTCCCTCGCTTGACCACTTCCTCCCTGACAGGTACATACTTATAAAGGACATGCAGTAGCTGTTCCTTGAACAAGCTCCACATTTCAATTGTGCCCATCCCCTGCAGTTTTGTTCCACATACTATGCATCCTAATTCTCACCTATTGCATCATAATTTCCTTACCCTCAGCTATAACTGTTGTCCTGCAGTATACACTATCCCTTTCCATTGCTAAAGTAAACGTAGGCAAATTGTGGTCACTATCATTAGGGCGCTTGAGAGTTACAAGTTAGCCAGGAAGGACCTAAAGAGAGAGCTCAGAAGAGCCACAAGGGACATGAGAAGTCTTTGGCAGGTAGGATCAAGGAAAACCTTAAAGCTTTCTATAGGTATGTCAGGAATAAAAGAATGGCCAGGGTTAAGATTAAGGCCAGTCAAAGACAGTAGTGGGAAGTTGCGATTAGGTCCCCTCTTCGTTAGAAAGGAGGCGGCTAAGAGGGGACCTAATTGAAACATATAAGATGATTAGAGGTTTAGATAGGGTGGACAGTGATAGCCTTTTTCCTAGGATGACGAAAGCTAGCACAAGGGGACACAGCTTTAAATTAAGGGGTGATAGTTATAGGACGGATGTCAGAGGTAGGTTCTTTACCCAAAGGGTGGTTCGGGAGTGGAATGCCCTGCCTGCAGCTGTTGTAGATGCGCCAAGTTTGGTGGCGTTAAAGAGGTTAGTTGATAAGTATATGGAAGAGAAGGGAATGGTTTAGTTTGGAGGGGCATTGCTTTTTATATTGGTCGGCGCAACATCGAAGGCCGAAGGGCCTGTTCTGTGCTGTAGTGTTTTATGTTCTATCACCAAAGTGCTCACCTACCTCCAAATCAAATGCCATTACCTAGTACCAAATCCAATGTGGCCTCGCCCTATGTTGGCCTATCTACATACTGTGTGAGGAAACCCTCCTGCACGTATTGGACAAAAAATGATCCATCTAAAGTACTCAAACGATACAAATCTGAGAGTAAATCAGTAGATGAGGCTAGAGATTACAAAAATCATAAGAGGATAAAACTTAAGGCTCTGAATCTCAATTCAAAAGCTTTCAATACAAAACAGATTGTTTATCTCAATTTACACTAATGACCATTCCAGAGACATGATAGCAGGATGATGTGCATCACCTCTATGTTAAAAGGTGGGTGATTTTTCAGAAGGAAAGGAAACTGCGAAAATGTGGAAGGGTGCCTTTCTTAATTAAAGATTACATTAGCTTAATAAAGAGAGATGATGAAATCAAGATATAGAACATAGAACACTACAGCACAAATTGCACTGATCATATCCATATCTACCAGGCCTATCTATAACTCTCAATCCCATTAAATCCTACATACTGATCAGATATAGAACATAGAACATTACTGCGCAGAACAGGCCCTTTGGCCTTCGATGTTGCGCCGACCAATTAAGAAAAAGCAATGACCCTCTAACCTAAACCATTCCCTTTTCGTCCATAAACTTATAGAACATAGAACATTACAGCACAGAACAGGCCCTTCGGCCTTCGATGTTGCGCCGACCAATATAAAAAGCAATGGCCCTCCAAACTAAACCATTCCCTTCTCTTCCATATACTTATCAACTAACCTCTTAAACGCCACCAACCTTGGCGCCTCTACAACCGCTGCAGGCAGGGCATTCCACTCCCGAACCACCCTTTGGGTAAAGAACCTGCCTCTGATATCCATCCTATAACTCATACCCCTTAATTTAAAGCTGTGTCCCCTCGTGCTAGCTTTCTCCATCCTAGGAAAAAGGCTGTCACTGTCCACCCTATCTAAACCTCTAATCATCTTATATGCTTCAATAAGATCCCCTCTTAGCCGCCTCCTTTCTAACGAAAACAACCTCAAATCCTCAACCTCTCTTCATAGGACCTGCCCTCCATACCAGGCAACATCCTGGTAAACCTCCTCTGTACCCTCTCCAATGCCTCCACATCTTTCTTATAATGTGGGGACAGAACTGCACACAATACTCCAAGTGCGGCCGCACTAGAGTTTTGTACAGTTGCAACATGATGTTGTGGTTCCGAAATTCAATCCCCCTACCAATAAAAGCTAAGACTCCGTATGCCTTCTTAACAACCTTATCGACTTGATTGCCAACTTTCAGGGATCTATTAACATATACACCAAGATCCCTCTGTTCATCAACACTATTGAGAGTCCAACCATTAGCCCTATACTCTACACATTTGTTATTCCTGCCAAAGTGAATTACCTCACACTTTTCACATTAAACTCCATTTGCCACCTCTCGGCCCAGCTCTGCAACTTGTCCAAGTCTCTCTGCAAACTATAACACCCCTCTTCACTATCTACCACTCCTCCAACTTTGGTGTCATCCGCACATTTACTAATCCATCCTTCAATACCCTCATCCAGATCATTTATAAAAATTACAAACAGCAGGGGCCCCAAAACATATCCCTGAGGTACACCACTAGTAACCGAACTCCACGATGAATATCTCCCATCAACCACCACCCTCTGTCTTCTATCCGCTAGCCAATTCCTAATCCAATTAGCTAAACCACCCTCTATCCCATACATCTGCATTTTCTGCAGAAGCCTTCCATGGGACACCTTATCGAAAGCCTTACTAAAGTCCATATATACCACATCAACCGCCTTACCCCCATCCACCTCTTTGGTCACTTTTTCAAAAAACTCAATGAGGTTAGTAAGGCACGACATACCCTTCACAAAACCATGCTGACTATCCCCAATCAATTCATTTCTCTCTAAATAACTATAATTCCTATCCCTAATAATTCTCTCCAATACTTTGCCCACAACAGAAGTAAGACTCACTGGCCTATAATTCCCTGGAAAGTCTCTCTTCTCCTTCTTGAACAATGGGACCACATTCGCTATCCTCCAGTCTTCCGGCACTATACCCGTAACCAACGACGACCTGAAGATCAGAGCCAGAGGCTCTGCAATCTCCTCTCTCTCCTCCCAGAGAATCCTAGGGTAAATCCCGTCCGGCCCAGGGGACTTATCTAACTTCAAACCCTCAAGAATATCTAGCACATCCTCCTTATCTACTACAATACTTTCCAGTTTGCAACCCTGTATCCCAGTGTTCTCCAGAACTACATTTACATCTCCCTGCGTGAATACCGAAGAGAAATATTTGTTCAGCACCTCTCCAATCTCTTCAGGTTCCACGCACAACTTCCCACTGGCTATGACTATGACTGGCCCTAATCTTGCCCTAACCAATCTTCTATTCTTAACATATCTAAAGAAATAGCAGTGGTTTGGATACAGATCAGGAATGATAAACTTGGGAGTGCTGTACAGGTGCTTCAGTTTAACCATACAGTAGGACAGACATAATGAGAGCTTTTCAAAAGGGCTGGACAGAGCTGGAATTCTTTGGAGAATAACTCACTTCTGACTCTCCAAAGCCTGTTCTACCATCTACGAGCACAAGTCAGGAGATGAAATATTTTCCATCTGCAGCTTCAACAGCACTTAAGAAAACACTGTTCAGGACAAAGAACCCACATGATTGGCATCCCATTCACAAACATTCAGTCCCTCCACATTGATGGCATGGTGACAGTGTGTACTGTTTGCTGGATACAGTGCAGCAATTTATTTTTCAGCAACATCTCCCAAACCCATGACGCCTCTCGCCTAGAAAGGCAAAGGTTGTAGATGAAAGGGGATACTTTCCACGTGCAAATTGCCCTCCAATTCACACGTCATCCAGACTTGGAAGTATGTTGCCGTTCCTTCATTGTCACTTGGTCAAAATCCTGGAACTGCACTCCTGACAACACTGTGGGAGTACTTACATCGCATGGACTGTTGTGGTTCCTGCTCATAGGGATTTCAAGATGCATAAAAATTACCAGCAATGCTAACACCCTGAGAGAATTTTTTTAAAAATAATCTTTCATTCACTCTGCAATTGTGGCTTGTCACATTGCATCTTCCTACATTGGCCCATTGCAAAACAAAGCTTGTAATTACAGTTTTTCTTTGTTTGAAGCTGTGGTTCCTGAAAAATGCAATTTTGAATGAAACCACTTTAAGCAAATCAGTTTTTCCCATTACAATTAAAATGTTATAATTTGAAAAACTATATATTAATAGATGTCTACATTCATATATTAATCTTCAAAATAAAACATTTTAAAATACAGAAGAAATACAGAATTAATGTAAAATAAATTGCACTCGCAGCCCCATCCTGTGGCAGATGTTGGCAGAGCAGCAAGCAGCTAAACAAACTCCCGCGCATTGGTGGTTGCTTAGAGTACAAAGAACAAAACAGCATGGGAAACAGACCCAACGAGCCCGCGCCATCACCCCAATGTTCCCACCTCTACCCGTGATCCCTGTCTATGTTTATAAATCTATGCATTAAAAACCAAATTTGAGACAATTTAGGGAGAATTTGTTTTGCCAGTTAGCGTAAGAGCACATCTTTGGGATGTGGGAGGAAACTGGAGCACCCGGAGAAAACCCACGCAAGCACGGGGAGAATGCGCAAACTCCCACAGACACAGGCTCAAATCCATGTATCTGCACAACACAGCGATAATCACTGCGCTGTCATGTTGCCCATCAAATGGTCCAGGTCAAGCGTACACTAATGACGTGAAGCACTAGGATACTCTCGAAAAAATCCAAGAACAGCCCTCTCATGACCCATCGCGTGTATGCCCCTCGTTAGAAAACAAGGTGGACCAAAGCATCTAGGATAAAAACAAGTACATCAATATCATCATCTATTTACACACTTCCCAGGGACTCCCAAGGCTCAAGATCCCTATTTTAAATCAGTTTTCTATACTCCTCCATTCCCATTATGTTCATGCGCCCATCTAAGTATTTCTTAAATAACTCCAGAGTACCTGCCTCCATCACTTTACTTGGCAGCGCATTCCATACCCCCACCACCCTCTGTGTGAAAAACCTCCCTCTAGCATCCAAATTATACCTTACCCCCCTCACCCTAAGCCTGTGACCCCTCGTGCTATTTGAGTCCATCCTAAGAAAGAGCTTAACCCAGTTTACTCTATCTATACCCCTCATAATCTTGTACACCTCTATTAGATCTCCTCTAAATCTACATCTTTCTAAGGAAAATAGCCCCAATTTGCCTAACCTCTTCTTGTAACTCAGACCTTCCACACCAATGATTAGATAGACTGGGGTTGTTTTCCCTTGAAAGACGTCGGCTTAGAGGGGATCTCATAGAGGTGTATAAGATTATAAGGGGTATAGATAGAGTAAATGGAGGTAAACTTTTTCCGCCTTTAGAAATGGATAGGACGAGGGGTCATGGCCATAGGGTGAGGGGGGCTATGTATAGGACGAATATTAGAGGGCAGTTTTTCACACAAAGGGTAGTGGGGGTGTGGAATGCACTGCCGAGTAAGGTGGTGGGAGCAGGCACGCTGGGGCTGTTTAAGGGTCTCTTGGACAGCCACATGAGCGGTATGCAGATAGAGGGATATATTAGGACTGTTTAACTACGGCTTTTTTCCACAGGTAATTCGGTCCATACTTTGAGCATGCATTCGGCAGGTGGTGCGGGTACAGCTCTTGGATGTTGATTCATGGGTTGCCTGGTACCTCATGTCGTAAATGAGTGCTTTATGTGGACCATCTGAAGGGCACCATGACAGCTCAGAGACTATCGATGTGGCTGTGCAGACACTTGGAATTGGGCCGGTGTCTGCGGGAGTTTGCGCGTTCTCCCCGTGGTTGCGTGGGTTTTCTCCGGGCACTCCGGTTTCCTCCCACAACCCAAAAATTCGCTCTTAGGCTGATTGGGAAACAAATTGTCCCTATGGTGAGAATTTTCCATATTAGGAATAATATATATATTATTATATAGGAATATTAAAATAGGATAATGGATTTGCTACTATATAGTATGACGGCGGCGCGGGCTCGTTGGGCCGAAGGGCCTGTTTCCCGTGCTGTGTTGCTTAAAAAAAAAAGCAGCATCCTGGTAAACCTCCTCTGCACTCTCTCCAGAGTCTCCACGTCCTTCCGGTAGTAAGGCAACCAGAACTGGACGCAGTATTCCAAATGAGGTCTAACCAACATTTTATACAACTGCAACATTAAAGGCCAGCTCTTGTACTCTATACCCCTTCCTATAAAGGCTAGCATACTATATGCTTTCTTCATAACCTTCTCCATCTGCTCTGCCACCTTTAGAGACTTGTGCACCTGCACCCCCAGGTCCCTCTGTGTTTCTACACTCTTAATAGCTCTACCCTTTATCATATATCTCCCCCTTACATTCTTTCTCCCGAAATGCATCACCTTGCATTTATCAGGATTGAATTCCATCTGCCATCTGTCTGCCCAAGCTACCAGCCTATCTATGTCCTGCTGCATCGCCTGACAATGCTCCTCACTATCCGCAAGTCCAGCAATCTTTGTATCGTCTGCAAACTTGCTGATCAATCCACTTACTCCCTCTTCCAAGTCATTTATATATATTACAAATAGAAGAGGTCCCAGTACCGAGCCCTGTGGCACACCACTAGTGACCGACCTCCAGCTATACAAACACCCTTCCACTATTACTCTCTGTCTCCTATTACCAAGCCAGTTACTTATCCATCTAGCTACCTGTCCTTGTATCCCATGAGCCTTGACCTTTTCAAGTAATCTCCCATGAGGGACTTTGTCAAACGCCTTACTGAAATCCATATAGACGACATCAACGGCTCGCCCTTCGTTGACCATTTTCGTCACCTCCTCAAAAAATTCTACCGGATTTCTAAGGTACGACCTCCCCTTAACAAATCCATGCTGCGTATCCCTAATCAGATCGCAATGCTCTAAGTGCTGATACATCCTATCTCTAAGAATCCCCTCCAACAGCTTCCCTACCACTGACATCAAACTCACCGGCCTATAATTCCCAGGGTTATCCCTACTACTCTTTTTAAACAACGGTACAACATTAGCTATTCTCCAGTCCTCTGGGACCTCACCTGTGTCCAAAGAGGAGACAAAGATTTGTGCCAGAGGCCCAGCAATTTCACCTCGTACCTCCCTAAGCAGCCTGGGATAAATGTCATCAGGCTCTGGAGATTTATCAGTTTTAATGTTACCTAGAAGCTCTAACACTTCCTCCCTTGGTATGGATATTTCGCTCAACTGGTCCACAGATCCCTCAGAGACAGGAGCTGTCAACAAGCCCTTCTCCTTCGTGAATACCGACACAAAGTATTCATTCAGGATCTCCGCCATTCCCTCGGGCTCTAAGCACAGTTCCCTTCCTCTATCCCTAAGAGGTCCGATTTTTCCTCTAACCACCCTTTTATTCCTAACGTAGGAGTAAAAAGCCTTTGGATTTCCCTTAATCCTATCCGCCAAAACCATTTCATGCCCTCTTTTTGCCCTCCTAACTCCCAGTTTGAGCTCCCTCCTACTCTGTCTGTATTCCTCCAATGCTCTCTCCGTTCCCAGCTGCTTTGCCCTAACATACGCCTCTCTTTTCTTCCCAACCAAGTCCTCAATATCCCTAGTAATCCACGGCTCTCTAATCCTACCTTTCCCATCTTTCCTCTTAGCCGGCACATATCTTTCTTGCAACATTTTCAGTATTCCCTTGAAAGACTCCCACATGCCTAGCGTGGACTTACTCTCGAACAACCGTTCCCAATCAGTTTCCATAAGTTCCTGCCTAATCCGACCGTAGTTAGCTTTCCCCCAATTCAGCACCCTGCCCTCAGGGCAACAAGCATCCTTTTCCATTTCAATCCTAAAGTAGACAGACTTGTGGTCACTGTTAGCCACGTGTTCCCCTACTACAACATCATTCACCTGCCCTGGCTCATTACTCAGGACTAAATCCAGTATAGCCCCTTCTCTAGTCGGGCTAGCCACATACTGCTCCAGTGATCCTTCCAGTACACATTTCACAAATTCCTCCCCGTCCAAACCCCCAGCTCTAGGTACCTTCCAATCCACCCGAGAGAGATTAAAATCTCCCGCTATAACGACTCTGTTCTTTCTGCTCCTATCCAAAATGTCTTTACATATGCCTTCTTCAACTATCTGTGGGCTGTTGGGTGGCCTGTAATACACCCCTAGCAAAGTAATCGCCCCCTTTCTATTCCTCAATTCCACCCACAGTGACTCCACTCCTAACTCCTCTATGTTGTCCTCCCCCTGCACTGCTGTGATGCTCTCCCTAACTAACAACACCACTCCCCCACCTCTTCTGGACCCTCCTCTGTCACGCCTGAAACACTTATACCCAGGAATATTCAGCTGCCACTGCTCCTCTTCCTTTAACCATGTCTCTGTCACCGCAACCACATCCAAGTTCCTCGCAAACATTAAGGCTCTAAGTTCATCTGTTTTTCCTGTTACGCTCCTCACATAGGAGTGAGGGTAAAGGTGACATCCTTCCCCCTCCTCCTCCCTCCCACAGTGGCAGGAGGCAACAGAGTCTTGAACTACTGTACTTTGCAAGAGGACAACATAACAGGTCTCTAGCAGCAGTGCACTGTTCCATCAGTGCTGGGAAATGGCAGCAAACCATGTGTGTGTCTTCATATTACATGCCACAGTATTAATGGCTTTTATATCCCCTTTATAATCCATGTTACAGCAAAACAGTAATCTCTAAGATAGGGACATGTTTGGCACAATTTTGTGGACCAAAGGACCTATATTGTGCTGTAACTTTTCTATGTTCCTATGTTAAAACAACACAGAGGCTTGGCACATCTTTGTGATGTCAGCATTACCCAGTGCCAGTGTTGTCATTTTGAAGTGCGGTTGCTGCTCCAGTGTAGGAAAAGGAGCAGCCAGTTTGCACAAAGTAAACTCCCATACAAAGCAATCTGATAATCACCAGATAATCTGTTTTGCGGATATTGATTGAGGGATAAATATTGGGCAGGACACAAGGAGGAACTCCTCTGCTCTTCACTGAAGTGTTGCTCTGGCAGTGCTGCACCCACCTTGCAGGGCAGGTAAGGTCTGGGATTAACAGCATAGCTGACTGACGGTATGTCCAACACTGCTTCTCAGTGCTGCCCTGGGAATATCAGCCTGGACTTTTTCCCCCAGTTTCTGGAAGTCTTGAACTCTTAATTTTGTGGGAGTTAAGCTATAGCCAACCCTGTTTTGCAGGAAAAGACAGTGTCTGCAGCTGCAACGGTTAATCTTTATTTGCAATTTCAGGTGAGATGGAATCTGAAAGCCAACCAAAGCGACTTTTCCAAGGAACCACAAACATGCTGTCCTCGGATTCCTCGCAACTGCCAGAACTTGGCACCTGGTGAGCAACCAGCTCAGTTACTTCACTCTTATAGTACTCTCTGTTCCTGAATCTCTTCCAGAATGTACTACTTTCCTCTGCAGGTTTATGCGAGAATGAGCTTTCATGAGTTAACCTGTCTCCCTCAATGATATTTCTGTGTCTGCAAATCACACTCAACAACAGGACAAATTGTACCCGTGTTCTGTAATTCCTGTCAAACAGCTCACAAGTGTGTACACAAGTGAACATGTACATGAATTACTGCACGCACACTCACTCTCACATACACTCACTCACTCACTCTCTCTCTCTCTCTGTCTCTCTCTCTCTCACACACACAGACTCACACACACAGACTCACACACACAGACTCACACACACAGACTCACACACACAGACTCACACACACAGACTCACACACACAGACTCACACACACAGACTCACAGACACACAGACACACACACACAGACAGACACAGACACACACACAGACAGACAGACAGACACACACACACAGACACACACACACAAAAAAGAATATCGGGGGAAGATGTAGGCATCGCTAGCTGAGCCAGCATTTATTGCCCATCTTTAATTGCTTCTTGAGAAGGTGGTGAGGAGCTGCATTCTTGAACCGCTGCAGTACCTGCGGTGTAGGTACACCCACAGAGCTGTTAGAAAGATGATTCCAGCAACAGTGAAGTAACAGCAATATATTTCCAGAACAGAATCATAGAATTACACAGTGCAGAAGAAGCCGTTCAGCCCATCAAGACTGCACTGACATGTGAGAAACACCCATCCTACTTATCCAATCCCATCTATCAGCATTTGGCCCAAAGCTTTGAATGTTACGTTGTGCCTAGTGCTCATCCAGATACTTGTTAAAGGATGTGAGGCGTCCCGCCTCCACCACCCTCCCAGGCAGTGCATTTCAGACCCCGATCACCCTCTGAGTGAAAATGTTTCTCCTTACATCCCCCCCTAAACCTCCTGCCCCTCACTTTGAACCTGTATCCCTAGTAACTGACTCTTCAACTAACGGGAACTACTGTTCCTTATTTCACAAAATCAATTAAGTTGGTAATGAACAAAGAACAAAACAGCACAGGAAACAGGCCCTTCGGCCCAATGAGCCCGCGCCACCACCCCGATGTTCCCACCTTTACCCGCGATCCCTGTCTATGTTTATAGATCTATGGATTAAAAACCAAATTTGAGAGAATTTAGGAAGAATTTGTTTTGCCAATCAGCCTAAGAGCACATCTTTGGGATGTCCATGTACAGGCACTTCTTTCTAATGACAGAGGCGTTGTTACTCTATCCATGTACCTCATAATCTTGTACATCTTGACCAGTTCTCTGCTCCAATGAAAACAACCCAAGCCTATCCAACTTGTCTTCATAACTTAAATGTTCCATCCCAGGCAGCATGCTGGTGAATTTCCTTTGCACCCCCTCCAGTGCAATCACATCCTTCTGTGGTGTGGTGACTAGAACTGCACGCAGTACTCTAGCTGTGGCCTCACCAAGTTTCTGTACAACTCCAACATGACTCCCCTGGTGAGTGACTTGAAGGGGAACGTGACGGTGGTCTTTAAAGTTTATTTATTAGTGTTACAACTTGGTTTACGTTAACACTGCGATAAGTTACTGTGATAATCCTCTGGCGCCTGTTTAGGTATACTGAGGAAGAATTTAGCATGGCCAATCAATCTAACCAGCACGGTGAGAGCGTGGAATGCCCTGCCTGCAGCAGTTGTGGACTCGCCTACTTTGGGGGCATTCAAATGGTCAGTGGATAGGCATATGGATGATATTGGAATAGTTTAGGTTAGAGGGCCCGCTGGCCGGCGCAACATCGAGGGCTGAAGGGCCTGTACTGTGCTGTAATGTTCTATGTTCTATATGTTCTATGTCTTTCAAACTGTGGGAAGAAACTGGAGTATCTGAAGAAAACCCACACTGACACAGGATGAATGTGCAAACTGCAGAGACAGTAACCCAAACCAAAAATCGAGCCTGGATCCCTAGCACTATGAGGCAGCAGTGCTAACCGCTGTGCCACCGCATTCTCATGTATATGTTGCCCTTGCCTTTCTAGGTCAGGCCAGTCAATGGGTTCCGTTTGGCCCACCGACTAATATTCAAAATACATGGTAGCGATAGTGTTTCAGGAGCTGTTCCTCCACTCAGCTTGTTTCTCTCCTGTGTATTCACTAATGAGCTTATCAGCAGGAAAATGTAGGGTATAGACAGTCTGTGATTGGAGGAGCAACAAGCAGTGGGAAACTAAGAGTGACAGTGTTCAGCCTGAGAAGTAGAGTGACAACATTGTGTAGGGAAGCTGTAAACCGTAAGTGTCTGCTCAGAGTGTGCCTGTCTGACTGGGGAAAGGTACAGTGTGAGAGACTAAGAAGAAATGGATCTGCTAGTTGGGGAGGAAGAGACTGTGTGGCAGCATTTAACTGCTGGGGATTAATCACTTGAACAAATCCTGGATTATTGTGTCAATTTCCTGTAATTTCCGAATTGAAATTTCAGAATTACAGGAAATTGTTTTCATTTCCAAATTGTTTCTTTTTACATGTGGACATTTGAATTAGGAGCAGGAGGAGGTCATTTGCTCCGTAGAGCCTGCTCTGCCATTCAATTAATCACAGAATTGTTACAGCACAGAACGAGGCCATTCAGCCCATGATGTTTGCACTGACTCTTCAAATAAACGTTATTACTCAATGCCACTCCCCTGCCTTTTGCCTGTACTCCTGACATTGGTTCTATTGTGTAATCTTTTTCAGGTGGGTCACGGGATGTTGAAAAATGGGTTGGCAAAAATGATCCCCAAAGATTGTCTTAAATTCCCATTGCAGTATAGTGCTCTGTATGACCAGGTTAGAGGGTCATTGCTTTTTCTTAATTGGTCGGCACAACATTGAGAGCGGAAGGACCTGTTCTGTGCTGTAATGTTCTATGTTCTATGTGAGGCAAGAATAAATAAGTCAGTGCAGTCTGTACGTGCACTTTGTCACTAATTCTCTTTCACTTTCTAGTAAGCGATTGTATACATGGAATGTTTGTTACGTGGAACAGAAGACCAGAGATAACAGTTGGACAGTATGGTGGCACAGTGATTAGCACTGCTGCCTCACAGCACCAGGGACCCAGGTTTGATTCCTGGGGGCATAGTGACACAATGGGTTAGCACTGCTGCCTCACAGCACCAGGCTCCCAGATTCGATTCCTGGCAGCACGGTGACACAGTGGGTTAGCACTGCTGCCTCACAGCGCGAGGGACCCGGGTTCAATTCCTGGGGGGCACGGTGACACAGTGGGTTAGCACTGCTGCCTCACAGTACCAGGGACCCAAGTTTGATTCCCGCGGGCACAGTGATTAGCACTGCTGCCTCACAGTACCAGGGACCCAAGTTTGATTCCCGCGGGCATAGTGATTAGCACTGCTGCCTCACAGTACCAGGGACCCAGGTTTGATTCCCGCGGACACAGTGGCACAGTGATTAGCACTGCTGCCTCACAGCATCAGGACTCAGGTTTGATTCCTGGCTTGGAGTTTACATAGAACATAGAACATTACAGCACAGAACAGGCCCTTCGGCCTTCGATGTTGTGCCGACCAAAATAAAAAGCAATGCCCCTCCAACTAAACCATTCCCTTCTCTTCCATATACTTATCAATTAACCTCTTAAACGCCACCAAACTTGGCGCATCTACAACAGCTGCAGGCAGGGCATTCAACTCCCTAATCACTCTTTGAGTAAAGAACCTACCTCTGATATCCGTCCTATAACTCATACCCCTTAATTTAAAGCTGTGTCCCCTCGTGCTAGCTTTCTCCATCCTAGGAAAAGGCTATCACTGTCCACCCTATCTAAACCTCTAATCATCTTATATGCTTCAATAAGATCCCCTCTTAGCCGCCTCCTTTCTAACGAAAACAACCTCAAATCCTTCAACCTCTCTTCATAGGACCTGCCCTCCATACCAGGCAACATCCTGGTAAAAAGTTTGTGTGAGGTTTACACATTCTCCCCATGACTGCATGGTTTTCCTCCCACATTACAAAGATCTGCAGATTAGCTGGATTCTCCATATTAAATTGCCGCTTAGAATCCAAAAATGCGTAGGTTAGGTGGATTAGCTATGGGAAGTGTGGGGTTAGAACATAGAACATAGAACAATACAGCACAGAACAGGCCCTTCGGCCTTCGATGTTGTGCCGACCAAAAATAAAAAGCAATGCCCCTCCTAACTAAACCATTCCCTTCTCATCCATATACTTATCACCTAACCTCTTAAACGCCACCAAACTTGCCGCATCTACAACAGCTGCAGGCAGGGCATTCCACTCCCTAATCACTCTTTGAGTAAAGAACCTACCTCTGATATCCGTCCTATAACTCATACCCCTTCATTTAAAGTTGTGTCCCCTCGTGCTAGCTTTTTCCATCCTAGGAAAAAGGCTATCACTGTCCACCCTATCCCAACCTCTAATTATCTTCTATGTTTCAATAAGATCCCCCCTTAGCCGCCTCCTTTCTAACGAAAACAACCTCAAATCCTTCAACCTCTCTTCATAGGACCTGCCCTCCATACCAGGCAACATCCTGGTAAACCTCCTCTGTACCCTCGCCAATGCCTCCACATCTTTCTTATAATGTGGTGACCAGAACTGCACACAATACTCCAAGTGCGGCCGCACTAGAGTTTTGTACAGCTGCAACATGATGCTGCGGCTCCTAAATTCAATCCCCCTACCAATAAAAGCTAAGACTCCATAAGCTTCTTAACAACTTTATCCACTTGACTGCCTACTTTCAGGGATCTATTGACACATACACCAAGATCCTTCTGTTCCTCAACCCTATTACGAGCCCTACCATTAGCCCTATACTCTACACATTTATTGTTCCTGCCAAAGTGCATTACCTCACACTTTTCCACATTAAACTCCATTTGCCACCTCTCGTCCCAGCTCTGCAACTTGTCCAAGTCACTCTGTAAACTATAACACCCCTCTTCACTATCTACCACTCCACCAACTTTAGTGTCATCTGCAAATTACTGATCCATCCCTCAATACCCTCATCCAGATCATTTATAAAAATTACAAACAGCAGGGGCCCCAAAACAGACCCCTGAGGCACACCAATCGTCACCGAACTCCACGATGAATATCTCCCATCAACCACCACCCTCTGTCTTCTATCTGCCAGCCAATTCCTAATCCAATTAGCTAAATCACCCTCTATTCCACAAATCTGCATTTTCTGTAGAAGTCTTCCATGGGCCACCTTATCAAACGCCTTACTAAAGTCCATATATACTACATCAACCGCCTTACCCCCATCCACCTCTTTGGTCACTTTCTCAAAAAACTCAATGAGGTTAGTAAGGCATGACCTACCCATCACGAAACCATGCTGACTATCCCCAATCAATTCATTTCTCTCTAAATAACTATAAATCCTATCCCTAATAATTCTCTCCAATACCTTGCCCACAACAGAAGTAAGACTCACTGGCCTATAATTCCCTGGAAGGTCTCTCTTCCCCTTCTTAAACAATGGGACCACATTCGCTATCCTCCAGTCCTCCGAAACCACACCCGTAACCAACGAGGACCTGAAGATCAGAGCCAGAGGCTCTGCAATCTCCTCTCTTGCCTCCCAGGGAATCCTAGGGTAAATCCCGTCCGGCCCAGGGGACTTATCCAACTTCAAACCCTCGAGAATTTCTAACACATCCTCCCTATCTACTACAATACTCCCAATTTGCAACCCTGTACCTCAGTGCTCTCCACAGCTACATTTCCAGCACTCTGCGTGAATACCGAAGAGAAATATTTATTCAGTGCCTCGCCAATCTCTTCAGGCTCCACGCACAACTTCGCACTGCTATCTATGACTGGCCCTAATCTTGCCCTAACCAATCTTCTATTCTTAACATATCGAAAGAAAGCTTTAGGATTCTCCTTAATCCTATCAGCCAACATCTTCTCGTGAAGATGTTGGCTGATAGGATTAAGGCATAGGGCGGGGAAAATAGCCTGGATAAACTACTCAGAGAGTTGGTGAGGACTAGATGGGCCAAATGCTCCCTTATGCACTGTAGGGAATGTGGCATTGGTCACTGGAAAATAGTTTGAAAAACATTGATCTAATGCCTCGTTTGAAGCTGCCTCCATCACACTCCCAGGCAGAATATTCCAGACCCTGAACCACTTGCTGGGTGAAAAAAGGTTTTCTCACATCGCAATTATTTCTTTTGCAAATCACTTTAAGCCTGTGCCCTTTCATTCTCAATCCTTTCGCCAGTGGGAACAGTTTATTCATATGGTCATACAGATTTATAGCATGGAAACAGGCTCTTCAGCCCAACTTGTCCATGCCACCCAATTTTTAACCACCAAACTAGTCCCAATTGCCTG
This sequence comes from Sphyrna mokarran, assembly GCA_024679065.1. NCBI lineage: Eukaryota > Metazoa > Chordata > Chondrichthyes > Carcharhiniformes > Carcharhinidae > Sphyrna > Sphyrna mokarran. The sequence continues at coordinate 135,185,330 of JAGIQG010000004.1, read as the reverse complement.
CGTTTGGCCCATATCCTTCTATACCCATCTTACCCATGCAACTGTCTAAATGCTTTTTAAAAGACAAAATTGTACCTGCCTCTACTGCTACCTCTGGCAGATGTTTCAGACACTCACCACTCTCCACGTGGAAAAAGTGCCCCTCTGGATCCTTTTGTATCTTTCCCCTCTCATCTTAAACCTATGCCATCTAGTTTTAGATTCTCCAGCCTTTGGGAAAAGATATTGACTGTCTAGCTGATCTATGCCTCTCATTATTTTATAGATCTCTATAAGATCACCCCTAAACCTTCTATGTTGCAGGAAAAAAAGTCGCAATCTTCCTACCCTCCTTTTTTTAAACTCAAACCATCAAGTCCCAATGGCATCCTAGTAAATCTTTTCTGCACTTGTTCTAGCTTAATAATATTAATCTCCTCCTAAGGAGAGTAGTCCCAACCTCTCCAGTCTGTCGTCGTAACTGAAGTTTCTTATGTCTGGAACCATTCTGGTCAACCTCTTCTGCACTCTCTCCAATGCATTCACAATCTTCCTGTAACATGATGCCAGAACTGTACACAATATTCCAGTTTAACTAGGTCTAGTATAAGTTCAGCATAATTTTCTTTCTCCTGTACTCTATGGCCCAGCAAATATGCCCTACCACCAAAATAGACCCCATCAGTCTTGCAGAGGACACAGAGGAATTCATCAGATGAATGAGGCTGCGGGAGTTCTTCCACAAACCCCAAGAGGCTAACAGCGAACACAGTGAGGCAACCAATGAATTGGAATAGCCAAATAGAGATCTGTAATGCAGCAACCGAAGAGGAAAGAGTTGAATTGGACTCTCCAGAAGGCTGCTGCCCTCGACTGGACATGTATGTCCAAGCCATCAGGAGGTGTGTCAACACCTGATTCATCAGCCACACTCACAAGACAGCCGTGAACACAACACGACGCCTTTGGTCATCCTCTCAAGACCAATTACAATGTTGTCATCAAACCAGCAGACAAAGAACGGACCACCATCATTCTGAACAGAATGGATTACTGCAAAAAAGTGCACCGACAACTTAATAACGAGGAACACTACAGACAGTTCCCTGCAAATCTGACCAAAGAACACACCCGTCAACCCAACACTCCGATCAAGACATTTGATCCCAAACTTCCGAGCACCCTCTGTGCTCTCATCCCACATATATTCCCTGCGTTGGACTGTTGCCTGAAGATCCACAAGGCCAACACACCCATCTGTCCCGTTGTATCAGGCAGTAGGACCCTGTGTGAAAATCTCTGGCTACGTTAAGGACATCTTGAAACCCATTGTACAGAGAGCTCCCAGCTTTTGATGCAACGCATAAGAAATGGGAGCAGGAGTAGGCTATCTAGCCCTTCGAGCCTGCCCCGCCATTCAACAAGATCATGGCTGATCTGAAGTGGATCAGTTCCACTTTCCCACTTTATCCCCTTAACCCTTTATCCCCTTGCTTATTAGATCTACCCGTGACTTAAATATATTCAACGTGCTAGCTTTTTCCTAGGATGGAAAAAGCTAGCACGAGGGGACACAACTTTAAATTAAGGGGTATGAGTTATAGGACGGATATCAGAGGTAGGTTCTTTACTCAAAGAGTGATTAGGGAGTGGAATGCCCTGCCTGCAGCTGTTGTAGATGCGCCAAGTTTGGTGGCGTTTAAGAGGTTAGTTGATAAGTATATGGATGAGAAGGGAATGGTTTAGTTAGGAGGGGCATTGCTTTTTATTTTGGTCGGCACAACATCGAAGGCCGAAGGGCCTGTTCTGTGCTGTATTGTTCTATGTTCTATGTTCTATGAGGTAGCCTCCTCCACTTCAACTGGCAGAGAATTCCAAAGATTCATCACCCTTTGAGTGAAGAAGTTCCTCCTCAGCTCCGATCTAAACCACACTCCCCCCCTTATTTTGAGGCTGTGCCCTCTAGTTCTGCTATCCTTTCTAAGCGGGAAGAATCTCTCAACCTCTACCCTATCCATCTCCTTCATTATCTTAAATGTCTCTATTAGATCCCCCCTCAACCTTTTAAAACTCCAACGAGTACAAAACTAGTCTACTCAATCTCTCTTACATAGAACATAGAACATTACAGCGCAGAACAGGCCCTTCGGCCTTCGATGTTGCGCCGACCAATTAAGAAAAAGCAATGACCCTCTAACCTAAACCATTCCTTTTTCATCCATAAACTTATCTACTAACCTCTTAAATGCCACCAAACTTGGCGCATCTACAACTGCAGCAGGCAGGGCATTCCATACCCTTACCACCCTCTGGGTAAAGAACCTACCTCTGACATCCGTCCTATAACTACCACCCCTTAATTTAAAGCTATGTCCCCTCGTGCTAGCTTTCTCCATCCTAGGAAAAAGGCTATCACTGTCCACCCTATCTAAACCTCTAATCATCTTATATGTTTCAAAAAGATCTCTTCTTAGCTGCCTTCTTTCTAACGAAAACAACCTCAAATCCTTCAGCCTCTCTTCATAAGACCTTCCCTCCATACCAGGCAACATCCTGGTAAACCTCCTGTGTACCCTCTCCAATGCCTCCACATCTTTCTTATAATGTGGGGACCAGAACTGCACACAATACTCCAAGTGCGGCCGCACTAGAGTTTTGTACAGTTGCAACATGACGTTGCGACTCCGAAATTCAATCCCCTTATCAATAAAAGCTAAGATTCCATATGCCGCCTTAACAACCTTATTGACTTGATTGCCAACTTTCAGGGATCTATGCACATTTACACCAAGATCCCTCTGTTCATCAACACTATTAAGAGTTCTACCATTAGCTCTATACTCTACACGTTTGTTATTCCTACTAAAGTGAATTACCTCACACTTTTCTGCATTAAACTCCATTTGCCACCTCTCAGCCCACCTCTGCAACTTGTCCAAGTCTCTCTGCAAACTAGAACACCCCTCTTCACTATCTACCACTCCTCCGACTTTGGTGTCATCCACAAATTTACTAATCCATCCTTCAATACTCTCATCCAGATCGTTTATAAAAATTACAAACAGCAGGGGCCCCAAAACAGATCCCTGAGGTACACCACTTGTAACCGAACTCCATGTGAATAATTTCCATCAATCACCACCCTCTGTCTTCTATCAGCTAGCCAATTCCTAATCCAATTAGCTAAATCACCCTCAATCCCATACATCTGCATTTTCTGCAGAAGCCTTCCATGGGGCTCCTTATCGAATGCCTTACTAAAGTCCATATATACCACATCAACTGCCTTACCCCCATCCACCTCTTTGGTCACTTTTTCAAAAAACTCAATAAGGTTAGTAAGGCACAATGTGCCCTTCATAAAACCATGCTGACTATCCCCAATCAATTCTTTTGTCTCTAAATAACTATAAATCCTATCCCTAATAATTCTTTCCAATACTTTGCCCACAACAGAAGTAAGACTGACCGGTCTATAATTCCCAGAAAAGACATCAGTAGTAGTAGCCTTTTTCCTAGGATGGAGAAAGCTAGCACAAGGGGACACAGCTTTAAATTAAGGGGTGATAGTTATAGGACGGATGTCAGAGGTAGGTTCTTTACCCAAAGGGTGGTTCGGGAGTGGAATGCCCTGCCTGCAGCAGTTGTGGATGCGCCAAGTTTGGTGGCGTTTAAGAGGTTAGTTGATAAGTATATGGAAGAGAAGGGAATGGTTTAGTTTGGAGGGGCATTGCTTTTTATATTGGTCGGCGCAACATCGAAGGCCGAAGGGCCTATTCTGTGCTGTAATGTTCTATGTCTCTATTCCCCTTCTTGAACAATAGGACCACATTCGCTATCCTCCAGTCTTCCAGCACTATACTTGTAACATTGGCTAACCCCCTCATCTCTGGTATCAGCCTAGTGAACCTTCTCTGCACTCCTTCCAAGGCCAATATATCCTTCTGTGAATGTGGCAACCAAAACTGCACACAGTACTCCAGCTGCGGTCTCACCAACACCTTGTACAGTTGCAACAAGACCTCCCTACTTTTATATTCTATCCCCCTCGCTATAAAGGCCAACATCCCATTCGCCTTCTGGATCATCTGCAGAGACTGGGTTTTTGCGATTCATGCACAAGGACCCCCAGGTCCTCTATAGTGTAACATGCTACAGCTTTTCGCCCTTTAAATAATAATCCCTCCTACTATTATTTCTACCAAAGTGGATAACCTCACATTTGATAACATTATATTCCAAGTAGGGAAGTCATAAAAATTAAAAAGGAGGTGCTTGCAAATCAGAGTAGATAAATCCCCAGGACCAGACAGGGTATTCCCTTGGACCTTGAAGGAGACTAGTGTTGAAATTGCAGGGGCCCTGGCAGATATATTTAAAATGTCAGTATCCATGGGTGAGGTGCCGGATGATTGAAGGATAGCTGATGTTGTTCCGTTGTTTAAAAAAGGCTCAAAAAGTAATCCGGGAAATTATAGGCTGGTAAGTTTGACATCAGTAGTAGGTAAATTATTGGAAGGAGTACTAAGAGGTAGGATCTACAAATATTTGGATGGGCAGGCACTTATTAGGAAGAGTCAACATGGCTTTGTGCTATGTTTACATAGAACATAGAACCCTACAGCACAAACAGGCCCTTCGGCCCACGAGTTGCGCCGATCACATCTATACCTACCAAGCCACAGACCTATCTACAACCCCCTATCCCATTAGTTCCCATATACTCATCCAGAAGTCTTTTAAAAGACCCCAGCGAGTTCACCTCCACCAACACCGATGGCAGCCGATTCTATTCACTCACCACCCTCTGAGTGAAAAACTTACCCCTAACATCCCCTCTGTATTTGCTTCCCTGCACCTTAAATCTGTGTCCTCTCGTAGCGACCATTTCAGCCCGGGGATATAGCCTCTGAGAATCCACCCTATCTATTCCTCTCAACATTTTATAAACTTCTATCAGGTCGCCTCTCAACCTACGTCTCTCCAGGGAGAAGAGTCCCAGCTCCCTCAACCTGTCCTCATAAGGCATGCCTCCCAATCCAGGCAATAGCCTTGTAAATTTCCTCTGCACTCTTTCAATAACAAATTAACACTAGGGACTTCATACAGATGTGGAGCGGTTGAACCAGGGACACTTCTTGTCATAATAGATGTCTCAGCGCTCTACACCAGCATCCCCCATGATGATGGCATTGCTGCAACTGCCTCAGTACTCAATGCCGACAACTATCAATCTCCAGATGCAATTTTATAACTCATCCACTTCATCCTGGACCACAACGTCTTCATCTTCAACAACCAGTTCTTCATCCAGGCACATGGAACAGCCATGGGAACTAAATTCGCACCTCAAAATGCCAACATCTTCATGCACAGGTTCAAACAAGACCTCTTCGCTGCACAGGACCTTCAACCGATGCGATACACTAGATCCATCGATGATATTTTCTTCTTTGGACTCATGGTGAACAATCACTGAAACAACTATATGATGACATCAACAAGTTCCATCCCACTATCAGACTCACCATGGACTACTCTCTGGAATCAAAGAACAAAGGACAAAACAGCACGGGAAACAGGCCCTTCGGCCCAACGAGCCCACGCCGCCACCCCGATGTTCCCACCTCTACCCGTGATCCCTGTCCATGTTTATAGATCTATGGATTAAAAACCAAATTTGAGACAATTTAGGGAGAATTAGTTTTGCCAATTAGCCTAAGAGCACATCTTTGGGATGTGGGAGGAAACCGGAGCCCTGGAGAAAACCCACGCAAGCACAGGGAGAATGTGCAAACTCCCACCGACACAGGTCCAAATCCATGTATCTGCACAGCACAGCGATAGTCACTGAGCTGTCGTATTGCCCATCAAATGGTCCAGGTCAAGCGTACACTAACGCCATGAAGCAGTAGGATACTCTCAAAAAAAGATCCAAGAGTAGCCCTCTCGCGACTCATCGTGTGTATTTTTGGGTTGCATTCTTGGGCACATACATCTCTATTAAGGACGGTAACCTCAGCATTTCACTGTACTGCAAGCCCACAGATAATGTCACGATGCTCCACTTCTCCAGCTTCCACCCTAAACTCGTTAAAGAAGCCAAGCCCTCCGTGTACACAGGATTAGCTCAGATGAGGAGGATCGCCACAAACACTTCCAGATGTTGAAAAATAGCCTCATAAGGATCAGACAGTTCTGCGAAAACTGCACCAACCTCTTCAGAAGACGAGCACAGGACATGGTGGACAGAGTACCCTTCATCATCCAGTACTTTGACATTTTCTCCGGAGCCTTCATCGATGAAGACGAACATCTCGCTAAGGCCATCTCCACACCCCCATTTCTTGCCTTCAAACAATCGCACAATCTCAAACAGACCATTGTCTGCAACAAATTATCCAGCCTTCAGGACAACAGTGACCACAACACCACACAACCCTGCCACAGCAACCTCTGCAAGACATGCCGGATCATCGACACAGATGCCATCATCTCACCAGATACATGGTACATACTCTTGCAACTTGGCCAACGTTGTCTACCTGATACATTGCAGGAAAGGATGTCCTGAGGCATGGTACATTGGGGAGTAGTCATGATGTGGAGATGCCGGCATTGGACTGGGGTAAACTCAGTAAGAGGTCTGACAACACCAATTTTAAATCCAACAGATTTATTTGATACTAAACTTGCTAGCTTTCAGCCTTTGTGCCTTTTGTGCCTGCAGACCAGAACACCTCATTCGCCTGACGAAGGCACAAAGGCCGAAAGCTAGCAAGTTTACTGTCAAATAAATCAGTTGGATCTAAAATTGGTGTTGTCAGACCTCTTACTGACATTGGGGAGACCATGCAGATGCTACAACAACGGATGAATGAATGTTGTTCAACAATCACCAGGCAAGAGTTGCTGTTGGAGAACACTTCAGCGGTCATAGGCATTCAGCCTCTGATTTTCAGGTAAATGTTCTTCAGGGCAGCCTTCATAACACACAACGCAGAATCGCAGATCAGAAACTGATAGCCAAGTTCAGCACTCATGAGGACGGTTCATCTATCTGTAAAACCCCCATGACTTGCCTGGGCTTGCAAAATCTCTCACTAACTGTCCTGGCTGGAGACAATGCACATCTCTTTAACCTGGGCTTAACCCTCTCTCCAGTCATATTGTCTGCACCTTTAGGTTGGAGTAAGAAACTGCAGAAGCTGAGAACATCTGAAATGTGGAGCTTATTCAAAGAGCAGCTACTGCGAGTCCTTGATAAATACATACCTGTCAGGCAGGGAGAAAGTGGTCGAGCGAGGGAACCGTGGTGTACTAAGGAAGTTGAAGGAGGCTTATATAAAGATGAGATGTGAAGGTGAGTTAGATCACTGGAGAGTTACAAATTAGCCAAGAGGGAGCTAAAGAGTGAGTTAAGAAGAGCTAGAAGAGGACACAAGAAGACTTTGGTGGATAGGATCAAGGAGAACCCTAAAGCTTTCTATAGGTATGTCAAGAATAAAAGATTGGTTAGGGCAAGATTAGGGCCAGTCAGAGACAGCAGTGGGAAGGTATGCGTGGAGGCTGAAGAGATAGGAGAGGCACTCAATGAATATTTTTCGTCAGTATTCACGCAGGAAAATGTCAATGGAGTTGGGGAGAATACTGGGACACAGGGTTGTAGACTAGACAGGATTGAGGTACATAAGGAGGAGGTGTTAGCAATTCTTGAGAGTATGAAAATAGATAAATCCCCTGGGCTGGATGGGATTTACCCTAAGATTCTCTGGGAGGCAAGAGAGGAGATTGCAGAGCGTTTGGCTTTGATCTTCATTCGTCATTGGCTACAAGCGTAGTGCCGGAAGACTGGAGACTAGCAAATGTTGTCCCCTTGTTCAAGAAGGGAAGTAGAGACCATCCTGGGAATTATAGACCGGTGAGCCTTACTTCTGTTTTGGACAAAGTTTTAGAAAGAATTATAAGAGATAGAATTTATAATCACATAGAGAGAAATAAATTGTTTAGGGATAATCAACACGGTTTTGTGAAGGGTAGGTTGTGCCTTACAAATCTTATTGAATGTTTTGAAAAGGTGACCAAAGAGGTAGATAAGGGTAAGGCAGTTGATGTAGTGTATATGGATTTTAGCAAAGCGTTTGATAAGGTTCCCCATGGTAGGCTACTGCAGAAAGTGCAGATGCATGGGATTGAGGGTGATTTAGCAGTTTGGATTAGGAATTGGCTAGCTGATAGAAGACAGATTCACTTTGGTAGGAATAACAGGCATATGAAATATAGGGCTAATGGAAGGACCCTTAATAGTGTTGTCGAGCAGAGGGATCTTAGGGTACAAGTACAAGTTGTGGACTCGCCTACTTTGGGGGCATTCAAATGTTCGGTGGATAGGCGTATGGATGATATTGGAATAGTTTAGGTTAGAGGGTCCACTGGCCGGTGCAACATCGAGGGCTGAAGGGCCTGTACTGCGCTGTAATGTTCTATGTTCTAGAGGGTGGTGGTTGATGGGATATATTCAACCTGGAGTTTAGTTACTAGTGATGTTTTGGGGTCACTGTTGTTTGTTATTTTTATAAATGACCTGGATGAGGGTGTAGAGGGATGGGTTAGTAAATTTACTGACAATATCAAAGTCGGAGGAGTTGTAGACAGTGAGGATGGATGTTACAGTTTGCATAGGGACATAGATAAGCTGCAGAGCTGGGCCGAGAAGTAGCCAATGGAGTTTAATGCAGGAATGTGTGAGGTGATTCACTTTGATAAGAGTAACAGGAGTACAGAATATAGGGCTGATGGAAGGACTTAATAGTATCGACAAGCAGAGAGATCTCGGTGTGCGTATGCATAGTTCCCTGAAAGTTGGCACCCAGGTTGATAAGGTTGTTAAAAAGGCGTATAGTGTGTTAGCTTTTATCGATGGAGGGATTGAATTTTGGAGCCATGAAGTCATGTTGCAACTGTACAAAACTCTGGAGTATTGTGTACAGTTCTGGTCACTGCATTATAAGAAAGATGTGGAGGCATTGGAGAGGGGACAGAGGAGGTTTACCAGGATGTTGCCTAGTATGGTGGGAAGGTCTTATGAGGAAAGGCTGAGGGACTTGAGGTTATTTTCATTAGAGAGAAGAAGGTTAAGAGGTGACCTAATTGAGGCATACAGGATGATCAGAGGGTTAGATAGGGTGGACAGTGAGAGCCTTTTTCCTCAGATGGTGATGGCTAAACGAGGGGACATAGCTTTAAATTAAGGGATGGTAGTTATAGGATGGATAGGTTCTTTACTCAGAGGGTAGTAAGGGCGTGGGATGCCCTGTCTGTAGCAGTTGTGGAATCGCCAAGTTTAGGGCGTGCAAATGGTCAGTGGATAGGCATATGGATAGCATTGGAATAGTTTAGGATAGAGGGTCATAAAATTGGTTCCACTGGTTGGTGCAACATTGAGGGCCGAAGGACCTGTACTGCGCTGAAATGCTCTGTGTTTTCAGCCTTGATTACCTGTAAAGACTTGCATTTCAACCATTATCTTTGTAAATTGAGTTTGTGTCTTTATGTTCCCTGTTTGTGAACACCTGATGAAGGAGCAGTGCTCCGAAGCTTGTGGCTTGTGCTACCAAATAAAGCTGTTGGACTTTAATCTGGTGTTGTGAGACTTCAATAAATAAAGCCCAGAATATGATGTGCTTTATTAACTGCTCTCTTCAACTGTCCTGCCACCCTCAATGATCTCATATAATAAGATCTGCCATCCCAGGAATCAGTCCCTGTCAGGCAGGGAGGAAATGGTCGAGTAAGAGAGCCTTGGTGTACGAAAAAAGTTGATTTGCTGGTTAAGAAGAAAAAGGAGGCTTATGTCAGGATGAGGCTTGAAGGCTCAGTTAGTGCAATGGATAGGTATAGATTAGCCAGGAAGGAGCTAAAAAGTGAATTGAGGAGAGCTAAGAGGGGACACGAGAAGATGTTGGCTGATAGGATTAAGGAGAATCCTAAAGCTTTCTTTCGATATGTTAAGAATAGAAGATTGGTTAGGGCAAGATTAGGGCCAGTCATAGACAGCAGTGGGAATTTGTGCGTGGAGCCTGAAGAGATTGGTGAGGCACTGAATAAATATTTCTCTTCGGTATTCACGCAGAGTGCTGGAAATGTAGCTATGGAGAACACTGATGTACAGGGTTGCAAATTGGGAAGTATTGTAGTAGATAGGGAGGATGTGCTAGAAATTCTCGAGGGTTTGAAGTTGGATAAGTCCCCTGGGCCGGACGGGATTTACCCTCGGATTCTCTGGGAGGCAAGAGAGGAGATTGCAGAGCCTCTGGCTCTGATCTTCAGGTCGTCGTTGGTTACGGTTGTGGTTCCGGAGGACTGGAGGATAGCGAATGTGGTCCCGTTGTTCAAGAAGGGGAAGAGAGACCTTCCAGGGAATTATAGGCCAGTGAGTCTTACTTCTGTTGTGGGCAAAGTATTGGAGAGAATTATTAGGATAGGATTTATAGTTATTTAGAGAGAAATGAATTGATTGGGGATAGTCAGCATGGTTTCGTGAAGGGTAGGTCATGCCTTACTACCTCATTGAGTTTTTTGAGAAAGTGACCAAAGAGGTGGATGGGGGTAAGGCGGTTGATGTAGTATATATGGACTTTAGTAAGGCGTTTGATAAGGTGCCCATGGAAGACTTCTACAGAAAATGCAGATGTGTGGAATAGAGGGTGATTTAGCTAATTGGATTAGGAATTGGCTGGCAGATAGAAGACAGAGGGTGGTGGTTGATGGGAGATATTCATCGTGGAGTTCGGTGACGAGTGGTGTGCCTCAGGGGTCTGTTTTGGGGCCCCTGCTGTTTGTAATTTTTTTAAATGATCTGGATGAGGGTATTGAAGGATGGATTAGTAAATTTGCAGATGACACTAAAGTCGGTGGAGTGGTAGATAGTGAAGAGGGTGTTATAGTTTGCAGAGAGACTTGGACAAGTTGCAGAGCTGGGCCGAGAGGTGGCAAATGGAGTTTAATGTGGAAAAATGTGAGGTAATGCACTTTGGCAGGAATAATAAATGTGTAGAGTATAGGGCTAATGGTAGGATTCTTAATAGTGTTGATGAACAGAAGGATCTTGGTGTATTTGTGCATAGACCCCTGAAAGTAGGCAGTCAAGTCGATAAGGTTGTTAAGAAGGCATACGGTGTCTTAGCTTTTATTGGTAGGGGGATTGACTTTCGGAGCCGCAACGTCATGTTGCAACTGTACAAAACTCTAGTGCGGCCGCACTTGGAGTATTGTGTGCAGTTCTGGTCCCCACATTATAAGAAAGATGTGGAGGCATTGGATAGGGTACAGAGGAGGTTTACCAGGATGTTGCCTGGTATGGAGGGCAGGTCTATGAAGAGAGGTTGAAGGATTTGAGGTTGTTTTCGTTAGAAAGGAGGCGGCTAAGAGGGGATCTTATTGAAGCATATAAGATGATTAGAGGTTTAGATAGGTGGACAGTGATAGCCTTTTTCCTAGGATGGAGAAAGCTAGCACGAGGGACACAGCTTTAAATTAAGGGGTATGAGTTATAGGACGGATATCAGAGGTAGGTTCTTTACTCAAAGAGTGATTAGGGAGTGGAATGCCTGCCTGCAGCTGTTGTAGATGCGCCAAGTTTGGTGGCGTTTAAGAGGTTAATTGATAAGTATATGGAAGAGAAGGGAATGGGTTAGTTTGGAGGGGCATTGCTTTTCATTTTGGTCGGCACAACATCGAAGGCCGAAGGGCCTGTTCTGTGCTGTATTGTTCTATGTTCTATGGTAAACATTCACTGTACTCCCTTTATGGTAAGGATATCCTTCCTCAAATAAGGAGACCAAAACTGCACATTAATTCAAATAATTGCTACTGAAGTGGATAACCTCCCATTTATCCTCATTATCCTGCATTTGCTATGCAGATGCCCACACATTGAGTCTGTTCAAATCACACTACACGAATCAAAATCCATTTCTTCTACATCAGTTTTTGAGGCCACATATTTAACTTTCTGATCTTATTTACATTACACTGGTTCCCTTGTCGCTCAAGTAGTAATCCAAAGGTTGTTATCTTTGAGTACTTGATTTTTAATTCAGCCCCTAGATGCTCATACTCCCACAGCAGAACCTCTTGTTGTCCCAAGGTCATTGGTCCCCATGTGGATCACGACCGCTGGATCCTCCCCTCTCACTGCAAGTTCCTCTCTTGTCCAGAGTCGATGTTCCAAACCTTGACACTGGGCAGATAACCATTCGTCTGGATTTTTGCTTTCAGCTGCAGAGGACTGTGTCTCTCGCTCTGATAATACTCGTCATACTATCTTCTGATTTCCTATGCCCACTTCAGTAGTTTCCTGTATCATGGTGCTGAGGTCAGTTATCATATTCATTTGGTAGCCCTTCTTTTTGTCTGTACAGGTTGCAAGGACTTTAAGCCTGTTGGACAAATGCAAAGGCTGAGATTCCTCCATGTTTACCTTCTGGTTCCCCATACTGCCTCACTCCTGGCCTTGAGCACTGACCAATTCAGACCTAAGGGGCGTTCCTGCCTCCTGAAATAAAATATCCATGTAACTCTTACATCGTAGTGTCTGTAAGCTTGGCCTCCAGCTCTCTGAGCCAAAGGTGTGTGCCTAGATAGGAACTTGCAGGTGGTAGTACCCTCATGGACTTGCCGCCCTTGTCCTATGTGATAGTAAAAATGGATTTCGAAAGTGCTGTTGGAGGAATTTTTGCAATACAGCTTTTAGGTGATACACAATTAAAGGAATTAGCACAGAGAGGAGATTCTGAATGGTCTGGCAGCTTAAAAGTAGATAAATCTCCAGGGCCAGATGAAATGTATCCCAGCTGTTGAGTGAGGCAAGGGAGGAAATAGCAGGGGCACTGGTAATAATTTTCAATTCATTTCTGGCCACAGGAAACATACCGGAGGACAGAATGGGAATGGAGGGGTATAGAAAACTGATTTAAAATAGGGATCCTGAGCCTTGGGAGTCCCTGGGAAATGTGTAAATAGATGATGATATTGATGTACTTGTTTTTATCCTACAGGTGCTTTTGTCCACGTTGTTGTCTAACGAGGGGGCATACACACGGTGGGTCGTGAGAGGACTGCTCTTGGATCTTTTTCGAGAGTATCCTACTGCTTCACGGCGTTAGTGTACGCTTGACCTGGACCATCTGATGGGCAACACGACAGCTCAGTGACTATCGCTGTGCTGTGCAGATACATGGATTTGGGCCTGTGTCTGTGGGAGTTTGCGCATTCTCCTCATGCTTGCGTGGGTTTTCTCTGGGTGCTCCGGTTTCCTCCCACGTCCTAAAGATGTGCTCTTAGGCTAATTGGCAAAACAAATTCTCCCTAAATTGTCTCAAATTTGGTTTTGAATCCATAGATCTATAAACATGGACAGGGATCGCGGGTAGAGGTGGGAACATCGAGGTGGCGGCGCGGGCTTGTTGTGCCGAAGGGCCTGTTTCTTGTACTGTTTTATTCTTTGTTCTTTGATTAGAGTGCAGCCAATATGGTACCATTATTCAAGAACGGAGACAGCAATGAAGGGGGAAATTACAGGCCAGTCAGTGATGGAGAAATTACTGGAAGCAGTTCTGAGAAACAGAATTATTCAGCATTTGGAGAGGCAGGGGAGGAGGTGTTAGCGAATCTTGAGTGTATGAAAATTGATAAGTCCCCTGGGCCAGATGGGATTTACCCCAGGATTCTCTGGGAGGCTAGAGAGGAGATTGCAGAGCCTTTGGCTTTGATGTTCATGTCGTCGTTAGCTACAGGTATAGTGCCGGAAGACTGGAGGATGGCAAATGTTGTCCCTTTGTTCAAAAAGGGGAGTAGGGACCATCCTGGAAATTATAGACCGGTGAGCCTGACTTCTGTTGTGGGCAAGGTCTTGGAAAGAATTATAAGGGATAGGATTTATAAGCATCTAGAGAGGAATAAATTGATTAGGGATAGTCAGCACGGTTTTGTGAAGGGTAGGTCGTGCCTCACAAACCTTATTGAGTTTTTTGAGGAGGTGACCAAAGAGGTAGATAAGGGTAAGGCAGTTGATGTAGTGTATATGGATTTTAGCAAAGCGTTTGATAAGGTTCCCCATGGTAGGCTACTGCAGAAAGTGCAGATGCATGGGATTGAAGGTGATTTAGCAGTTTGGATTAGGAATTGGCTAGCTGATAGAAGACAGAGGGTGGTGGTTGATGGGAAATATTCAACCTGGAGTGCAGTTACAAGTGGTGTACCTCAAGGATCTGTTTTGGGGCCACTGCTGTTTGTCATTTTTATAAATGACCTAGATGAGGGTGTAGAGGGTTGGATTAGTAAATTTGCTGACGATACCAAAGTGGGGGGAGTTGTAGATAGCGAGGATGGATGTTACAGTTTGCAGAGGGACATAGATAGGTTGCAGAGCTGGGCCGGGAGGTGGCAAATGGAATTCAATACGGATAAGTGTGAGGTGATTCACTTTGGTAGGAATAACAGGCATATGAAATATAGGGCTAATGGAAGGACCCTTAATAGCGTTGTCGAGCAGAGGGATCTTGGGGTACAAGTACATAGCTCTTTGAAAGTTGGCACCCAGGTTGATAAAGTTGTTAAGAAGGCGTACGGTGTGTTAGCTTTTATTGGTAGAGGGATTGAATTTAGGAGCCATGAGGTTATGTTACAACTGTACAAAACTCTGGTGCGGCCGCACTTGGAGTATTGCGTACAGTTCTGGTCGCCGCATTATAAGAAAGATGTGGAAGCATTGGAAAAGGGTGCAGAGGAGGTTTACCCGGATGTTGCCTGGTATGGTGGGAAGGCCTTATGAGGAAAGGCTGAGGGACCTGAGGTTATTTTCATTAGAGAGAAGAAGGTTACGCGGTGACCTAATTGAGGTGTATAAGATGATCAAGGGATTGGATAGGGTGGATAGTGAGAGCCTTTTTCCTCCGATGGTGATGACCAACACGAGGGGACATAACTTTAAATTAAGAGGTGGTAGTTATAGGACAGATGTCAGAGGCAGGTTCTTCACACAGAGGGTGGTGAGAGCGTGGAATGCCCTGCCTGCAGCAGTTGTGGACTCGCCTACTTTGGGGGCATTCAAATGTTCAGTGGATCGGCATATGGATGATATTGGAATAGTTTAGGTTAGAGGGTCCACTGGCCGGCACAACATCGAGGGCCGATGGGCCTGTACTGCGCTGTAATGTTGTATGTTGTATGTTCTATGTTCTATAATCAATAACAGTCAGCATAGTTTTGTTAAATGGAGGTCATGACTGACTAACTTGATAAATTTTTAGAAGAGGTGACCAGGTGTGTAGATGAGGGCAATGCATTTGACGTAGTCTACTCAGACTTCAGTGAGGCTTCGGATGAGGTCCCATATGGGAGCCTAATAGCAAAAGGTAAGAGCCAATGGGATCCAAGAAAATTTGGCAAATTGGATCCAAAATTGGAGAGTCACAGGAAGCGGAAGGTAATATTCAATGCCTGTATTTGGACTGGAGGACTTGTGTCCAGTGAGGTCCCAAAGGGATCAATACTGGGGCCCTTGGTTGTGGTTTCTGATTTAGACTAGAATGTAGGAGGGTTGACTTGTAAGTTTGCGGATGATAAGAAAATTAGGGTCATAAATAGGAGAATAGCCTTAAGGTTATAGGAGGATATGGATGGGTTAGTCAAATGGGCTGGTCAGTGGCAAATGGAATTCAGTTTGGATTAGTGTGAGGTGATGCAGTGGGTAGAACGAATAAGACAAGGGATCCATGATGAGCGTTAGGACCCTGGGAAGTACCAATGATTAGACAGTGTTTGGCATGTATGTATACCAGTCCCTTAAAGTAGCAGGACAGCTTAATCAAGTAGTTAAGAAGGTATGTGGTATATTTGCCTTTATTAGCCAAGGCACAGAGATTAAGAGCAGGAGGTTTATCATCCTAAATCTTACAATACAATGATCAGTGTCTTCTAAATATTTCCCAACCGACACTTGATCTGTATGTCCAGCTCCTTTGCGAGAACCAGGTTTAACAGTGCATTTTTTCTCGTTGGATCAGACAAGTCCTGCTGTAGGAAAGTGTCCTGAACACTATCTGGGAACATTTGGTCCTCTTTGCGCTTTATGCCTGCACTAATCCAGCCTACATTTGGGTATTGGATTAAAATGGATAACAGTTAAAAATTCTGCGATGAGACTGGTTAATTTGTAACGACTAATCTTCTGTTTTTGTGATTAATAATTGTTTTTGATTTTTCAGTGCGATTCGGAGTGGTGATCTGTTTCTCAGTCTGTCAGCAGACTGCCTTGATGGCAGCAGCAATGGTAGTTCAAGTCAGGATTCACCAGCAAAGTCTTGTACAGTAAGAGAGTCTCCAGTGACGACATCTGATTCCTGCTCATCTTTCACTGCGGGAGCTGGACTTTCACCAAAATAACTCTCCCTCTTTGGAAGGAATGTTAGAAGTGGGGAAAATTTGGGAACAGAGTCTACATCAATTGGAAACTGGTGTAAAATGTGTGGTGCCATTAATATATGTAATTGTGTAGAAGAATGTCAGTGTTAATGAACTGGTTGTAGGAATTCTGAGGAATATTTTCTCCTTTTATTAATTTCCTCCCTTGAAGTTGTCATTTACTTTTTGCACCAACACTTAGAATCTGAAAAATTCTGAAATGTCATCTGCCAGAATTATAAATATTTGGCTTTGATGTTTACTCACAGCAGATTCTAAGTGCAGCACAGGTTTGTCCTTTTCAGATCCTTTTGAGCTTTACTTTCTCTGAATAGCACTAAACAGAAATGGTTCTCGACTTGAATTTATTTTTAAGTTGTTGTTGAATAGATTTTTGTGCTTGGCTTAAATGAGCGCCAATGTTAATGGTAAACAAAAGCAACCTCGAGTTGGCTGCTGGTATCTTTGCTGTAATGGAAGGTTTGGGAGCACGGATTGATGGTTCTCACAACTTCCATTAGTCCTTTGTACAGATTCAGTTACTTTAGTTATTTCTTTATTGAATGATTGTTGCAGAAGCACCTTTTACCGAGTCTCGCAGTTACCTGTAATTATCAGGCACCTGTGGAGTGTTCATAGCTATTAACAAACATGTGCATAGTGTAACATACCAGAAGAAAGGAGACATTTGCCTAATTTAATATTGTATTTCATAACCGCATCACAGCATGACTTGTGTGTATAATCCATAGATCTCTATAAACAGTTCCACAAGCTTCTGGGGAAATAAATTATTAGTTACATAGAACTCTTTGTTATTTTCCCATAAACTTGATTTTTGTTTTGTTTTATTAACTTTTTATTGCCATTGTATTGTGATAGAGTGCTGTGTAAACACATTATTTTGCTTTGTGTGGAATTATCAGAGGATTTACACCTGACTTGCCTGAAATCTCCTGCTTATGAACATCCTTATTTTTCCATCTTTGTGCAAAAAGGAAAATCAGGCTTTAGAACAAAGGGGAACTTATGAGCATTTGGTTCTGGAATACTGTATGGAATGAAAATTTATATTTGTGTGTATATATATTATATATATATAAAAGTTCTGTGACTTCATTTTCCTCTGTATTTGTGAAAATCTGTCAGTAAGTGGTTAATGAACTTCAGAATGTTGTTTTGTCACAAACCTTGATAATGTCGAGCTGCTGTTATGTAAACCCTTCTTGTGATCCATCAGTATTTCAGACATTTCTGTCTTCAATCACGATTACTAGAGGGATGTTGCTGACACAAAATCTGCAAATTGCAGTTCATTACACAATGTAGATAATATTCTGAGCAAACCCAAGGATTATTACAATTGAATCTGTGTTTGCAAGTCTTTGAAGAAATTAAAAGTAAATTGGTTAAAAAGTACAAATATTAGCTGCACAGGTAGATAAACAGATAGCTAAGGGTCAAGGGGGGCTTACAGGGATTTCAATTCTAGTCTTCTCAACTACTCCCTTGTCAGACCTCACTTGGAGTATTGTGTGCAGTTCTGGTCGCCTCACTATAGGAAGGATGTGGAAGCTATTGAGAGGGTGCAGAGGAGATTTACAAGGACGTTGCCTGGATTGGGGGGCATGACTTATGAAGGTAGGTTGAGAGAGCTGGGACTCTTCTCCCTGGAGAGACGAAGGTTGAGAGGCGACCTAATAGAGGTTTGTAACATGTTGGGAGGAATAGATAGAGTGGATTCTCGGAGGCTATTTCCCAGGGCTGAAATGGTCCTACGAAAGGACACAGGTTTAAGGTGCTGGGGGGCAAGTACAGAGGAGATGTTAGAGGTAAGTTTTTCACTTAGAGGGTGATGAGTGAATGGAATTGGCTGCCATCAGTGGTAGTAGAGGCGAACTTGCTGGGGTCTTTTAAGAGACTTCTGGATGAGTACATGGGATTTAATGGGATTGGGAGTTACAGATAGCTCTATGGCCTGGTAGGTATGGGGACATAGAGCACTACAGCACAAACTGGCCCTTCGCCCTGCAAGTTGTGCTGATCATACCCATGGCGCAACGTGTGGGCTGAAGGGCCTGTTTGTGCTGTAATGTTTTATGTTCTAGTCATCTTGACAGCAGCTTTCCCGCCATTGCTGCCACCCTGCCAGTGGTTTTGCTGTTGCCCTTGGGAATTCAGTTCAAAGCTGAACCCTGGAGGCCCTGAGCTGCCCGAGACTGTCCTACGTGGCGATTTGCTTTACTCTCTAGTGATCATTAACTCAACGTTGCTGCGGCCACTGAGGTAACACCAGAGAGAGCACTAGGATAGGGAAATGAACAAGCACTAAAGGAATGCACAAGGGTGAATAGTTATATTTTCTGTAACTTATAACTGTTGGATGTTAATACTGTGGGGATGAGGTAAACATGCAGGGAAAGAATGCAAAGTTGTGGTGATTGGGAACTGGAAACGGTGCCAATAATAGGTGAAAATCAGGGGGAACAGAGCAAAGTATTTGAAACAATTACTCTAGAAAAAAAAACGAGGAATGCTAAGGGGATTAAAGATTGAAGACTGATGTACTGTATATTACGTTCTTAATTAGAAGTGGCTGCAGATTGGTCTTGATGCTAGAACAGTTCCAGCAGATTAGAAAACCACAATGCAACATCTGTTCAAGAAAGGCAGGAAACTAAGTCAGTCAGCTTAATTTCATTGGGAAAAATGTTGCAATCCATTGTTAAGGACGTACTAGCAGACATTCTAAAAATGAAAATACAGTCAGGCCAGTGTCAACATGATTTTACGAAAGGGACATCATGTTTTGCAAATGTCTTATTATTCTTTGATTATGTAAAAGAGGGCTAATAGGGAAATCTGTAAATATAGAATATTTGGATTTCCAAAAGCATTTGATAAAAGATCACTGCATAAGTTAATAGGGAAAGGATTGACTAATTGGAAACGGAATTGGAATAAATGGGGTTATTTTCAGATTAGCAAACCAGTGCATTGTCATAGTAGCTGTGCTGGGTCTATTATTCACAATCTGTATTAATGATGACTGAAGGGACTGACTATTGTAGCCAAATATGCTAATAAAGATAACAAAGATAGAAAGGAAATTGTGAGGAGGATACAAAGTGTGCAAAGGGATTAGGGATAAATTGAGTGAGCAAAATATTAGATGGAATATGATGTGGGCAAATGTGAGATGCACTTTGGTAGAAAAAAATATAATGGCAGAATATTATTTATAAGCAGAGAGAGAGAGAGACATTACAAAATACTATGATACAGAGGGATTTGAATGTTTTATATATAAAACAGAAGTTGTGTAGGCACAGCAGGTCACTAGAGTGGCAAATAGCCTGGCATAAATGAAAGATTTGTGAATGCCAGAATAGCAATATTGTGCTTTGTGTGATTACAAATAAGTTGCATGTTGAGGGAGTGGTATCCCTGGATAAATTAGGTTACTGATATATAAGCAGTCAATGGCACCTTGCACTAAGGGTTGGATGCCAGGTAGGTTAAATTAAGAGAGCACTTTGAATAAACCAAGCTTGTTTTCTCTCATGTTTAGGGTCCACCTGTCCTAGTTTTTTAACATTTGCAGATAGCTGGAAGAGTTGGGTGTGATTCTGCAAAACACAAGTGCTTCATTTCAATAGTAGGTTTCTTTTTATTAAAAGTTGATTCAATTACAAATATTTTCAACATACCACTTGCTTTGCAATCAAACAAAATCAATTCTCAAAGTCAATTTAACTGCTGCCGAGCCTATTTGGTGTCGTAAGTGATAATTTTATCCTACAACTTCAGAATTGCTTTGATTTTTTTTTTCCCCCTTTGTGTTTAGATTAAAAACAAAGTTTTTGCTCTTTGGAAGCGTCCTGTTTTTATATTAATGAGATTGAATATCTGATCATCTGCATTTTGTGAGATCTCCACCTTGTGGTGATGTTGAGTGATGCAAGTCAATCAAAGCAGCAAGTTTTTTTTCCATTCATTTCAAGGTCAAACATTCATAGTTTTATATTATCTGAATTTACAATGTGAAGGCCTGAATGATTAAAAAGTTGGGTTTATTATGGACAAAGTCATAATATGGAGCAGGAGATCATGGATGACATTGGTATTACCCCATAATTTATGTTGCATATTCCAGTGCATTCCTGCCTGGCCTCCCATAATCTATATTTCATAAACATTAAGGCATCCAAAACTCTTTTACCAACATCTTATCTTGCACCAAGTCCTGTTCACCTGTCACAATTGCACTCACTGACTCACATTGGTCAAGCAATACCGTGATTTTAAAATTCTCATCCTAGTTTTCAAATCCCTTCTTATCTCTGAAATCAACTCCAATCCTGCACCCTCAAAATACTACATTTCTTTAATTCTGGTGTTCCCTAATTTAATTCTCTCTGCAAATGGCAGCTGCATCTTCAGGAATTCTTCCTTTTACCTCTCTGTCTCGATTTTGTTTTCCTCCCTTAAAAGTTCTATGACCAAGCTTTTGGTTAAGTGACTTAACATCTTATGTGGTTCTATGTTGTAGATTTTGCATTGCTCCTAGGAAACAATTTTTTTATTATGTAAATATAAACATAAAGCATAGAACATTGCAGTATAGATAAACTTTGATTTCCTTGTTAGTCAAGAATTTATCCATCTCTGCCTTAAAAATACTTGATCTGCCTACTCCACTCTGGGGGAAAAGGACTTATGACCTGCAGAAAAAACATTTCTAAGTACAAGTTGTCCCCTAACCATGGTTTTGGTACATGGGGCCCCTAAATCTCTGTTCACCTACAATTCCTAGATACCATTTAGAAAATACTTTGATCTAAAGTTGAAGTGGATGACCCTCACATGAAACACCACCTATCAGTTTAGAAACTTGTATCCTATTAGAACATAGAACAATACAGCACAAACAGGCCCTTCATCCCACGAGTTGCGCCGATCACATCTACCAATCCACAGACCTAGCTTTAACCCCCTATCCTATTCTTTTCCGTATACTCATCCAGAAGTCTCTTAAAAGACCCCAGTGAGTTTGCCTCAACAACCTCCGACGGCAGTCGGTTCCATTCACTCACCACCCTCAGTGAAAAACCTACCCCTGACATCTCCTTATTTGCTTCCCTGCACCTTAAATCTGTGTCCTCTCGTAGTGACCATTTCAGCTCGGGGAAATAGTCTCTGAGAGTCCACCCTTCTTTCTTTCATTCTTTCTATTCTTTCATTCGAGTCACTTATGAAAACTGGAAGAGGTCATCAACAGTAACCAAGCATTGGTCAAGTTAGTCCCAATTGCAGACTACTCATTAACACCTTCTGCAAATGATCACTGTTATCATAGAAACCTTGGTGGTTGAGGATTCAATACATTAAGTAGAAATGAGTGTCTGTATATATTTAATTGCTCATTAACTGCATGAACTTAATTTGTTGTTTTAATTTAACAATTATATGGCTCTGCCATGTAGAATAATGGAATCATGTGCATTGTATAACAGACAGTGTGAGGGCCATGCACTAGTTACCCACGTAAGTTAAAGGAGTCAGAAATTGTAAAGTGTCATTCTTACAATGGAAAAAAAAACAGCAAATGTTAAAATCTGTTCTCAAAAATAACTTTATTAAAATGTTTAAATAAATTGTATAAATCATGATGTAAACATTTACAAATTGTCATACTGGTACTGCTTTTTAAAAACATAAATGACCTTTAAACACACAAAATCTGCAGAATGTAAGTTTACACAGCACATTTCACTGGCAGAGGCAGTGTCCCACTGCTTGTATTTTGCCCCCTCATTTATTTCCAGTGGTCACAATCTGCTTGCTGTTTCCAGAAGTTTCAATACAATTTAACTCACATTCAGTAATTCAGCATTTTAATAAATTTCTTTGCAGAAGACCTGACAATTGTTTTAAACAATTTATTTTTTAAATACATTTATTGTTTTGTGGAGAAGCCTTCAACAATGTTTCAGCCTTGGCATTCAGGTAATTTTCTGTTTGACACAATCCGCTGCCCTGCTCCAAGAGAGCAGTTAAAGGTTTAAATACAGGCCTGTGCAGGAAAATGGACAAACAATTCTTCAACTCCGTCCTCAACACACACAGCAGTGAGGAAAGATGATACTGGTTATAAACTAATCATTTATTACCCTTTTTTTTCATTTTACTTGATGTGCTGCTTGCTATAATTGTCGGCAGTATTAACCAAGCCCTCGTGTCTCAACTAAATGGCCATACTGTGCGTGTTCAGACAGTTGACATGCTATTTGACTACGGAAGGTAGTTGCTCCTGCTACTTTGAATCCAGCTTTCCCTTAGGGCTCTGTAGATTTAGACCCCTGGCCCCAAATGAGTTTTTAGTTAAGGGGTCTGACACCCTATTATTAAATCTAAAGGACTGCTGCTCAGTGTGGGAAGAAAAGAGAGTAAATTGAACCACTGTGGGCAGCACTGGTCAATGTGAATGCCGTTCACTGATGTATATAACTGTACGACCTAAGAAGGGGGAAGGGTAGGATAGATGATCCCTCCAGTAACCGTGCTACATTCTAAATCATTGCTGAACTTCACCAACTTGGAAGGCAACTCCTGCAACAATTCAGAATCTCCTGAGACGATCATCGATCATCTGCACCCAAGCCTCTGGCTACCTAAGCTATTAGCATATGTCGTGCACTGACCTAATCTTATACCTAGTACTGGTTTTCACAAAACTAACCACGTTAAACCTAATCTCAAAATCAGCTAACTAAGGTGGAACTATTGCAACAATCTATGAGGAAAATTAATGTTCCCTTTAAAATACCTAATGTTTGCACTTGGTATGTGATACAGTTTGGTAGGGCTGACTGCTGTGTGAACTTGTCAGTCCCAATGTCTGCTTCCAAAAGGAGGAAACTACAAAGTGCTTTACAGCAAATGAAGTAACTCTGAAATTACTCCTGTAATAAAGGAAATGCTGCATACATACTCCCACAAGAAGCAGTGTGATAAATGACTAGTTCATCAGTTTTTGCTGGGGCCGATTCAGGAACAAACAATAGAGAGACAATCTTGCTCGACTGGAATTGAGCTATCCACCTCAACAGTTTAACATTCAAATTGAAAATAAATTCTCTGACAGTGCGGCACTCCCTCAGTACTGACTCCCCGACAGTGCAGCACTCCCTCGGTACTGACCCTCTGACAGTGCAGCACTTACTGAGGAACTCACTCAGCACTGCCCCTCTGACAGGGCGGCACTCCCTCAGCACTGACCCTCCGACACTGCGGCACTCCCTCAGCACTGACCTCTGACAGTGCAGCACTCCCTCAATACTGCACTGAGTGCCACCTTGGATAATGTACTCAAGTCTTTGGGCTGTGGCTTGAATCCATGACCTTCTGATTCAGAGGGGACCATTCTACCCACTGAGCCACAACTGGCATTGTGGATTAAAATAGAAATTTAGGCTTTTTGAAAACCATCCAAATTGAAATTTGACAAATACACTTGTTAAAATAAAGACTAAATCTGGAATTAAAGATTCGCTAGAATCTGTGGAGAGAATGGACAGGTTACAGTATTGTGTGTGTATCCATTACCCCAATAGCATACAGTGCTTTGCACTGCTAAGGGCTTGTTATTAAGTCAGTTTTATCACAGTACATTGAACTGGATGTCACCAATTCCTGGCACTATCCAGGTGCAGTTCATGGATACTCAGTGGCTTTGCTCAAGGGACCAAAGCTTTTCCTCAGGATCTCACCTGTCATGGAACACACATGATTGCATAGCAAAGCTGAACAAGGAATAAAAAGTAACAAATGTTCTATTTAATAAAAGTTCTATGCAGATGTGAAATCGTTTATCCAAACTGTTCAGAGCAATTAAAACAAAGAAAGCTTATTGACTTGGTGTTTTAGGACAACAAGACTGCAGTTTTATGTCTAGTGATCTTGTCCCAAAGTCTTGCGTAAACAATAAAATGCACAAAGTTTGATAAATCCATGCTGCTTGCTCCTGCCAGCTGTTTTCAGATTCTGAAGATGGTATTATAGTGCCCTAGAGGACCAGCCTGTGCCCAGAGTAACAAATGAATCAGTCCCCACTCTCCCTCCTTCATTTCACTTTTTCATGTTCGCAGGATTACCATGGTCACAAGACCTGAAATAAAGAAGATTCTGTTTGTTTGGGAATGTGCATTTATACAGAAAGCCCAATGTCCTCAGGGCATCTCAAAGGCCTGTGCACTCAATGAAATTTTTTTTTAGTATTAGTCACTTATTTAGGAAAACCTGTAAGTAGCAAGATTCCACAATCAGTTAATGAATCAACTGACCACAATCTGTCTTACTGCTGCTTGGGAGAAAGTGTTCTGGAAGCAAAAAGAACATCACCTCTCCCTGAATGTGGACAGTGAGACCAGGCCTCCCTTCAACTCATATGAAAGAAAACACAGATAGGAATGGTTTGAACTCCACAGGGAGATTAAAGAGCAGCCACACTTTCTCATTCCCTTCAGTTTGAGATTTGGGGCCCCTGCTGTTTGTAATTTTTATAAACGATCTGGATGAGGGTATTGAAGGATGGATTAGTAAATTTGCAGATGACACCAAAGTCGGAGGAGTGGTAGATAGTGAAGAGGGGTGTTCTAGTTTGCGGAGAGACTTGGACAAGTTGCAGAGCTGGGCCGAGAGGTGGCAAATGGAGTTTAATGTGGAAATGTGTGAGGTAATGCACTTTGGCAGGAATAATAAATGTGTAGAGTATAGGGCTAATGGTAGGATTCTTAATAGTGTTGATGAACAGAGGGATCTTGGTGTATTTGTGCATAGATCCCTGAAAGTAGGCAGTCAAGCCGATAAGGTTGTTAAGAAGGCATACGGAGTCTTAGCTTTTATTGGTAGGGGGATTGAATTTCGGAGCCGCAATGTCATGTTGCAACTGTACAAAACTCTAGTGCGGCCGCACTTGAAGTATTGTGTACAGTTCTGGTCCCCACATTATAAGAAAGATGTGGAGGCGTTGGAGAGGGTACAGAGGAGGTTTACCAGGATGTTGCCTGGTATGGAGGGCAGGTCTTATGAAGAGAGGCTGAGGGATTTGAGGTTGTTTCCGTTAGAAAGGAGGCGGCTAAGAGGGGACCTAATCGAAACATATAAGATTATTAGAGGTTTAGATAGGGTGGACAGTGATAGCCTTTTTCCTGGGATGGAGAAAGCTAGCACGAGGGGACACAGCTTTAAATTAAGGGGTGGTAGTTATAGGACGGATGTCAGAGGTAGGTTCTTTACCCAGAGGGTGGTTAGGGTGTGGAATGTCCTGCCTGCAGCTGTTGTAGATGCGCCAAGTTTGGTGGTGTTTAAGAAGTTAGTAGATAAGTTTATGGACGAAAAGGGAATGGTTTAGGTTAGAAGGTCATTGCTTTTTCCTAATTGGTCGGCGCAACATCGAAGGCTGAAGGGCCTGTTCTGCGCTGTAATGTTCTATGTTCTATGAGATGAAATATGCTGACTGAGCAGTTAACTGGTGACTTTGATTTGCAGTGATCAAATGTTGAGAATTCTCTGTGGCAATGTGTGGGACAGGACCTGTAGCTAAAGCAACTCAAAGAAATATTAATAAACCAAAATACCACAGACACAAATGTCGGAATCTGAAATTGAGACAGAATGTTCAAAATATTTAGCAATTCTGCCCTGACTGATGTCTCAACACTGACCTGGTCCACAGTTTATTTCATCTTAGTGCTTTTAACATAAAAACTTTGATCTTCCTTTTAGGTGTGATGAATCTCAAACTTCACAATAACTAATCAATACAAAGACTCTCCACATCCTTCCTCCAATCCATTCACTTCTTTGAATTTCACCTCTTGTATATTCACGATATCCGCTTACTAATTCTGAATAATGTCCTCAAACGCCCTCAAGTTCACCCTTTCTGCCAACTTGACCTGACCCAATTCAGGAATAGAATCCAGGTTCCTTACACAAGCACCCCTCAGGGATTCATGTACTTCAAGCTGAACTGTCCCATTAACTTGCACTTCCCTATACACATTTCAATATTTATAGTGACAATATCACCACGGAACTTACAGCACATTCAGACTATCCTGTCAGTGCTATCTCTGCATCTGGACCCAACTACACCAAATCCATTTTCCCAGCACTCTTTTCCCATCTATATCTATTTTTCTTTGATTATATTACAGTTTCTACCTCAATAAGTTAGGCACCATTCTTCTCCTAAGTCCCTGAATAAAGTTTATTTATTAGTGTCATAAGTAAGGTTTACATTAACACTGCAATTAAGTTGCTGTGAAAATTCCCTAGAAGCCACATTCTGGCACCTTTTCAGATGTAAGGAAGGATTAGCTTGGCCAATGCACCTAACTGTTGGAGAGGATTCTAAGAGATAGGATATATGCACATTTAGAACGGAATAATCTCATTAGCGATAGACAGCATGGTTTTGTATGAGGGAGGTCATGCCTCACAAACTTGGTTGAGTTTTTTGAGGAGGTGACAAAAAAGACTGACAAGGGAACAGCCATGGATGTTGTCTATATGGATTTTAGTAAAGCATTTGACAAAGTCCCTCATGGCAGGCTGATGCAAAAGGTTAAATCTCAGGGGATAAAAGGTGAGCTAGCCAGATGGGTGGAGAACTGGCTTGGCCATAGAAGACAGAGGATAGCAGTTGAGGGGTCTTTTTCCAATTGGAGGTCTGTGACTAGTGGTGTTCTGCAAGGCTCTGTATTGGGATATCTGCTGTTTGTGATATATATAAATGATTTGGAAGAAGGTATAATTGGTGTGATCAGTAAATTTGCAGACGACACAAAGATGGCTGGAAAATACAGCAGGATATAGAGAGGCTGGAAAATTGGGCAGAGGAATGGCAGATGGAATTTAATCCAGATAAATGCAAAGTGATATGAAGGGGATAGATAGAGTAAACAGTGGTAAGCTTTTTCCTAGGTTGGAATCAAATATCACGAGGGGCCACCGGCTTAGGGTGAGGGGGGTAAGGTAATAATTTGGATGCTAGAGGGAGTTTTTTCACACAGAGGATTGTAGGGGTATGGAATGCGCTGCCAAATAAGGTGGTGGAGGGAGGCACGCCGGAGTTATTTAAGAGATACTTAGATGGGCACATAAGCAGAATAGGGATGGAGGAATATAGACGACTGATTTAAAATAGGGATCATGAGCCTTGGGACTTCCCTGGGAATTCGTTAGTTGTGAATGATATTGATGTATTTCTGATTTAACCTACAAGTACTTCGGTCCACCTTGTTGTCCAACAAGGGGCATACACAACAAGGGGCATACACAACAAGGGGCATACACAACAAGGGGCATACACAACAAGGGGCATACACAACAAGGGGCATACACAACAAGGGGCATACACAACAAGGGGCATACACAACAAGGGGCATACACAACAAGGGGCATACACAACAAGGGGCATACACAACAAGGGGCATACACAACAAGGGGCATACACAACAAGGGGCATACACAACAAGGGGCATACACGCGATGGGTCGTGAGAGGGCTGCTCTTGGATTTTGAGAGTAGCCTATTGCTTCACGTCGTAAGTGTACACTTAAATTGGACCATTTGATGGGCAACACGACAGCTCAGTGACTATCGCTGTGCTATGCAGATACATGGATTTGGGCCTGTGTCTGTGGGAGTTTGCGCATTCTCCCCATGCTTGCGTGGGTTTTCTCTGGGTGTTCTGGTTTCCTTCCACACCCCAAAGATGTGTTCTTAGGCTGACTGGCAAAACAAATTCTCCCCAAATTGTCTCGCTAATATGGTTCCAATGCAGATTTCTATAAACATAGACAGGGATCATGGGTGGAAGCAGAAACATTGAGATGGCAACACAGGCTCGTTGGGCTGAAGGGCCTGTTTCCCGTGCTGTGTTTTTTTTTGTTCTTTAATGCTTTTTGATACAGCTAATATAGAAGGGAACTATACATTAAGTGGAAGAGCCATCAGGAGTAAAGACATACAGAGGGACCTGGGTGTGCAGGTTCACAGATCCTTAAAGGTGGCAACACAGGTGAAGAGGGTGGTGAAAAAGGCATATGGCATGCTTGCCTTTATTGGGTGGGGCATAGAATAAAAAGTTGGCATATGATGTTAAAACTATATAGAACATTGGTTAGGCCACATTTGGAATACTGCGTCCAGCTCTGGTCGCCACACTATCAGAAGGGCATGGAGGCTGTGGAGAGAGTAGAGAAAAGGTTTACCAGGATGTTGCCTGGTATGGAAGGTCTTAGCTATCAGTAGAGATTGGGTAAACTGGGGTTGTTCTCCCTGGAAAGGCGGAAGATGAAGGGCAACCTAACAGAGGTATACAAAATTATGAAGGCTATAGATAGGGTAACATTGGGAAACATTTTCCCAGGTCGGAGGTGATGAATTCAAGGGGTCACAGGTTCAAGGTGAGGGAGGCAAGATTTAACACAGATGTCAGAGGAATATATTGTACACAGAGGGTGGTGGAGGCCTGGAATGCACTGCCAAGCAGGGTGGTGGAGGCAGACAGACTGGGATCGTTTAAGACTTATCTGGATAGTCACATGAACAGACTGGGAATGGAGGGATATAAACGAATGGTCTAGTTGAAAACATGAGCGGCACAGACTTGGAGTGCCAAAGGACCTGTTTCCTGTGCTGTATTGGTCTTTATTCTAACCAGCACACCTTCTGGAATGTGGGAGAAAACCAGAGCATCGGAGGAAACCCACATGGGCATTGGGGAGAATGTGTGACTCCACACAGGCATTGACCCAAGATGGGAACTGAACTTGGGTCCCTGATGTTGTGAGACAGCAGTGCAAACCATTCTACTTGGGATAGGGTTATAGAACATAGAACATTACAGCGCAGAACAGGCCCTTCGGCCCTCGATGTTGCGCTGACCAATAGAACATAGAACATTACAGCACAGAACAGGCCCTTCGGCCTTCGATGTTGCGCTGACCAATATAAAAAGCAATGCCCCTCCAAACTTAAACCATTCCCTTCTCTTCCATATACCTATCAACTAACCTCTTAAACGCCACCAAACTTGGCGCATCTACAACTGCTGCAGGCAGGGCATTCAACTCCCGAACCACCCTTTGGGTAAAGAACCTACCTCTGATATCCGTCCTATAACTATCACCCCTTAATTTAAAGCTGTGTCCCCTCGTGCTAGCTTTTTCCATCCTAGGAAAAAGGCTATCACTGTCCACCCTATCTAAACCTCTAATCATCTTATATGTTTCGATTAGGTCCCCTCTTAGCCGCCTCCTTTCTAACGAAAACAACCTCAAATCCCTCAGCCTCTCTTCATAAGACCTGCCCTCCATACCAGGCAACATCCTGGTAAACCTCCTCTGTACCCTCTCCAATGCCTCCACATCTTTCTATAATGTGGGGACCAGAACTGCACACAATACTCCAAGTGCGGCCGCACTAGAGTTTTGTACAGTTGCAACATGACGTTGCGGCTCCGAAATTCAATCCCTCTACCAATAAAAGCCAAGACTCCATATGCCTTCTTAACAACCTTCTCGACCTGACTGCCTACTTTCAGGGATCTATGCACATACACACCAAGATCCCTCTGTTCATCTAGACTACTAAGAATCCTACCATTTGCCCTATACTCTACACATTTATTATTTCTGCCATAGTGCATTACCTCACACTTTTCCACATTAAACTCCATTTGCCACCTCTCGGCCCAGCTCTGCAACTTGTCCAAGTCTCTCTGCAAACTATAACACCCCTCTTCACTATCTACCACTCCACCGACTTTAGTGTCATCTGCAAATTTACTAATCCATCCTTCAATACCCTCATCCAGATCATTTATAAAAATTACAAACAGCAGGGGCCCCAAAACAGACCCGAGGCACACCACTTGTCACTGAACTCCAAGATGAATATCTCCCATCAACCACCACCCTCTGTCTTCTATCAGCTAGCCAACTCCAAACCCAATTAGCTAAATCACCCTCTATCCCATACATCTGCATTTTCTGCAGAAGTCTTCCATGGGCCACCTTATCAAACGCCTTACTAAAGTCCATAAAGTCCAATGGAGACAAAGCAATGACCTTCTAACCTAAACCATTCCCTTTTCATCCATAAACCTATCCACGGACCTCTTAAACGCCCCCAAACTTGGCGCATCTACAACTGCAACAGGCAGGGCATTCCATACCCTTACCACCCTCTGGGTAAAGAACCTACCTCTGACATCCGTCCTATAACTACCACCCCTTAATTTAAAGCTATGTCCCCTCGTGCTAGCCTTCTCCATCCTAGGAAAAAGGCTATCACTGTCCACCCTATCTAATCCTCTGATCATCTTATATGTTTCAATAGGTCTCCTCTTAGCCGCCTTCTTTCTAACGAAAACAACCTCAAATCCCTCAGCCTCTCTTCATAAGACCTGCCCTCCATACCAGGCAACATCCTGGTAAACCTCCTCTGTACCCTCTCCAATGCCTCCACATCTTTCTTATAATGTGGGGACCAGAATTGCACACAATACTCCAAGTGCGGCCGCACTAGAGTTTTGTACAGTTGCAACATGACGTTGCGGCTCCGAAATTCAATCCCCCTACCAATAAAAGCTAAGACTCCATATGCCTTCTTAACAACCTTATCGACTTGACTGCCTACTTTCAGGGATCTATGCACAAATACACCAAGATCCCTCTGTTCATCAACACTATTAAGAATCCTACCATTAGCCCTATACTCTACACATTTATTATTCCTGCCAAAGTGCATTACCTCACACTTTTCCACATTAAACTCCATTTGCCACCTCTCGGCCCAGCTCTGCAACTTGTCCAAGTCTCTCTGCAAACTATAACACCCCTCTTCACTATCTATCACTCCTCCGACTTTGGTGTCATCCGCAAATTTACTAATCCATCCTTCAATACCCTCATCCAGATCATTTATAAAAATAACAAACAGCAGTGGCCCCAAAACAGATCCCTGAGGTACACCACTTGTAACTGAACTCCATGTGAATAATTTCCCATCAACCACCACCCTCTGTCTTCTATCAGCTAGCCAATTCCTGATCCAATTAGCTAAATCACCCTCAATCCCATACATCTGCATTTTCTGCAAAAGCTTTCCATGGGGCACCTTATCGAACGCCTTACTAAAGTCCATATATACCACATCAACTGCCTTACCCTCATCCACCTCTTTGGTCACTTTTTCAAAAAACTCAATAAGGTTAGTAAGGCACGACCTACCCTTCACAAAACCATGTTGACTATCCCCAGTCAATTCATTTCTCTCTAAATAACTATAAATCCTATCCCTAATAATTCTTTCCAATACTTTGCCCACAACAGAAGTAAGACTCACTGGCCTATAATTCCCTGGAAAGTCTCTATTCCCCTTCTTGAACAATGGGACCACATTTGCTATCCTCCAGTCTTCCGGCACTATACCTGTAACCAATGACAACCTGAAGATCAGAGCCAGAGGCTCTGCAATCGCCTCTCTTGTCTCCCAGAGAATCCTAGGGTAAATCCCGTCCAGCCCAGGGGACTTATCTATTTTCAAACTCTCAAGGGTTGGGAGTTTGTGCTTGCTAGTAGGAGATGATTTTGGCAAAGGTTTCTAAGAGTTAAATAATACAGAAAAGCTGGAATTAGCAAATAAACGAGGAGAATTAATGCCAACTTTTGTGATGAAAATGATTATAGTCAGAGGTCTACAGCATGGAAACAGGCCCTTCGGCCCAACTGCTCCATGCCGCCATTTCTTAAAAACCCCAATTGCTCGCATTTGGCCCAATGCTCTCTATACGCATCTTATCCATGTAACTGTTTAAATGCTTTTTAGAAGTCCCAGTCTATCCAGCCGCTCCTTTTAACTCAAACCACCAAATCCTGGTAGCATCCTAGTAAATCTTTTCTGCAGTCTTTCTAGTTTAATAATAGCTTTTCTATAATAGGATGACCAGAACTGCACATAGTAATCAAGTGTGGCCTCACCAATGTCTTGTGGTCAAGAAGGCATATGGTGTACTGGCTTTCAGTAATACAGGGATTGAGTTTAGGAGTTCGGAGGTAATGCTGCAACTTTATAAGACCCTTGTCAGACCCCACTTGGAGTACTGTGCGCAGTTCTGGTCGCCTCACTATAGGAAGGATGTGGAAGCTATTGAGAGGGTGCAGAAGAGATTTACAAGGATGTTGCCTGGATTGGGAGGCAGGCCTTACGAAGATAGATTGAGGGAGCTGGGACTCTTCTCCCTGGAGAGAGAAGATTGAGGGGCGACCTGATAGAGGTTTATAAAATGTTGAGAGGAATAGATAGGGTGGATTCTTGGAGGCTATTTCCCAGAGCTGAAATGGTTGCTCCGAGAGGACCCAGGTTTAAGGTGCTGGGGGGACAAGTACAGAGGAGATGTTAGAGGTAAGTTTTTCACTCAGAGGCTGCTGAGTGAATGGAATCGGCTGCCATCAGTGGTGGTGGAGGCAAATTCGCTTGGGTCTTTTAAAAGACTTCTGGATGAGTACATGGGATTAAATGGGATTGGGAGTTACAGATAGTTCTATGGCCCAGTAGGTATGGGTGTGATGGGCACAACTTGTGGGCCAAAGGGCCTGTTTGTGCTACAGTGTTCTATGTTTTATGTTCTACAACTTCAACAAAACATCCCAACTCCTGTATGATATGACATACTTAAAGGAAGGAGAGCACTGGCAGCTAAATATTCCTGGGTATAAGTGTTTTAGGCATGACAGAGGAGGGTCGAGAAAAGGTGGGGGAGTGGCGTTGTTAGTTAGGGAGAACATCACAACGGTGCAGAGGGAGGATAATATAGGGGAGTTAGGAATTGAGTCGCTGTGGGTGGAGTTGAGGAATAGGAAGGGAGCAATTACTATGCTAGGGGTGTATTATAGGTCACCCAGCAGCCCGTGGGCAGTGGAAGAAGGCATATGTAAAGACATTCTGGATAGGTGCAGAAAGAATAGGGTTGTTGTAGTGGGAGATTTTAATCTCCCTGGAGTAGATTGGAAGGTACCTAGAGCTGGGGGTTCAGACAGGGAGGAATTTATAAAATGTGTACTGGAAGGATCATTGGAATAGTATGTGGCTAGCCCGACTAGAGAAGGGGCTATACTGGATTTAGTATCCAGTATAGCTCTGGGTGATGAGCCATGTCAGGTGGTTGATGTTGTAGTGGGGGAACATGTGGCTAACAGTGACCACAATTCTGTCTACTTTAGGATACAGATGGAAAAAGATGAGTGCTGTCCTAAAGACAGGGTGCTAAATTGGGGGAAGGCTAACTACAGTCGGATTAGGCAGGAACTTATGAAAACTGATTGGGAACGGTCGTTTGAGGGTAAGTCCATGTGTTTGGCATGTGGGAGTCTTCCAAGGGAAAACTGAAAAGGTTGCAGGAAAGATATGTGCTGGTTAAGAGGAAAGATGGGAAAGGTAGGATTAGAGAGCCGTGGATTACTCGGGATATTGAGGACTTGGTTAGGAAGAAAAGAGAGGCGTATGTTAGGTCTAAGCAACTGGGAACGGACAGAGCATTGGAGGAATACAGAGAGAGGAACAAAAAGGTGGTTAGAAGAAAAATCGGTCCTCTTAGGGATAGAGGAGGGGAACTGTGGTTAGAATCTGAGAGAATGGGGGAGATCCTGAATTCACAAAAGAGAGGGGCTTGATGGCTGGTACTGTCTTGGAGGGAGCTGTAAACCAGTTGAGGGAATTATCCATTACAAGGGAGAAAGTGTTAGAGCTTTTAGGTAGCATTAAAACTGATAAATCTCCAGGGCTTGATAGCACTTATCCCAGGCTGCTTAGGGAGGCAACAAATGAAATTGCTGGGCCTCTGTCGCAAATCTTTGTCTCTTCTTTGAACACAGGTGAGGTCCCAGAGGACTGGAGGATAGCGAATGTGGTACTGTTGTTTAGAAAGGGTAGTAGAAATAAGCTGGAAATTATAGGCCGGTGAGTTTGACGTCAGTGGTAGGGAAGCTGTTGGAGGGGATTCTTAGAGATTGGATGTATAGGCACTTAAAGCGTTGCAATCTGATTAGGGATACGCAGTATGGATTTGTTAAGGGGAGGTCGTGCCTTACGAATCTGGTAGCATTTTTTGAGGAGGTGACAAAAACGGTCGACTATATGGATTTCAGTAAGGCGTTTGACAAAGTCCCTCATGGGAGGTTAGTTGAAAAGATCGAGGCTAATGGAATACAAGGACAGGTATCTAGATGGATAAGAAACTGGCTTGGTAATAAGAGACAGAGAGTAATAGTGGAAGGGTGTTTGTCTAGCTGGAGTCGGTGACTAGTGGTGTGCCACAGGGCTCGGTATTGGGACCTCTTCTATTTGTAATATATATAAATGACTTGGAAGAGGGAGTAAGTGGTATGATTAGTAAGTTTGCAGATGACACGAAGATGGCTGGACTTGTGGACAATGAGGAGCAGTGTCAGGCAATACTGCAGGACATAGATAGGCTGGTATATTAAGCAGATAAATGGCAGATGGAATTTAATCCTGATAAATGCGAGGTGATATAATTTGGATGTTAGAGGGAGTTTTTTCACACAGAGGGTTGTGGGGGTACGGAATGCACTGCCAAATAAGGTGGTGGAGGCAGGCACGATGGTGTTATTTAAGGGATACTTTGATAGGCACATGAGCTGAATAGGGATGGAGGGATATAGAAGACTGTTTTAAATAGGGATCAAGAGCCTTGGGACGATCCTGGGAAACAACTGATTCCTATGAACCTTCCAACATACTTTTCTGGATCATTTGTTTTACTTTTGAGCTTCTGGGGATTCCTTTGCACACGTGCATAAGATGTGTATGTATTTGATGTTTTTCTCTTTTATTCCACAGGTGCTTTGGTCCGCCTTGTGGTCCAACAAGGGGCATACATGCAATGGGTCGTGCGAGGACTGCTCTTGGCTGTTTTGAGAGTAGCCTAGTGCTTCACATTGTTAGTGTACGCTTAATCTGGACCAGTTGATGGGCAATACAACAGCTCACCGACTTCCACTGTTTGCTGTGCAGTTACATGGATTTGGGCCAGTATCTGTGAGAATTTGCGCATTCTCCCCATGATTGCGTGGGTTTTCTCCAGGTGCTCCATTTTCCTCCCACAACTCCAAAGATGTGCTCTTAGGCTGATTGATGTAACAAATTGTCCCTAAATTATCTCCCCAGTCTGGTTTCCAATGTAGATTTCCATAAAGATAGACAAGGGTCATGGGTGGAAGAGGGAACTCACACTGTTAAAATGGCGGCACGGGCTCTTTGGGGCGAAGGGCCTGTTTCCTGTGCTGTGTTGTTCTTTGAATTCAATGTTCTGACGTAGAGTTCTTGGGTTGGGTTGGGGTAAGCACAGTAAGAACGTAGAACATAGAAAAACTACATCACAAACAGCCCCTTTGGCCCACAAGTTGCACTGATCACATCCCTACCTACTAGGCTTACTTATAACCCTCAATCCTATTAGATCCCATGTACTCATCAAGAAGTCTCTTAAAAGACTCTATTGAATTTGCCTCCACCACCACTGATGGCAGCCGATTCCACTCACCCACCACCCCTGACAACTCCTCTGTGCCTACTCCCCAGCACCTTAAATCTGTGTCCTCTCGTAGCAGCCATTTCAGCTCTGGGAAAAAGCTCCTGAGAATCCACCCGATCAATACCTCTCAACATTTTATAAACCTCTATCAGGTCACCTCTCATCCTTCATCTCTCCAAGGAGGAAAGACCGAGCTCCCTCAACCTATTCACATAAGGCATGCCACCCAATTCAGGCAACAGCCTTGTAAAACTCCTCTGCACCCTTTCAATAGCTTCCACATCCCTCCTGTAATGAAGTGACCAGGCTGAGCACAGTATTCCAAGTGGGGTCTGACTAGCTGCAGCATTATCACCCAACTCCTAAACTCAGTCCCTCGATTGATGAAGGCCAGCAACACCAAACACCTTCTTAACCACATCCTTTACCCGCAAGGCAGATTTAAGAGTCCTATGAACCCAGACCCCAAGGTCCTTCTGGTCCTCTATACTGCTAAAGAGTCTTCTTACCTTTGATATTATACTCCTATTATAACCTGGTGTTGTGAAACTTCTTTCAATGTTCTGGCCAATGAAACCAAGCATGCTGAATACCTTCTTCACCACTCTGTCCACCTGTGTCTCGACTTTCAAGGAGCTATGAACCTGTATCCCTAGATTTCTTTGGTCTGTAACTCTTCCCAATGCCGTACATTAACTGAGTTAAGTCCTGTCCTGGTTCAATCTACCAAAATGCATCACCTCGCATTTATCTAAATTAAACACCATCTGCCATTCATCAGCCATTGGCCCAATCGATCAAGATCCCGTTGCAATTGGAGATAACTTTCTTCACTGTCTACTATGCCGCCAATTTTGGTGTCATCTGCAAACTTACTAACAATGTCTCCTATGTTCTCATCCAAATCATTAATATAAATGACAAATGACTGTGGGTCCAGCACCGATCCCTCAGGTACATCACTGGTCACAGGCCAGAAAAACAACTCTCTACAGTCATCCTCTGGCTTCTGTCATCAAGGAGTCTCACAACACCAGGTTAAAGTCCAACAGATTTATTTTAATCTGGTGTTGTGAGACGTTTTACTGTGTTTACCCCAGTCCAACCCAGCATCTCTACATTCTATCATCAAGCCAATTTTGTATTCATTGAACTGCCTGAACCTGGATCCCGTGAGATTTAACATTATGCACCATCCTACCATGCAGTACCTTGTCAAAGGCCTTGCCTTTGTAGACAACATCAACTGTACTACCTTCATCTACCTTCTAGGTTACCCCTTCAAAAAACACAATCAAATTTGAGACATGATTTTCCACTCACAAAGCCATGCTGACTGTCTCTAAGTAGTCCTTGCATCTCTAAATGCCTGTAGGTCCCGTCTCTCAAAATACCTTCCAACAATTTACCAACCGAGGCTCACTGGCCTGTAGTTCCCAGGCTTTTCCCTGCAGCCCTTTTTAAACAAAGGCACATTTGCCACCCTCCAATCTTCAGGTACCTCATCTGTAGCTAACGATGATTCAAATATCTCTGCTAGGGGATCTGCAATTTCCTCCCTAGCCTCCCACAATATCCTCAGATACGCTTCATCAGGTCCCGGGGATTTATCTACCTTGATGCACTTTAAGATTTCCAGCATCACCTCTTCTGTCATATGTACATTCCTCAAGACATCACTGTTTATTTCCCCAAGTTCCCTCATACTTCCCCATGCTTTTCTCAACAGTAAATGTTGATGAGAAATATTTCTTTGGGATTTCACCCATCTCTTGTGGATCCAGACTTAGATGACCTTGTTGATCACTGAGAGACCCTACTAGCTCCTTTGTTACTCTTTTGCCCTTTATGTATTGAATAGTATAGGATTGAAGTAGATAAGGAGGAGGTGTTAGATATTCTTGAGGGTATGAAAATAGATAAGTCCCCTGGGCCGGACAGGATTTACTGTAGGATTCTCTGGGAGGCAAGAGAGGCGATTGAAGAGCCTCTGGCTCTGATCTGCAGGTCTTTGTTGGTTACAGGTATAGTGCTGGAAGACTGGAGATTAGCAAATGTTGTCCCATTGTTCAAGAAGGGGAATAGAGACTATCCTGGGAATTATAGAGTCTTACTTCTGTTGTGGGCAAAGTTTTGGAAAGAATTATTAGGGATAGGATTTATAGTCATTTAGTGAGAAATGAATTGATTGGGGATAGTCAGCATGGTTTTGTGAAGTGTAGGTCGTGCCTTACTAACCTTACTGAGTTTTTTGAAAAGGTGACCAAAGAGGTGGATAAGGGTAAGGCGGTTGATGTGGTATATATGGATTTTAGTAAGACATTCGATAAGGTTCCCCATGGAAGGCTTCTGCAGAAAATGCAGATGTATGGGATAGAGGGTGATTTAGCTAATTGGATTACGAATTGGCTAGCTGATAGAAGACAGAG
Source organism: Sphyrna mokarran (assembly GCA_024679065.1). Classification (NCBI taxonomy): domain Eukaryota; kingdom Metazoa; phylum Chordata; class Chondrichthyes; order Carcharhiniformes; family Carcharhinidae; genus Sphyrna; species Sphyrna mokarran. The sequence goes on along the minus strand of JAGIQG010000004.1, from coordinate 135,146,825 downwards.
GGTTGATGGAAATTATTCATCATGGAATTCGGTTACAAGTGGTGTACCTCAGGGATCTGTTTTGGGGCCTCTGCTGTTCGTAATTTTTATAAATGATCGGGGTGAGGGTACAGAAGGATGGATGACTAAATTTGCTGACAACACCAAAGTTGGAAGAGTTGTACATAGTGAAGAGGGGTGTTATAGTTTGCAGAGAGACTTAGACAAGTTGCAGAGCTGGGCCGAGAGGTGGCAAATGCAGTTTAATGTGGAAAAGTGTGAGGTAATTCACTTTGGCAGAAGTAACGAATGTATAGAGTATAGGGCTAATGGTAGGACTCTTAATAGTGTTGACGAACAGAGGGATTTCGGTGTATATGTGTATAGATCCCTGAAAGTAGGCACTCAAGTCGATAAGGTTGTTAAGAAGGCATACGGAGTCTTGGCTTTTATTGGTAGGGGAATTGAATTTCGGAGCCGCAATGTCATGTTGCAACTGTACAAAACTCTGATGCGGCCGCACTTGGAGTATTGTGTACAGTTCTGGTCGCCACATTATAAGAAAGGTGTGGAGGCATTGGAGAGGGTGCAGAGGAGGTTTACCAGGATGTTGCCTGGTATGGAGGGCAGGTCTTATGAGGAGAGGCTGAGGGATTTGAGGTTGTTTTCGTTAGAAAGAAGGCAGCTAAGAGATGACCTTATTGAGGCATATAAGATGATCAGAGGATTAGATAGGGTGGACAGTGATAGCCTTTTTCCTCAGATGCATGTCATGTACCTCTTTCTTCTTCTTGACCAAGACCTCAATATCCCACGTCATCCAGGGTTTTTACTTCTACCAGCCTTGCCCTTCACTCTAAGAGGAATGTACTTACCCTGAACCCTGGTTAACACATTTTTGATTAGATTGATGTTTTGGTATAAGTTTGAAGGGAATACAGGCATTTCATAGAACATAGAACATTACAGCACAAACAGGCCCTTCGACCCATGAGTTGCACCTATCATATCCATACCTCCCAGGCCTAACTATAACTCTCAATCCCATTAGATCCCATGTACTCATCCAGAAGTCTCTTAAAAGACCCCAGCGAGTTCACCTCTACCACCAATGATGGCAGCCGATTCCACGCATCCACCACCCTCTGAATGAAAAATTTATCCCTGACATCTCCTCTGTACCTACTCCCCAGCATCTTAAACCTGTGTCCTCTCGTAGTGACCATTTCAGCCCTGGGAAATAGCACCCCAGAATCCACCCTATCTATTCCTCTCAACATCTTATAAACCTCTATCAGGTCACCTCTCAACCTTCGTCTCTCCAGGGAGAAGAGTCCCATAAGGCATGCTACCCAATCCAGGCAACATTCTTGTAAATCTCCTCTGTACCCTCTCAACAACTTCCACATCCTTCTTCTACTGAGGTGACCAGAACTGTGCACAGTTCTCCAAGTTGAGTCTGACAAGGGTCTCAAAGTTGCAGCATTACCTCCTGACTCCTAAACTCAATCCCTCGATTAATGAAGGCCAGTACACCATACGCCTTCTTGACCACATCCTCCACCTGTGAGGCTGATTTAAGAGTTCTATGGACCCGGATCCCAAGATCCTTCTGCTCTTCAACACTGCCAAGACTCCTACCCTTGATACTGTACTCCTTCTGGTTTTGTGAAGGGTAGGTCGTGCCTCACAAATCTTATTGAGTTTTTTGAGGAGGTGACCAAAGAGGTAGATAAGGGTAAGGCAGTTGATGTAGTGTATATGGATTTTAGCAAAGCGTTTGATAAGGTTCCCCATGGTAGGCTACTGCAGAAAGTGCAGATGCATGGGATTGAAGGTGATTTAGCAGTTTGGATTAGGAATTGGCTAGCTGATAGAAGACAGAGGGTGGTGGTTGATGGGAAATATTCAACCTGAAGTGCAGTTACAAGTGGTGTACCTCAAGGATCTGTTTTAGGGCCACTGCTTTTGTCATTTTTATAAATGACCTAGATGAGGGTGTAGAGGGTTGGATTAGTAAATTTGCTGACGATACCAAAGTGGGGGGAGTTGTAGACAGCGAGAATGGATGTTACAGTTTGCAGAAGGACATAGATAGGTTGCAGAGCTGGGCTGTGAGGTGCAATACACAATACAGATAAGGGTGAGGTGATTCACTTTGGTAGGAATGACAGGCATATGAAATATAGGGCTAATGGAAGGACCCTTAATAGAACATAGAACATTACAGCACAGAACAGGCCCTTCGGCCTTCGATGTTGTGCCGACCAAAATAAAAAGCAATGCCCCTCCAAACTAAACCATTCCCTTCTCTTCCATATACTTATCAATTAACCTCTTGAACGCCACCAAACTTGGCGACAACACTAATAGTGTTGTTGAGCAGAGGGATCTTGGGGTACAAGTACGTAGCTCTTTGAAAGTTGGCACCCAGGTTGATAAAGTTGTTAAGAAGGCGTACGGTGTGTTAGCTTTTATTGGTAGAGGGATTGAATTTAGGAGCCGTGAGGTTATGTTACAACTGTACAAAACTCTGGTGCGGCCGCACTTGGAGTATTGCGTACAGTTCTGGTCGCCGCATTATAAGAAAGATGTGGAAGCATTGGAAAGGGTGCAGAGGAGGTTTACCAGGATGTTGCCTGGTATGGTGGGAAGGCCTTATGAGGAAAGGCTGAGGGACCTGAGGTTATTTTCATTAGAGAGAAGAAGGTTACGCGGTGACCTAATTGAGGCGTATAAGATGATCAAGGGATTGGATAGGGTGGATAGTGAGAGCCTTTTTCCTCGGATGGTGATGACCAACACGAGGGGACATAACTTTAAATTAAGAGGTGGTAGTTATAGGACGGATGTCAGAGGCAGATTCTTCACACAGAGGGTGGTGAGGGCGTGGAATGCCCTGCCTGCAGCAGTTGTGGACTCGCCTACTTTGGGGGCATTCAAATGTTCGGTGGATAGGCATATGGATGATATTGGAATAGTTTAGGTTAGAGGGTCCACTGGCCGGCGCAACATCGAGGGCCGAAGGGCCTGTACTGCGCTGTAATGTTCTTTTTGGTGACAAGTGGTGTGCCTCAGGGGTCTGTTTTGGGGCCCCTGCTGTTTGTAATTTTTATAAATGATCTGGATGAGGGTATTGAGGGATGGATCAGTAAATTTGCAGATGACACTAAAGTCGGTGGAGTGGTAGATAGTGAAGGGGTGTTATAGTTTGCAGAGTGACTTGGACAAGTTGCAGAGCTGGGCCGAGAGGTGGCAAATGGAGTTTAATGTGGAAAAGTGTGAGGTAATGCACTTTGGCAGGAACAATAAATGTGTAGAGTATAGGGCTAATGGTAGGGCTCTTAATAGTGTTGAGGAACAGAAGGATCTTGGTGTATGTGTCAATAGATCCCTGAAAGAAGGCAGTCAAGTGGATAAAGTTGTTAAGAAGGCATATGGAGTCTTAGCTTTTATTGGTAGGGGGATTGAATTTAGGAGCCGCAGCATCATGTTGCAACTGTACAAAACTCTAATGCGGCCGCACTTGGAGTATTGTGTGCAGTTCTGGTCCCCACATTATAAGAAAGATGTGGAGGCATTGGAGAGGGTACAGAGGAGGTTTACCAGGATGTTGCCTGGTATGGAGGGCAGGTCCTATGAAGAGAGGTTGAAGGATTTGAGGTTGTTTTCGTTAGAAAGGAGGCGGCTAAGAGGGGATCTTATTGAAGCATATAAGATGATTAGAGGTTTAGATAGGGTGGACAGTGATAGCCTTTTTCCTAGGATGGAGAAAGCTAGCACGAGGGGACACAGCTTTAAATTAAGGGGTATGAGTTATAGGACGGATATCAGAGGTAGGTTCTTTACTCAAAGAGTGATTAGGGAGTGGAATGCCCTGCCTGCAGCTGTTGTAGATGCGCCAAGTTTGGTGGCGTTTAAGAGGTTAATTGATAAGTATATGGAAGAGAAGGGAATGGTTTAGTTTGGAGGGGCATTGCTTTTTATTTTGGTCGGCACAACATCGAAGGCCGAAGGGCCTGTTCTGTGCTGTCATGTTCTATGTTCTATGTTCATCCCACTGGACCTACCAAAATGGACCACTACACATTTATCTGTGTTGAAGTCCATCTGCCACTTCTCTGCCCAGTCTTGCATCCTATCTATGTCTCGCTGCAACTTCTGACCTCCCTCCAGGCTATCCACACCACCACCATTCTTCGTGTCATCGGCAAATTTACTAACCCATCCCTCCACTTCCTCATCCAGGTCATTTATGAAAATGACAAACAACAAGGGTCCTAGCACAGATCCCTGGGGCACTCCACTGGTGACTGACCTCCATGCAGAAAAAGATCCATCCACAACTACTCTCTGCCTTCTGCGGGCAAGCCAGTTCTGGATCCACAAGGCCAAAGCCCCTTGGATCCCATGCCCTCCCACTTTTTCAAGAAGACCTGCTGGGGGACCTTATCAAACGTCTTGCTGAAGTCCATGTAAATCACATCCACCGTTTTGCCTTCATCAATGTGTTTAGTCACATTTTCAAAGAACTCAATCAGGCTCGGAAGGCACGACGTGCCCTTGACAAAGCCGTGCTATTTCTGATCATATTAAACTTCTCTAAATGTTCATGATTTCAAAACATGTTCCTTTCACAATAGTCTAAAAAGATGCCTAGCTGAACTAAGATGGGCCAAATGGCCTCTTTGTACTTCAAAATTCTTAGAACATGTCATGAAAAGCAAATGTAATAAAACCTACTGTGTAGAATATTGCATTATCATTGAAATTGAAACGGTGGTCAATACTGTAACTTTGTGTTTACAGCATCACAGCAGATAAACATTTCCAATTGAAATCAATACCCCCAATATAGAGAAAAATGGCAGTAACATATATATATATTACATTTCTATTTTGCTAGAGTTTCATTCATTGAAGCAAAAACTATTCATGTTTACTCAGGGAATGATTAAGAAATGTAGAGCCATAGATGTAGGAGCCTCTTCAATGGAATCCCTGACTTTAAACACTGTCTCAGTGTCAGTTACACTTGATTCAATGATTAATGTACTTACCTAAAACATAAGCAGCAACTAATTTCTGATTGACACTCAAGTGGAGGTAGACAGGCACCAAAGATTCTGCTTCTCCAAGTGTTGGTAACATTAATGCTACAATGCAGATGATTCCCAGGAAGACAGTAAGTAAACTCGGTCCCGAAGAAGCAGTTCTGGATTCTGAAAATTAATGAGATGTTCTCGAGTAATGTATAGAGTAATCTGTTCAGGAGCTATTATTTAAACTCAAGAGATAGAAAGAGATAAAGCATTAACTTTCAGCTAGGACCTCAATCTTTTCATTGCAAAATGTACCAGTTGGGTCTATTCTCACCCATTTATGTCAGATAATTAGCATATTGCACAAACTCAAAGTTTAAAATCCCCACTGTTTTTATTGAAGCGCTGTGCTGATACAGGAAAAAGCCAAAGGTGCACTTACACATTACTCTCCTGATGTTCGGCTGCTGAGTCCAGGCAAGTGTTAACTAATAATACAGATGTCTCAAAGTAGCTGATGTAGAGACACAATTGCTAAGCTCAAAGCCATGTCTCCTGCACACAAGGCAATGTCAGACAAGGGCCAGACCTGTGTAGCTGTTGTGTCCTGTAGTCAAATACTGTTCTTCAAGATTCAGCCACGGAGTCACTTATGTGAAGCACAGGACAGCTGCGAATGCCAATGGAGCAGCACCCAAAGGGGAATGGCAAGCCTACAGTTAGTGATATTTATCACTTAAGTGATAAATTATGTGATGATTATCACATTAATCACTTAAGATGGACAGAGACTTCTTTGGAAAGAATAAAAGTAATGATAGCTTCCAAAAACGTCACTAAGGGAATTTATATGGAACAATAAGAACAAAGAACAAAACAGCACGGGAAACAGGCCCTTCGACCCAATGAGCCCGCACTGCCATTTTAACATTCCCACTTCCATCCATGACCCTTGTCTATGTTTATGGAAATCTGCATTGGAGCCAATTTGGGGAGACAATTTAGGGACAATTTGTTTTGCCAAATACAAATCCCAGAAATCTGATGGTGCACACTCATTTTCCAGCAACATAACAGGTAGCTGAGCCTCTGATGTACAGTGTTCATTATGAGCCATTAGAATTCTGTCCACCATATTTGTAACGGAAGAAAATAAAAGACACACAGGGTTCAGAACTTAGCAGTTACCAGAATATAGGAACTGGAGGAAGCCATTTCACCCCTTAAGCCGATTCTATTATCCAATGAATTCATACCTGATCTGCCGCCAAATTCCATATTCCCTAATACCTCTGGTTAACCAAAACTATCAATCTCCAATTAAAACTTGCAAAGCTAACACTGGTTGCTGTTTGCAGAAGAAAATTTCAAATTTCTATCAACATTTTCATTTAAATGCTTCCTCGGATCATTGTCACATTTATTGGGATACAGTGAAAAGCAAGATTTCTTGCACCGTTCATAGAGAAGGAAAAGAATGTGCAGAATGTAGGGCTAGTCATAGTTAGGATGTAGCAAAAGATCAGCTTAATATAAGGTAGACCCATTCAAAAGTCTGATAGCAATGGGGAAGAAGCTGTTTTTGAGTCGGTTGGTACATGACCTCAGACTTTTGTATCTTTTCCCCAACAGAATAAGGTGGGAGAGAGAACATCCAGAGTTTGTAGGATCCCTAATTATGCTGGCTGCTTTGCCAAGGTAGAGGGAAGTGTAGACCGAGTCACTGGATGGAAGGCTGGTTTGTGTGATGAATTGGGCTACATTCACGACCTTTTGTAGTTCCTTGCAGTCATGGGCAGAGCAGGAGCCCATACCAAGCAGTTATACAACCAGAAAGAATGCTTTCCATGGTGCACCTGCAAAGGTTGGTGAGTGTCATAGTGGACATACCAAATTTCCTTAGTCTTCTGAGAAAGTAGAGGCTTTCTTATTTATAATGTCGGCATGGGGGGGTCAGGACAGTTGTTGGTGATCTGGACACCTAAAAATCTCAAGGATTACAGAATGTTTCCTGAACAGAAGGGGCCATTCATCTCAGTGTTTCTGCTGATCTCTTTAGAACAACTTACCAATCCCACCATCTCAATCCTTCTGCTAGCCATGGACATTTTCCCTTCTCTGTTGCTTACTTAATCTCCTTGTGAAACCCTCAACCACATTATCAGGTAGTGCAGTCACTGTGTAAACTTTTCTTCATGTCACTTTCGGTTTTTTTTGTCCATCACTTGAAATTGGTATTTCTCTGGTTGTCAACCCTTCGGCTAATGGAAACTTTATTGAGTTTGAGTTTATATTCCCCATACATCTGAACACCTCAGAGAATGAGAGAACCCCTACAGTGCAGGTCACTTGGCCCACCGGATCTGCACCGACTCAGCATCTTATCCAGGCCATTCTTTACTCAAAGAGTGATTAGGGAGTGGAATGCCCTGCCTGCAGCTGTTGTAGATGCGCCAAGTTTGGTGACGTTTAAGAGGTTAATTGATAAGTATATGGAAGAGAAGGGAATGGTTTAGTTTGGAGGGGCATTGCTTTTTATTTTGGTCGGCACAACATCGAAGGCCGAAGGGCCTGTTCTGTGCTGTAATGTTCTATGTTCTATTAAGAGACAATTTAACATACCCACTTCAGCTAACCTGCTCATCTTTGGACTGTGGAAATGGGAAACGCGAGTACCTGGAGGAAACCCACGCAGATACAGGGAGAACATGCAGACTCCACACAGACAGTGACCCAAGTTGGGAATTGAATCTGGGTCCCTGGTGCTGTGAAGCAGCAGTGCTGGCCATTGGCCACTGTGCCATCCTAAACTTTCACCAATTCTCTTCTCAACATTGTCTTCTCAAACTTGAACAACCCTAGCTTCTCCAACCTAGTTTAGGAGTCGGGAGGTAATGCTGCAACTTTATAAGACACTTGTCAGACCCCACTTGGAGTACTGTGTGCAGTTCTGGTCACCTCACTATAGAACATAGAACACAGAACATTACAGCGCAGTACAGGCCCTTCGGCCTCGATGTTGCGCCGGCCAGTGGACCCTCTAACCTAAACTATTCCAATATCATCCATATGCCTATCCACCGAACATTTGAATGGCCCCAAAGTAGGTGAGTCCACAACTGCTGCAGGCAGGGCATTCCATGCCCTCACCACCCTCTGTGTGAAGAAGGATATGGAAGCTATTGAGAGGGTGCAGAGGAGATTTACAAGAATGTTGCCTGGATTGGGGGGCATGCATTATGAAGATAGGTTGAGGGAGCTAGGTCTCTTCTCCCTGGAGAGATGAAGGTTGAGAGGCGATCTGATAGAGCTTTATAAGATGTTGAGAGGAATAGATAGACTGGATCCTCAGAGGCTATTTCCCAGGGCTGACAAATTCGAGGGATTTGAGGTTGTTTTCGTTAGAAAGGAGGCGGCTAAGAGGGGACCTAATCGAAACATACAAGATGATTAGAGGTTTAGATAGGGTGGACAGTGATAGCCTTTTTCCTAGGATGGAGAAAGCTAGCACGAGGGGACACAGCTTTAAATTAAGGGTTGATAGTTATAGGACGGATATCAGAGGTAGGTTCTTTACCCAAAGGGTGGTTCGGGAGTGGAATGCCCTGCCTGCAGCAGTTGTATATGCGCCAAGTTTGGTGGCATTTAAGAGGTTAGTTGATAAGTATATGGAAGAGAAGGGAATGGTTTAGTTTGGAGGGGCATTGCTTTTTATATTGGTCGGCGCAACATCGAAGGCCGAAGGGCCTGTTCTGTGCTGTAATGTTCTATGAAATGGTTGCTACGAGAGGACACAGGTTTAAGGTGCTGGGGGCAAGTACAGAGGAGATGTTAGAGGTAAGGCATACGGAAAAGATTGAGTATGTGGATGTTAGGAAAGAGGATGTGTTAGACCTGTTAAATTCTATCAAGATAGACAAGTCGCTGGGACCAGATGGGATGTACCCCAGGTTATTGTGGGAGGTGAGGGAAGTGGTTGCAGAGCCCTTGGCGATGATATTTGCGTTGTCCATGGAAACGGGAGAGGTTCCGGACGATTGGAGGATTGCGGATGTGGTTCCTATCTTTAAGAAAGGGAACAGGGATAGTCCAGGAAATTACCGACCAGTGAGTTTGACTTCAGTGGTTGGTAAGCTGATGGAGAGGCTTCTGAGGGATAAGATATATGAACATTTGGAGAAGTTTGGACTGATTAGAAATAGCATGGTTTTGTCAAGGGCAGGTCATGCCTTATGAGCCTAGTTGAGTTCTTCGAAAATGTGACTGAACACATTGACGAAGGAAAGGCGGTGGACGTAGTGTACATGGACTTTAGTAAGGCGTTTGATAAGGTCCCCCATGCAAGGCTTCTGGAGAAGGTGAGAGGGCATGGGATCCAAGGGGCTTTGGCCTCATGGATCCAGAACTGGCTTGCCGGCAGAAGGCAGAGAGTGGTTGTGGATGGGTCTTGTTCTGCACGGAAGTCGGTATCAGTGGAGTACCCCAGGGATCTGTTCTGGGACCCCTGCTGTTTGTCATTTTCATAAATGGCCTGGATGAGGAACTGGAGGGATGGGTTAATAAGTTCGCCGACGATACAGTCTGTATGGAACCGGAAGGTCTGTATGTAACCGGAAGAAATGGCAGAGGTGCTTAATGAGTACTTTGCCTCAGTATTCACGGTGGAAAGTGATCTGGGAGGATGCACTACAAGTTTGCGGCAGACTGAAAAGATTGAGTATGTAGATATTAATGAAGCGGATGTGTTAGAACTTTTAAATGCTATCAAGATAGACAAGTCTCCGGGACCAGATGGGATGTACCCCAGGTTATTGTGGGAGGTGAGGAATGTCATTGCAGAGCCCCTGGCGATGATCTTTGCGTCGTCGATGGAGACGGGAGAGGTTCCGGAGGATTGGAGGATTGCGGATGTGGTCCCTATTTTCAAGAAAGGGAACAGGGATAGTCCTGGAAATTACCGACCGGTGAGTCTGACCTCAGTGGTTGGTAAGCTGATGGAGAGGCTTCTGATGGACAAGATTTACGAGCATTTGGAGAAGTTTAGGTTGATTAGAAATAGTCAGCATGGTTTTGTAAAAGGCAGGTCGTGTCTTACAAGCTTAATTGAGTTCTTCGAAAATGTGACTGAACACATTGATGAAGGAAGAGCAGTGGACGTGGTGTACATGGATTTCAGCAAGGCATTTGACAAGGTCCCCCATGCAAGACTTCTTGAGAAGGTGAGAGGGCATGGGATCCAAGGGGCTTTGGCCTTGTGGATCCAGAACTGGCTTGCCTGCAGAAGGCAGAGGGTGGTTGTGGAGGCTCTTTTTCTGCATGGAGGTCGGTCACCAGTGGAGTGCCCCAGGGATCTGTTCTAGGACCCTTGCTGTTTGCCATTTTCATAAATGACCTGGATGAGGAAATGGAGGGATGGGTGAGTAAGTTCGCCGATGACACAAAGGTCGGTGGTGTTGTGGATGGTCTGGAGGGATGCCAAAAGTTGCAGCGGGACATAGACAGGATGCAAGACTGGGTGGACAAGTGGCAGATGGACTTCAACGCAGATAAATGTGTAGTGGTCCATTTTGGCAGGAATAATGGGATGAAGGAGTACAATATAAGGGGTAGGAGTCTTAGCTGTGTCGTAGAGCAGAAGGATCTCGGGGTCCGGGTCGATAGGACTCTTAAATCGGCCTCGCAGGTGGAGGAAGTGGTCAAGAAGGCGTACGGTGTACTGGCTTCATTAATCGAGGAATAGAGTTTAGGAATCAGGAGGTAATGATGCAGCTGTATAAGACTCTTGTCAGACCCCACTTGGAGTATTGTGCGCAGTTCTGGTCGCCTCATTTTAGGAAGGATGTAGAGGCTATTGAGAGAGTTCGGAGGAGATTTACAAGGATGCTGCCTGGATTGGGAGGCAGGCCTTCTGAAGATGGGTTGAGGGAGCTGGGACTCTTCTCACTGGAGAGACGTAGGTTGTGAGGCGACCTGATAGAGGTTTATAAAATGTTGAGAGGAATAGATAGGGTGGACTCTCAGAGGCTATTTCCCCGAGCTGAAATGGTCACTACGAGAGGACACAGATTTAAAATGTAGGGAAGCAAATACAAAGGAGATGTCAGGTATAGGTTTTTCACTCAGAGGGTGGTGAGTGAATGGAACCGACTGCCGTCGGAGGTTGTTGAGGCAAACTCACTGGGGTCTTTTAAAAGACTTCTGGATGAGTATATGGAAAAGAATAGGATAGGGGGTTATAGATAGGTCTGTGGATTGGTAGATGTGACCGGTGCAACTCGTGGGCCGAAGGGCCTGTTTGTGCTGTTTTGTTCTATGTTCTATGCAAGTTTTTCACTCAGAGGGTGGTGAGTGAATGGAATCGGTTGCCGTCAGTTGTGGTAGAGACGAACTCACTGGGGTCTTTTAAGAGACTTCTGGATGAGTACATGGGAGGTAATGGGATTGGGAGTTACAGATAGGTCTATGGCCTGGTAAGTATAGATATGATCGGCACAACTTGTGGGCCGAAGGGCCTATTTGTGCTGTAGTGTTCTATGTTCCCCTTTGTTCAAGAAGGGGAAGAGGGACTTTCTGGGCAATTATAGGCCGGTGAGTCTTACTTCTGTTGTGGGCAAAGTATTACAGAGAATTATTAGGGATAGGATTTATAGTTATTTCGAGAGTAATGAATTGATTGGGGATAGTCAGCATGGTTTTGTGAAGGGTAGGTCGTGCCTTACTAACCTTATTGAGTTTTTTGAAAAAGTGACCAAAGAGGTGGATGGGGGTAAGGCGGTTGATGTGGTATATATGGACTTTATTAAGGCGTTTGATAAGGTGGCCCATGGAAGACTTCTACAGAAAATGCAGATGTATGGGATTGAGGGTGATTTAGCTAATTGGATTAGGAATTGGCTAGCAGATAGAAGACAGAGGGTGGTGGTTGATGGAGATATTCATCATGGAGTTCGGTGACAAGTGGTGTACCTCAGGGATCTGTTTTGGGGCCCCTGCTGTTTGTAATTTTTATAAATGATCTGGATGAGGGTATTGAAGGATGGATTAGTAAATTTGTGGATGACACCAAAGTCGGAGGAGTGGTAGATAGTGAAGAGGGGTGTTATAGTTTGCAGAGAGACTTGGACAAGTTGCAGAGCTGGGCGAGAGGTGGCAAATGGAGTTTAATGTGGAAAAGTGTGAGGTAATTCACTTTGGCAGGAATAACAATGTGTAGAGTATAGGGCTAATGGTAGGACTCTTAATAGTTTGATGAACAGAGGGATCTTGGTGTATGTGCATAGATCCCTGAAAGTTGGCAATCAAGTCGATAAGGTTGTTAAGAAGGCATACGGAGTCTTAGCTTTTATTGGTAGGGGGATTGAATTTCGGAGCCGCAACGTCATGTTGCAACTGTACAAAACTCTAGTGCGGCCGCACTTGGAGTATTGTGTCAGTTCTGGTCCCCGCATTATAAGAAAGATGTGGAGGCATTGGAGAGGGTACAGAGGAGGTTTACCAGGATGTTGCCTGGTATGGAGGGCAGGTCTTATGAAGAGAGCTGAGGATTTGAGGTTGTTTTCGTTAGAAAGAAGGCAGCTAAGAGGAGACCTTATTGAAACATATAAGATGATTAGAGGTTTAGATAGGTGGACAGTGATAGCCTTTTTCCTAGGATGGAGAAAGCTAGCACGAGGGGACACAGCTTTAAATTAAGGGGGTGGTAGTTATAGGAGGATGTCAGAGGTAGGTTCTTTACCCAGAGGGTGGTAAGGGTATGGAATGCCCTGCCTGCGTCAGTTGTAGATGCGCCAAGTTTGGTGGCGTTTAAGAGGTTAGTAGATAAGTTTATGGATGAAAAGGGAATGGTTTAGGTTAGAGGGTCACTGCTTGTTCCTAACTGGTTGGCGCAACATTGAGGGCCAAAGGGCCTGTTCTGTGCTGTAATGTTCTATGTTCTATGTTCTATCCATGGTACTGAAGTTTTTAATTCCTAGAACTATTCTTATGAGCCCTCTTTGCACCCTCTTTATTGCTTCTTTCACATCTCTCCCAATGTGTGATGCTCAAAACTGTACATAATATTCCAGTTGTGGCCAAACTAGTGTTTTTGGCAGGCTCATCATACTTTCTTGCTTTTGGACTCTGTCCACTTTTGCAACAATGAAGAGAGGCTGAAGAGGTTCAGATTGTTATCCTTGGAATAAAAAAGATTGATGGATGACATGATCAAGGTATACAACACTGTGAGGAGTAGAGATAGTTTCTCTTGGCAGAAAGTTCGAAAACCAGGGGTCATAAGTGAGAAAAAGAGTAGAGGGAGCTTAAGGAAAAACCTTTATATGCAAAGCATGGTGAGTGTCTGGAATTCGCTGCTTAAGTTGGTGGTAGAGTCAGAGGCCCTAAATTACCTGGATCTGCACCTCAAGTGCTGTAAGCAACAGGATTATGGGTCATATGCAGGAAGATGGAATCAGAAAGGTTACTGGGATGTCTTTGGATCAGCATGGACAAGATGGGCCAAATGGCCTCCTTCTGTGCAGCATTATTTCCATGATTCCATGGTTTTTATTATATTCTAGCCCAAAACCTCAAATCTGTGTTCCCTATTCCTTGTACCATTAGCTAATGGGAACAGATATTTTCTTGTCTACCTTATTCAAATACGTCATAATCTTCTACATATGACTTGGTGAGGTCCCAAAGGACTGGACAATGGTCAAAATTGTTACTTTGTTTAAGAATGAAAACAGAGATAATCCGGGTGATTACAGGCCAGTGAGCCTGATATCTGTGTGTGTGTGTGTGTGTGTGTGTGTGTGTGTGTGTGTGGTGGGGGGGGGGGGGTGGTTATAGAACTGGCTTGGTTATAGAAGGTAGAAGGTAGTGGTGGAAGAGTGTTTTCAGAATGAAGATTGTGGTATTCCATGGGGACCAGTGCTTGTAATATTTACAAAAGATCTGGAGGGAAAAGTAGGTTGTCTGATTAGTAAGCGTGCGAATGACACAAAAATAAGCAAGAACTGCAGATAGTGACGAGGAATGTCAAAGGATACATAAGGATATAGATAGATAAAATGGTAGACGGTGTTTAATCCAGACAAATACAAGGTGATGCATTTTGGAAGATCAAATTCACATGCGAACTATGCAATAAATGGCAGAACTTTCAGCAGCATTGCCAGAGGAATCTGGGCATATAAGGTCACAGATTCCAGAAAATGGCAACACCGGTAAATAAGACGGTCAAGAAGTCACACAGCCATTGGCCAGGACATCGGATTTAAAAGTTGGCAACTTTTGTTATGGCAATATACAACTTCACTTAAGCCACATTTGGAATATTGCATGCAACTCTGTTAGCCACACTATCAGAAGGATGTGGATGATTTGGGGAGAGTGCAAAGATTTACCATGATGTTGCCTGGTTTAGAACATAGAACAATACAGCACAAACAGGCCCTTCGGCCCACAAGTTGCGCCGATCACATCTACCAATCCACAGACCTATCTATAACCCCCTATCCTATTCTTTTCCATATACTCATCCAGAAGTCTCTTAAAAGACCCCAGTGAGTTTGCCTCAACAACCTCCGACGGCAGTCGGTTCCATTCACTCACCACCCTCTGAGTGAAAAACCTACCCTGACATCTCCTTTGTATTTGCTTCCCTGCACCTTAAATCTGTGTCCTCTCGTAGTGACCATTTCAGCTCGGGGAAATAGTCTCTGAGACTCCACCCTATCTATCCCTCTCAACATTTTATAAACCTCTATCAGGTCGCCTCACAACCTACGTCTCTCCAGTGAGAAGAGTCCCAGCTCCCTCAACCTATCTTCATAAGGCCTGCCTCCCAATCCAGGCAGCATCCTTGTAAATCTCCTCTGAACTCTCTCAATAGCCTCTACATCCTTCCTATAATGAGGCGACCAGAACTGCGCACAATACTCCAACTGGGGTCTGACAAGAGTCTTATAGAGCTGCATCATTACCTCCTGACTCCTAAACTCTATTCCTCGATTAATGAAGGCCAGTACACCGTATGCCTTCTTGACCACTTCCTCCACCTGCGAGGCCGATTTAAGAGTCCTATGGACCCGGACCCCGAGATCCTTCTGCTCTACAACACAGCTAAGACTCCTACCCCTTATATTGTACTCCTTCATCCCATTATTCCTGCCAAAATGGACCACTACACATTTATCTGCGTTGAAGTCCATCTGCCACTTCTCCGCCCAGTCTTGCATCCTGTCTATGTCCCGCTGCAACTTTTGGCATCCCTCCAGACCATCCACAACACCACCGATCTTTGTATCGTCGGCGAACTTGCTAACCCATCCCTCCACTTCCTCATCCAGGTCATTTATGAAAATGACAAACAGCAGGGGTCCCAGAACAGATCCCTGGGGCACTCCACTGGTTACCGACCTCCATGCAGAACAAGACCCATCCACAACCACTCTCTGCCTTCTGCCGGCAAGCCAGTTCTGGATCCACGAGGCCAAAGCCCTTTGGATCCCATGCCCTCTCACCTTCTCCAGAAGCCTTGCATGTGGGACCTTATCAAACGCCTTACTAAAGTCCATGTACACTACGTCCACCGCCCTTCCTTCGTCAATGTGTTCAGTCACATTTTCGAAGAACTCAACTAGGCTCGTAAGGCATGACCTGCCCTTGACAAAACCATGCTGACTATTTCTAATCAGTCCAAACTTCTCCAAATGTTCATATATCTTATCCCTCAGAAGCCTCTCCATCAGCTTACCAACCACTGAAGTCAAACTCACCGGTCGGTAATTTCCTGGACTATTCCTGTTCCCTTTCTTAAAGATAGGAACCACATCCGCAATCCTCCAGAACCTCTCCCGTTTCCATGGACGACGCAAAGATCATCGCCAGGGGCTCTGCAAACCACTTCCCTCACCTCCCACAATAACCTGGGGTACATCCCATCCGGTCCCGGCGACTTGTCTATCTTGATAGAATTTAACAGGTCTAACACATCCTCTTTCCTAACATCCACATACTCAATCTTTTCTGTATGCCGCAAACCTGCAGTGCAATCTCCCAGTTCACTTTCCACCGTGAATACCGAGGCAAAGTACTCGTTAAGCACCTCTGCCATTTCTTCCGGATTCACACAGACTTTTCCCCCTTCACCTTTTATAGGCCCTATCCTGTTTAGGTACAAGAAGAGATTAGAAAAACTTGGATTGTTTTCACTTGAACATCGGAGGCGGAGGGCAACCTAACAAAGATCTATAAAGTTATGAGAGACATAGACAAGGTGGATAGTCAGAGGCTTTTTCCCAATGGGAAGGTCATCAACAAGAGAGCACAGGTTCAAGATGAAGGGAAGTAAATTTAGAGAGATATGCGAGGAATGTTTCTCATGCCGAGGATGGCGAATAGGTGGAATACAGTGCTAGTACAGACGGTGGAAGCAAGCACATTAGCAACTTTCAAGGTAAATCTTGATAAGATCCATGAATGAGAAGCGAAGAGGAATAAAGATATTATAACTAGGAGCAGGAGTAGGCCATCTGGCCCCTAAAGCCTGCTCCGTCATTCAATAAGATCATGGCTGATCTTTTCGTAGACTCAGCTCCACTTACCCACCCACTCACCATAACCCTTAATTACTTTACTGTTCAAAATTTTATCTATCCTTGCCTTAAAAACATTTTCGACTCCTTCACTGAGCATGGAATTCCACAGATTCACGACCCTTTGTGTGAAGAAGTTCCTCCTCAACTCAGTTCTAAATCTGCTTCCCCTTATTTTGAGGCTAAGTCCCGTAGTTCTAGTTTCACCCGCCAGTGGAAACAACTTCTCTGCTTCTATTTTACCTATTTCCTTCATAATCTTATATGTTTCTATAAGATCTCCCTTCATTCTTCTGAATTCCAATGAGTATAGCCCCAGTCTACTCAGTCTCTCCTCATAAGCCGATCCTCTCAACTCCAGAATCAACCTAGTGAATCTCCTCTGCACCCTCTCCAGTGCCAGTATATCCTTTCCTCAACTAAGGAGACCAAAACTGTACACAGTACTCCAGGTGTGGCCTCACCAGCACCTTATGCAGCTGTACATTAATCTCACTGTTTTCAAATTTCATCCCTCTAACAATGAAGGACGAAATTCCTTTCGCCTTTTTAATTACCTGCTGCACCTGCAAACCAACTCCTGGAGATTCCTGCATAAGGACATCCAGATGTCTCTACACAGCAGCATGCTGCAATTTTTTACCATTTAAATAATAGTCCATTTTTGCTGTTATTCCTACCAAAATGGATGACCTCACATTTACCAACATTGTACTCCATCTGCCAGACCCTCACCCACTCACTTAGATTACCTATATCCCTTTGCAGACTTTCAGTGTCCTCTGCACATTTTGCTCTTCCACCCAACTTAGTGTCATCTGCAAATTCTGTCATATTACACTTGATCCCCAACCCCAAATCACTGATGTAATTTGTGAACAATTGCGTTCCCAACACTGATCCCTGAAGCAAACCACTAGTCACTGATCACCAATCAAAAAAACACCCATTTACCCCCACTCTTTGCTTTCTGTTAGTTAACCAATCCCCTATCCATGTTATTACATTACCCATAACACCATGCACCTTTATCTTATGCAGCAGTCTTTGATACGGCACCTTGTCAAATACCTTCTGGAAACCAGATACACCATATCCATAGGTTCCCCATTGTCCACTGCACATGTAATGTCTTCAAAGAATTCCACCAAATTAGCTAAATATGAACCCATGCTGCATCTTACCAATGGGACAATTTATATCCAGATGTCTTGCTATTTTTTCCTTGATGATAGATTCAAGCATTTTCCCTACTATAAAAGTTAAGCTAACTGGCCTATAGTTACCTGCCTTTTGTCTACCTCCTTTTTTTAAACACTGGCATCACATTTGCTGTTTTCCAATCTGAGGGAACCACCCCAGAGTCCAGTGAATTTCAGTGAATTACCATTAGTGCATTTGCTATTTCTCCTGTTATCTCTTTTAGTACCCTGGGATACAGTCCATCAGGACCAGGAGACTTGTCTACCTTTAGCCCTATTAACTTGCCCAATACTACCTCTTTCGTGATAACAATATAGTTTCTAGGTTCGCATTTAGCCTTCCTGTCATCAATTTTTGGGATGTTATTTGTGTCTTTCACTGTGAAGACAGGCACAAAATACCTGTTCAATGCTTCAACTATTTTCTCATTTCCAGTTATTACATCCCCTTCTTGTCTTCCAAAGGACCAACGTTTACTTTAGCCACTCTGGGTGGCACAGTAGCACTGTGGTTAGCACTGCTGCTTCACAGCTCGAGGGACCTGGGTTCGATTCTTGACTTGGGTCACTATCTGTGTGGAGTTTGCACATTCTCCTCATGCCTGCGTGGGTTTCCTCCCGGTGCTCCAGTTTCCTCCCACAGTCCAAAGATCTGCAGGTTAGATTGACTGGCCATGCTAAAATTGCCCTTAGTGTCCTGACATATATAGGTTAGAGGGATTAGAACATAGAACATAGAACACTATAGCACAAACAGGCCCTTCAGCCCACAAGTTGTGCTGATCATACCCATACCTACTAGGCCATAGAATTATCTGTAACTCCCAATCGCATTAAATCCCATGTACTCATCCAGGAGTCTTTTAAAAGACTCAAGCAAGTTTGCCTCCATCACCACCAATGGCAGCCAATTCCATTCACTCACCACCCTCCAAGTGAAAAACTTACCTCTAACATCTCCTCTGTACTTGCCCCCCAGCACCTTAAATCTGTGTCCTCTCGTAGCAACCATTTCAGCTCTGGGAAATAGCCTCCCAGAATCCACCCTATCTATTCCTCTCA
Source organism: Sphyrna mokarran (assembly GCA_024679065.1). Lineage (NCBI taxonomy): Eukaryota > Metazoa > Chordata > Chondrichthyes > Carcharhiniformes > Carcharhinidae > Sphyrna > Sphyrna mokarran. Next base: position 135,127,958 of record JAGIQG010000004.1, on the reverse strand, counting down.
ACATCTTATAAACCTCTATTAAGTTGCCTCTCAACTTTTGTCTCTCCAGGGAGGAGACCTAGCTCCCTCAACCTATCTTCATAATGCATGCCCCCCAATCCAGGCAACATCCTTGTAAATTCCTCTGCACCCTTTCAAATAGCTTCCACATCCTTCCTATAGTGAGGCGACCAGAACTGCACACAATACTCCAAGTGGGGTCTGACAAGGGTCATATAAAGTTGCAGCATTACGTCCCGACTCCTAAACTCAATCCCTTGATTAATGAAGGCCAGTACACCATATGCCTTTTTGACCACATCCTCCACCTGCGAGGCCGATTTAAGAGTCCCATGGACTCGGACCCCAAGATCGTTCTGCTCGTCAACACTGCTAAGACTCCTACCTTTGATATTATGCTCCTTTATCCCATTGTTCCTGCCAAAATGGACCACTACAAATTTATCTGTGTTGAAGTCCATCTGCCATTTCTCTGCCCATTCTTGCATCCTATCTATGTCTTACTGCAACTTCTGACATTCCTCCAGACTATCCACAACACCACCAACCTTCGTATCGTTGACAAACTTACTAACCCATCCCTCCACTTCCTCATCCAGGTCATTTATGAAAATAACAAACAACAAGGTAGTGGGTAAATATGTAGGGATATGGGAGTAGGGCCTGGGTGGAATTGTGGTTGGTGCAGACTTGATGGGCCAAATGACCTCTTTCTGTATTGTAGGGATTCTAAGGATTCTTTTTCATTTTACATATTTGTAGAAACTTTTGCTGTTTTTATTTTCTGAACTAGTTTACTCTCATAATCCATCTTACCTTGCTTTATAGCTTTTTTGCGTGGCTTTCTGCTGACTTTTAAAGATTTTCCAATCCTCTCGGTTCCCACTAACCTTTGCCATTTTGTATGCATTTTCTTTCAATTTGATACCCTCCTTTATTTCATAGGTAGCCATGGCTGATTATCTCTTTTTCTACAATTCTTCCTTATTACTGATATATACTTTTGCTGAGCACTGTGAAAGATCACTTTCAAAGTCCTCCACTGTTCTTCAACTCTTCTATCATAAAGTTTTTGTTCCCAGTCTACCTTAACCAACTTCTCCCTCATCCCTTTATAATCTCCTTTGTTTAAGCACAAGATATTGGCATGGGATTTTATTTTCTCACGCTCCATCTGTATTTAAACTCAATCATACTTGATCGCTTCTTTCAAGAAGGTCTCTAACTGCAAGATCATTAATTATTCCCATCTCATTACACACGACCAGATCTAGGATAGCTTGCTCCCTCGTAGGTACAAAGAACAAAGAACAAAACAGCAGGGGAAACAGGCCCTTCGGCCCAACGAGCCCGCACCGTCACCTCGATGTTCCCACCTCTACCCACGATCCCTGTCCATGTTTATAGATCTATGGATTAAAAACCAAATTTGAGACAATTTAGGGAGAATTTGTTTTGCCAATTAGTCTAAGAGCACATCTTTGGGATGTGGGAGGAAACCGGAGCTCCTGGAGAAAACCCACGCAAGCACGGGGAGAATGTGCAAACTCCCACAGACACAGGCCCCAAATCCATGTATCTGCACAGCACAGCGATAGTCACTGAGCTGTCGTGTTGCCCATCAAATGGTCCAGGTCAAGCGTACACTAACGACATGAAGCACTAGGATACTCTTGAAAAAGATCCAAGAGCGATAGAAACTGTGTATAGGCAATAAACACCTAGATCAAAACGGCATCTATATCAAACTCCTATTTATTGACGACAGCTCAGCCTTCAACACCGTTATTCCTACAAAACTCCTGTCCAAACTCTGTGGCCTAGGCCTCAGCACCTCCTGAACATCCTAACCCACAGACTGCAATCAGTAAGGATAGACAACACCACCTCCTCTACAGTCATCCTCAACACCAATGGCACACAGAAGTGTTCTCAGCCCCCTACTGTACTCCTTATACACCTGTGACTGTGTGGCCAAATTCCCCTCCAATTCAGTAATGAAGTTTGTTGATGACATCACCATAGTGGGGTTGGGGTCTCAAACAATGATGAGGTAAATTACAGGAATGAGACAGAGAATCTAGCAAACTGGTGTGGTGACAATTATCTCTCCCTCAATGTCAACAAAACAAAGAAGATTGCCATCAGAAAGCATAAAGGAAAACATGCCCCTGTCTATGTCAACAGGGATGAAACGGAAATGGTCAAGAGTTTCAAGTTTCTAGATGCCCAGATCATCAACAGCCTGTCCTGGTCCTGACACATGAATAATAGAACATAGAACATTACAGCACAGAACAGGCCCGTCGGCCATCGATGTTGCGCCGACCAATTAAGAAAAAGCAATGACCCTCTAACCTAAACCATTCCTTTTTCATCCATATACTTATCTACTAACCTCTTAAACGCCACCAAACTTGGCGCATCTACAACTGCAGCAGGCAGGGCATTCCATAGCCTTACCACCCTCTGGGTAAAGAACCTACCTCTGACATCCATCCTATAACTACCACCCTTAATTTAAAGCTATGTCCCCTCGTGCTAGCTTTCTCCATCCTAGGAAAAAGGCTATCACTGTCCATCCTATCTAAACTTCTAATCATCTTATATGTTTCAATAAGGTCTCCTCTTAGCCGCCTTCTTTCTAACAAAAACAACCTCAAATCCCTCAGCCTCTCTTCATAAGACCTGCCCTCCATACCAGGCAACATCATGGTAAACCTCCTCTGTACCCTCTCCAATGCCTCCACATCTTTCTTATAATGCGGGGACCAGAACTGTACACAATACTCCAAGTGTGGCCGCACTAGAGTTTTGTACAGTTGCAGCATGACGTTGCGGCTCTGAAATTCAATCCCCCTACCAATGAAAGCTAAGACTCCGTACGCCTTCTTAACAACCTTATCGACTTTATTGTTAAAAAACCACCAAAGCCTTTATTTTTTCAGGAGACTAATGAAATTTGGCATATCTGCTATGACTGTCACCAAATTTTACAAATGCAACATAGAAAGCATTCTTTCTGGTTGTATCACAGCTTGGTATCGCTCCTGCTCTGCCCTAGACCACAGGAAACTACAAAGGTCATGAACGAAACTCAGTCCATCACTCAAACCAGCCACCTATCCATTGACTGTCTGCATTTCCCACTGCCTTAGAAAAGCAGCCAGCATAATCAAGGACCCCACACACCTTGGAAGTACTCTCTTCTACCTTCTTCTGTCCGGGAACAGAAGTCACTCAAGAACAGCTTCTTCACTGCTGCTATCAGACTTTTGAATGGACTTTCCTTGCATTAAGTTGATCTTTCTCTTACACCCTAGCTATGACTATAACACTACGTTCTGCACCCCGTCCTTTCCTTCTCTATGTTTTCATCTGTGTTGCTGCAAGAAACAATACTTTTCACTGTATACTAATACATGTGACAATAATAAATCAAATCACAAAAGTATTTTTCAGAATTTCTGCATTCATTTTCTGTATTTATAATCTTTCTCTGTTTCTCTGACATACATACTTTCTTTTTGCTTTATCTTACTTTGATACTCTTTTGTCATCTAGAGAGGTTTGGATTTGTTTACCCTGCCTATACTCCTCCTAGGAATGTACATTGGACTGTACTCCTCTTTAACTCTCACTGAAACGACGGAGTTTGAGGGGCGACCCGATAGAAGTCTACAAGGCTACAAGAGGCATGGACAGAGTGAATAATCAGAAACTTTTTCCCAGGGTGGAAGAGTCAATTACCAGGGGCACAGGTTTAAGGTGTGAGGGGCAAGGTTTAAAGATGTACAAGGCAGATTTTTTTTACACAGAGGGTAGAGAGTGCCTAGAACTTGTTGCTGGGGGAGGTAGTGGAAACAGATATGATCCTGATTTTTAAGAGGCATCTTGACAAACACATGAATAGGATGGGAATAGAGGAATATGATCCCCAGAAAGGTAGGGGGTTTTAGTTAAGTCGGGCAGCATGGTCGGCACAGGGCTTGGAGGGCCGAAGGGCCTGTTCCCGTGCTATATCATTCTCTGTTCTTAAAGGCAGCCCATTGTTCTGTTAGTTTTACATGATTTCAATGCACCAAGGCCAGATCCTTTTCTACCCATTTAATTATTTTTACTTTAGATTAATCCTTGCCCTTTTTCATAGCTAACTCAGATCTACTATAGTCATTAAGATAAAAGCAAAATGCGGATGCTGTAAATGCTGGAAAATCTCAACAGGTTTGACAGCATCAGTGGAGGAAGAACAGAGCCAATGTTTCAAATTTGGATGAGCTTTTGTCAGGGCTAAAAGCCAACTATAATCACTGTCTCTTAAATGTTCTCTTCATGACACAATTGATCCACTTGAGCCAACTCATTCCTGTGAACTACAATCAGCAATCTCTCCACCTCGCTGCAATGATATTGAACATTCTCTTGAACACACTTCAGAAATTCTTCCCACTCTCTGCTCTCTACAACATTACTATCCCAGCTTATAAGAATCCTGCTATAAGCCTGACATTCATGAATAATATTTTTTAAATGAGGAAAATTAGTCTAGATTGCAGCAAGGCTGCAAGGGCTACATGTTGCACCTAAGAATAATCCAGCCCTGTGAAATTTAAGTGCATAATGCTATGATCTACATACCATGTAGTGATTTGTGCTTGAGTATTCCGACACCTACCTTAACTGCTTCAACCAGTTACAATAAGCAATGCTTGTGGTGTCTTATCCTCGTTTTTTCACTCTGTACATTTTGGGAAGTTTATTTTGTATAGACGATCAACATATAAGAAAACATACGAGCAGGAGTCTATTTGTAATATATATAAATGACTTGGAAGAGGGAGTAATTGGAGTGATCAGCAAGTTTGCAGAAGATACAAAGATGGCTGGACTTGCAGATAGTGAGGAGCATTGTCAGGCGATGCAGCAGGACATAGATAGGCTGGTAGTTTGGGCAGACAGAATTCAATCCTGATAAACGTGAGGTGATGCACTTTGGGAGAAAGCATGTAGGGGGGAGGTATATGATAAAGGGTAGACCTATTAGGAGTATAGAAACGCAGAGGGACCTGGGGGTGCAGGTGAACAAGTCTCTGAAGATGGCAGAGCAAGTGGAGAAGGTTGTGAAGAAAGCATATGGTATGCTAGCCTTTATAGGAAGGGGTATAGAGTACAAGAGCTGGCCTTTAATGTTGCAGTTGTATAAAATGTTGGTTAGACCTCATTTGGAATACTGCGTCCAGTTCTGGTCGCCTTACTACCGGAAGGACGTGGAGACTCTGGAGAAAGTGCAGAGGAGGTTTACCAGGATGCTGCCTGGTATGGAAGGTCTGAGTTACGAGAGGTTAGGCAAATTGGGACTGTTTTCCTTAGAAAGACGTAGACGTAGAGGAGATCTAATAGAGGTGTACAAGATTATGAGGGATATAGATAAAGTAAACAGGGTTAAGCTTTTTCCTAGGATGGACTCAAATAGCACGAGGGGTCACAGTATAATTTGGATGCTAGAGGGAGTTTTTTCACACAGAGGGTGGTGGGGGTATGGAATGCACTGCCAAGTAAAGTGGTGGAGACACGCACTCTGGAGTTATTTAAGAAATACTTAGATGGGCACATGAACAGAATGGGAATGGAGGGGTATAGAAAACTGATTTAAAATAGGGATCATGAGCTTTGGGAGTCCCTGGGAAGTGTGTAAATAGATGATGTTATTGATGTACTTGTTCTTATCCTACAGGTGCTTTGGTCCACCTTGTTGTCTAACAAGGGGCGTACACGCGATGGGTCGTGAGAGCTCTGCTCTTGGATTTTTTTTTTCGAGAGTATCCTAGTGCTTCACGTATCAGCATACGCTTGACCTGGACCATTTGATGGGCAACATGACAGCTCAGTGACTATAGCTGTGCTGTGCAGATACATGGATTTGTGCAGATACATGGATTTGAGCCTGTGTCTGTGGTAGTTTGTGCATTCTCCCCGTGCTTGCATGGGTTTTCTCCGGGTGCTCCGGTTTCCTCCCACATCCCAAAGATGTGCTCTTAGGCTAACTGGCAAAACAAATTCTCCCTAAATTGTCTCAAATTTGGTTTTTAATCCATAGATCTATAAACATAAACAGGGATCACGGGTAGAGGTGGGAACATCGGGGTGGCGGCGCGAGCTCGTTGGGCCAAAGGGCCTGTTTCCCCTGCTGTTTTGTTCTTTATATTAGAATAATTGGAGTCCTCCATTATAACTACAGTTTATGTACCACTCTACAATTTCTTTGGTTTATAGAATGCAGCCATACTATAATGTTATCACTGCTGTTTCTTATCTGTAACTTAGCAGATTGTATCCTGGATCCTTTCCAGCACTGTAATATTCGCCTTAATCAATACCGTCAATCCCAATCCTTTCTTTCCTTCCCTATTCATCCTAAATATCCTGTATCCAGGGTTTCGTGAAGGGTAGGTCATGCCTTACTAACCTCATCGAGTTTTTTGAGAAAGTGACCAGAGAGGTGGATGGGGGTAAGGCGGTTGATGTAGTATATATGGACTTTAGTAAGGCTTTTGATAAGGTGGCCCATGGAAGACTTCTACAGAAAATGCAGATGTGTGGAATAGAGGGTGATTTAGCTAATTGGATTAGAAATTGGCTGGCAGATAGAAGACAGAGGGTGGTGGTTGATGGGAGATATTCATCGTGGAGTTCGGTGACGAGTGGTGTGCCTCAGGGGTCTGTTTTGGGGCCCCTGCTGTTTGTAATTTTTATAAATGATCTGGATGAGGGTATTGAGGGATGGATCAGTAAATTTGCAGATGATACTAAAGTTGGTGGTGTGGTAGATAGTGAAGAGGGGTGTTTTAGTTTACAGAATGACTTGGACAAGTTGCAGAGCTGGGCCGAGAGGTGGCAAATGGAGTTTAATGTGGAAAAGTGTGAGGTAATGCACTTTGGCAGGAACAATAAATGTGTAGAGTATAGGGCTAATGGTAGGGCTCTTAATAGTGTTGAGGAACAGAAGGATCTTGGTGTATGTGTCAATAGATCCCTGAAAGTAGGCAGTCAAGTGGATAAAGTTGTTAAGAAGGCTTATGGAGTCTTAGCTTTTATTGGTAGGGGGATTGAATTTAGGAGCCGCAGCATCATGTTGCAGCTGTACAAAACTCTAGTGCGGCCGCACTTGGAGTATTGTGTGCAGTTCTGGTCGCCACATTATAAGAAAGATGTGGAGGCATTGGAGAGGGTACAGAGGAGGTTTACTAGGATGTTGCCTGTATGGAGGGCAGGTCCTATGAAGAGAGGTTGAAGGATTTGAGGTTGTTTTCGTTAGAAAGGAGGAGGCTAAGGGGGGATCTTATTGAAGCATATAAGATAATTAGAGGTTTGGATAGGGTGGACAGTGATAGCCTTTTTCCTAGGATGGAGAAAGCTAGCACGAGGGGACACAACTTTAAATTAAGGGGTATGAGTTATAGGACGGATATCAGAGGTAGGTTCTTTACTCAAAGAGTGATTAGGGAGTGGAATGCCCTGCCTGCAGCTGTTGTAGATGCGCCAAGTTTGGTGGCGTTTAAGAGGTTAGTTGATAAGTATATGGAAGAGAAGGGAATGGTTTAGTTAGGAGGGGCATTGCTTTTTATTTTGGTCGGCACAACATCGAAGGCCGAAGGGCCTGTTCTGTGCTGTATTGTTCTATGTTCTATATTTAGTACCCAGTCCAGCCCTTCTCTGAGCCAGGGCTACCATTATAATCTCATCCATCTACTTATCAGCACTTGCAGTTCACCACTCTAATCAAATTGAACTATTTTCTGAACACTCACGTTGATCTTTTTTGCACTTTACTATGGACAGTCTGTCTCTTCCCATTGAGCAATAACTTGTATTTATAAACTTTGTCAGTAGTAATGCACCATCTGAGCCTCCTCCTATAAGACCCTAAATTTTGGACAGAATTATGCCACTTAGCCTATTGAGTCTACTCTGCCATTCAATCATGGCTGATACTTTCTCATTGACCATAGAACAGTACAGCACAGTACAATACAGGCCCTTTGATCTTCAAAGCTGTGCTGAGCTATGTCCAAACCTAAGATCAAGCTGTCCCACTCCCTATCATTCTGGTGTGCTCCATGTGCCTATCCGATAACCACTTGAAAGTTCCTAAAGGAAAGATGGGAAAGTTAGGATTAGAGAGCCATGGATTACTAGGGATATTGAGGACATGGTTAGGAAGAAAAGAGAAGCGTATGATAGGTCAAAGCAGCTGGGAACCGAGACAGCATTGAAGGAATATAGAGAGAGTAGGAGGGAGCTCAAACAGGGAGTTAGAAGGGCAAAAAGGGGGCATGAAATGATTTTGGCAGATAGGATTAAGGAAAACCCAAAGGCTTTTTACTCCTATGTTAGGAATAAAAGGGTGGTTAGAGGAAAAAAATCGGACCTCTTAGGGACAGAGGAGGGGAACTGTGCTTAGAGCCTGAGGGAATGGCGGAGATCCTGAATGAATACTTTGCATCGGTATTCACGAAGGAGATGGGCTTGTTGACAGCTCCTGTCTCTGAGGGAGCTGTGGACCAGTTGAGGGAAATATCCATACCGAGGGAGGAAGTGTAAGAGCTTCTAGGTAGCATTAAAACTGATAAATCTCCAGGGCCTGATGGCATTTATCCCAGACTGCTTAGAGAGGTGCGAGGTGAAATTGCTGGGCCTCTGACGCAAATCTTTGTCTCTTCCTTGGACACAGGTGAGGTCCCAGAGGACTGGAGAACAGCTAATGTTGTACCGTTGTTTAAAAAGGGTGATAGGGGATAACCCTGGAAATTATAGGCCGGTGAGTTTGATGTCAGTGGTAGGGAAGCTGTTGGAGGGGATTCTTAGAGATAGGATGTATCTGCACTTAGAGCATTGCAATCTGATGAGGGATACGCAGCATAGATTTGTTAAGGGGAGGTCGTGCCTTACAAATCTGGTAGAATCTTTTGAGGAGGTGACGAAAACGGTGGACGAAGGGCGAGCCGTTGATGTTGTCTATATGGATTTTAGTAAGGTGTTAGACAAAGTCCCTCATGGGAGGTTAGTCGAGAAGGTCAAGGCAAATGAGATACAAGGACAGTAGCTAGATGGATAAGTAACTGGCTTGGTAAAAGGAGACAGAGAGTAATAGTGGAAGGGTGTTGCTCTATCTGGAGGTCGGTCACTAGTGGTGTGCTGCAGGGCTCGGTACTGGGACCTCTTCTATTTGTAATATATATAAATGACTTGGAAGACGGAGTAAGTGGAGTGATCAGCAAGTTTGCAGACGATACAAAGATGGCTGGACTTGCAGATAGTGAGGAGCATTGTCAGGCGATGCAGCAGGACATAGATAGGCTGGTAGCTTGGGCAGACAGATGGCAGATGGAATTTAATCCTGATAAATGTGAGATGATGCATTTCGGGAGAAAGAATGTAGGGGGGAGGTATATGATAAAGGGTAGACCTATTAAGAGTATAGAAACGCGGAGGGACCTGGGGGTGCAGGTGAACAAGTCTCTGAAGGTGGCAGAGCAAGTGAAGAAGGTTGTGAAGAAAGCATATAGTATGCTAGCCTTTATAGGAAGGGGTATAGAGTACAAGAGCTGGTCTTTAATGTTGCAGTTGTATAAAACACTGGTTAGACCTCATTTGGAATACTGCGTCCAGTTCTGGTCGCTTTACTACCGGAAGGATGTGGAGACTCTGGAGAGAGTGCAGAGGAGGTTTACCAGGATGCTGCCTGGTATGGAAGGTCTGAATTATGAGGAGAGATTAGGCAAATTGGGAATGTTTTCCTTAAGAAGACGTAGACTTAGAGGAGGTCAGATAGAGGTGTACAAGATTTTGAAGGAGATAGATAGAGTAAACAGGGTTAAGCTTTTTCCTAGGATGGACTCAAATAGCACGAGGGGTCACGGGCTTAGGGTGAGGGGGGTAAGGTATAATTTGGATGCTAGATGGAGTTTTTTCACACAGAGGATGGTGGGGGTATGGAATGCGCTGCCAAGTAGAGGGAGTTTTTTCACAGAGTGTGGTGGAGGCAGGTACTCTGGGGTTATTTAAGAAATACTTAGATGGGCACATGAACAGAATGGGAATGGAGAGGTATAGAAAACTGATTTAAAATAGGGATCATGAGCCTTGCGAGTCCCTGGGAAGTGTGTAAATAGATGATGATATTGATGTTCTTGTTTTTATCCTACAGGTGCTTTGGTCCACCTTGTTGTCTAACGAGGGGTATATACGCGATGGGTCGTGAGAGGACTGCTCTTGGACTTTTTGAGAATATCCTACTGCTTCACATCGTTAGTCTATGCTTGACCTGGACCATCTGATGGGCAACACGACAGCTCAGTGACTATCGCTGTGCTGTGCAGATACATGGATTTGGGCCTGTGTCTGTGGGAGTTTGCGCATTCTCCCCGTGCTTGCGTGGGTTTTCTACGGGAGCTCCGGTTTCCTCCCACATCCCAAAGATGTGCTCTTAGGCTAATTGGCAAAACAAATTTTCCCTAAATTGTCTCAAATTTGGTTTTTAATCCATAGATCTATAAACATGGACAGGGATCGCGGGTAGAAGTGGGAACATCGAGGTGGCGGCACGGGCTCGTTGGGCCGAAGGGCCTGTTTCCCCTGCTGTTTTGTTCTTTGTTCTAAAATGTCTGACTCCACTATCACGTCAGGATTTCTCATCCCATTCTCCTGCCTTTTCCTCACTATCCTTGATCTCCTTATTAATCAAGAACCTATTTATCTCTGTCTTAAAGACACTCAACGACGTGGCCTCCACAGCCTTCTGTGACAACGAGTTCCACAGATTCACCACTCTCTGCCTGAAGAAATTCCTCCTCATCTCCGTTTTAAAGGATCGTCCCTTTGGCATGAGGTTGTGCCCGCTGATTCTAGTTTTTCCTACTAGTAGAAACATCCTTTCCACGTCCAATCTATCCAGATCTCGCAGTATCCTTAAGTTTCAATAAGATCCCCCTCACCCTTCTAAACTCCAACCAAGACAGACCCAGGGTCCTCAACCATTCCTCATATGACAAGTTCTTCATTCCAGCAATCATTCTTGTATCCTTCAGCACAACATTCCCAATTCTTTCTTCCGTATGTGTCTATCCTCAAAAGTATCTATTCACCTCAACCTCCTCCATGATACTGAGTTGAAAAATTGATAGGTAAAGATGCAGTAAAATTCACCTACCTTGCTGAAATGAGGTTTGTTCAAAGAACACAGCTTCTGCCAGGTGCTCTTTGATGTGTTTGTCCTCCTCTTCCTTCTGCTGTTGCTCCTTTGTAGATGGGAGGAGAACAGAAATGACCTCCTTTTTACCTAGTGCTTTCCGCTGGCTTTGTTCCGACACTTGCAGTCGGAATTTGTCTATGACACCATAATGGCAAGGCCGCACATCTCTGTGGCGAATAACACTGGAGGTGGAAAAAGAGACAGAAAACAGTGTATCATAACCACGGCATCTGAGCAACCCTCAACATACTGGCACTTCACTGGGGTCAACTGAGTTAAAGGCCTCAATCTTCAGGCATGCCATCAAAGACAGCATAGTCGCACATGGTTAACACTGCTGCCTCATAGCGCTGTGGACCCAGGTTTGATTCCCAGATTCGGTCATTGTCTGTGTGGAGTCCGCGTTTCTCCCGTGTCAGCATGTATTTTCTCTGGGTGCTTCGGTTTCCTCCCACAGTCCGAAGATATGCTGATTAGGCGAATTGGCCATACTAAATTACCCCTTAGTGTTTAGGGGGGCCAGCAAGGTAAATATCTGTGGTTACAGGGATAGGGACTGTAAAAACAGATTTTACCCCTGTGGTGTTTGCCTGTACCCTTAACAGCTGTGTAGGTAAGGTGCTGGGTTCAAATCCTGGTGGTTTCAGGTTCGAATCTTGTCAATTCGAGAACTGATGTTGAAAAAAATCTCTGTATTGCATCAACACAATAAAATCAGATGATGCTTTTTGGGGAAGGGTTTAAACTAATATGGTAGCGGGGTGGAAACCTTTACAAGGATTCAGAGCAGAGGGAATTAAGAACAAGAGGAAAAGACGGTAAGAAGAATAAGGAAACTGACAGGTAGATAAATCAAGGATCAAAGTCAGATAAGGGCTGAGTAAAAAATAGTAGGAAAAGGAAAATAAATGTTAAAAATGCTACCTTAAGGTTTTGTACCTGAATGTGCGGCACTCAAACCAAAATGGATGAATTAGTTGCACAGATAGTTGTAAAGGGGTATGATATAGCTGGCATTATGAAGATGTGCAAGTGTGGGAAATAAACATTGAGGGCTATTCAGTTTTATGAAGGACAGACGGAAAAGGAAAGGTGGTGAACTTGCATTGTTGATTAAAAATGACATTGATATGCTATTGAAGAAAAATATGAACATAGAACATTACAACACAAACAGACCCTTCAGCCCACAGGTTGTGCGATCATACCCATACCTACTAGGCCATAGAACTATCTGTACTTCCCAATCCCATTTAATCCCATGTATTCATCCAGAAGTCTCTTAAAAGACCCCAGTGAGTTCGCCTCTACCACCACTGACGGCAACCTATTCCACTCACTCACCACCCTCTGAATGAAAAACTTACCTCTAACATCTTTCCGGAATAAGGGGAAATATGAAGACATCAGGCAGATGTTGGGGCGAATAAACTGGAAGGAGGTGTTCTTGGGGAAAAGCACAGAAGGAAGGTGGCAGATATTCAAGGAATGCTTGTCTGGAGCTTTGCACGACAACGTTCCGGCAAGACAAGGAGGTTTTGGTAGAACGCGGGAACCGTGGTGCACGAAGGCTGTGGTGAACATAGTCAGGAAGAAAAGAAAGGTGTATAAAAGGTTCAAAGAGCTAGGAGTTGTTGGGGATCTAGAGAAGTATAAGGCTTATAGAAGAGAGCTTAAAAAGGAAATTAGGAGAGCCAGAAGGGGTCATGAGAAGGCCTTGGCTGGTAGGATTAAGGAGAATCCCAAGGCCTTCTACAAGTATGTGAAAAGTAAAAGGATGAGAAGAGAAGGGATAGGACCTATAAAAGGTGAAGGGGGAGAAGTCTGTATGGAACCGGAAGAAATGGCAGAGGTGCTTAATGAGTACTTTGCCTCAGTATTCACGGTGGAAAGTGATCTGGGAGGATGCACTACCAGTTTACAGCAGACTGAAAAGATTGAGTATGCAGATATTAAGGAAGCGGATGTGTTAGAGCTTTTAAATGCTATCAAGATAGAACATAGAACATAGAACATAGAACAATACAGCACAGAACAGGCCCTTCGGCCTTCGATGTTGTGCCGACCAAAATAAAAAGCAATGCCCCTCCTAACTAAACCATTCCCTTCTCTTCCATATACTTATCAACTACCTCTTAAACGCCACCAAACTTGGCGCATCTACAACAGCTGCAGGCAGGGCATTCCACTCCCTAATCACTCTTTGAGTAAAGAACCTACCTCTGATATCCGTCCTATAACTCATACCCCTTAATTTAAAGTTGTGTCCCCTCGTGCTAGCTTTCTCCATCCTAGGAAAAAGGCTATCACTGTCCACCCTATCCAAACCTCTAATTATCTTATATGCTTCAATAAGATCCCCCCTTAGCCGCCTCCTTTCTAACGAAGACAAGTCTCCGGGACCAGATGGGATGTACCCCAGGTTATTGTGGGAGGTGAGGGATGTCATTGCAGAGCCCCTGGCGATGATCTTTGCGTCGTCGATGGAGACGGGAGAGGTTCCGGAGGATTGGAGGATTGCGGATGTGGTCCCTATTTTCAAGAAAGGGAACAGGGATAGTCCTGGAAATTACCGACCGGTGAGTCTGACCTCAGTGGTTGGTAAGCTGATGGAGAGGCTTCTGAGGGACAAGATTTACGAGCATTTGGAGAAGTTTAGGTTGATTAGAAATAGTCAGCATGGTTTTGTAAAAGGCAGGTCGTGCCTTACGAGCTTAATTGAGTTCTTCGAAAATGTGACTGAACACATTGACGAAGGAAGAGCAGTGGACGTGGTGTACATGGACTTCAGCAAGGCATTTGACAAGGTCCCACATGCAAGACTTCTTGAGAAGGTGAGAGGCCATGGGATCCAAGGGGCTTTGGCCTTGTGGATCCAGAACTGGCTTGCCTGCAGAAGGCAGAGGGTGGTTGTGGATGGCTCTTTTTCTGCATGGAGGTCGGTCACCAGTGGAGTGCCCCAGGGATCTGTTCTAGGACCCTTGCTGTTTGTCATTTTCATAAATGACCTGGATGAGGAAGTGGAGGGATGGGTGAGTAAGTTCGCCGATGACACAAAGGTCGGTGGTGTTGTGGATGGTCTGGAGGGATGTCAGAAGTTGCAGCATGACATCGACAGGATGCAAGACTGGGCGGAGAAGTGGCAGATGGACTTAGAACATAGAACATAGAACATTACACCACAGAACAGGCCCTTCGGCCTTCGATGTTGTGCCGACCAAAATAAAAAGCAATGCCCCTCCAAACTAATCCATTCCCTTCTCTTCATATACTTATCAATTAACCTCTTAAACGCCACCAAACTTGGCGCATCTACAACAGCTGCAGGCAGGGCATTCCACTCCCTATCACTCTTTGAGTAAAGAACCTACCTCTGATATCCGTCCTATAACTCATACCCCTTAATTTAAAGCTGTTTCCCCTCGTGCTAGCTTTCTCCATCCTAGGAAAAAGGCTATCTTGTCCACCCTATCTAAACCTCTAATCATCTTATATGCTTCAATAAGATCCCCTCTTAGCCGCCTCCTTTCTAACGAAAACAACCTCAAATCCTTCAACCTCTCTTCATAGGACCTGCCCCTCCATACCAGGCAACATCCTGGTAAACCTCCTCTGTACCCTCTCCAATGCCTCCACATCTTTCTTATAATTTGGCGACCAGAGCTGCACACAATACTCCAAGTGCGGCCGCACTAGAGTTTTGTACAGTTGCAACATGATGCTGCGGCTCCTAAATTCAATCGCCCTACCAATAAAAGCTAAGACTCCATATGCCTTCTTAACAACTTTATCCACTTGACTGCCTACTTTCAGGGATCTATTGACACATACACCAAGATCCTTCTGTTCCTCAACACTATTAAGAGCCCTACCATTAGCCCTATACTCTACACATTTATTGTTCCTGCCAAAGTGCATTACCTCACACTTTTCCACATTAAACTCCATTTGCCACCTCTCGGCCCAGCTCTGCAACTTGTCCAAGTCACTCTGTTAACTAAAACACCCCTCTTCACTATCTACCACTCCACCGACTTTAGTGTCATCTGCAAATTTACTGATCCATCCCTCAATACCCTCATCCAGATCATTTATAAAAATTACAAACAGCAGGGGCCCCAAAACAGACCCCTGAGGCACACCACTTGTCACCCAACTCCACGATGAATATCTCCCATCAACCACCACCCTCTGTCTTCTATCTGCCAGCCAATTCCTAATCCAATTAGCTAAATCACCCTCTATTCCACACACCTGCATTTTCTGTAGAAGTCTTCCATGGGCCACCTTATCAAACGCCTTACTAAAGTCCATATATACTACATCAACCGCCTTACCCCCATCCACCTCTTTGGTCACTTTCTCAAAAAACTCAATGAGGTTAGTAAGGCATGACCTACCCTTCACGAAACCATGCTGACTATCCCCAATCAATTCATTTCTCTCTAAATAACTATAAATCCTATCCCTAATAATTCTCTCCAATACCTTGCCCACAACAGAAGTAAGACTCACTGGCCTATAATTCCCTGGAAGGTCTCTCTTCCCCTTCTTAAACAATGGGACCACATTCGCTATCCTCCAGTCCTCCGGAACCACACCCGTAACCAACTTCAACGCGGATAAATGTGTTGTGGTCCATTTTGGCAGATCCAACAGGATGAATAAGTACACTATCAAAGTAGGAGTCTTAGCTGTGTGGAAGAGCAGAGCGATCTTGGGGTCCGGGTCCATAAGACTCTCAAATCGGCCTCCCAGGTGGAGGATGTGGTTAAGAAAGCTTACGGTGTACTGGCCTTCATTCATCGACGGATTGAGTTCAGGAGTCAGGAGGTAATGCTGCAGCTTTATAGGACCCTTGTCAGACCACACTTGGAGTACTGTGCGCAGTTCTGGTCGCCTCACTATAGGAAGGACATGGAAGCTATTGAAAGGGTGCAGAGGAGATTTACAAAGATGTTGCCTGGATTGGGAGGCATGCCTTATGAAGACAGGTTGAGGGAGCTGGGACTGTTCTCCCTGGAGAGACGAAGGTTGAGAGGCGACCTGATAGATGTTTACAAGATGTTGAGAGGAATAGATAGGGTGGACTCTCAGAGACTATTTCCCAGGGCTGAAATGGTCGCGACGAGAGGGCACAGATTTAAGGTGCAAGGAAGCAAGTACAGAGGGGATGCTAGGGGAAAGTTTTTCACTCAGAGGGTGGTGAGTGAATGGAATCGGCTGCCGTCGGTGGTGGTCGAGGCGAACTCGCTGGGTTCTTTTAAAAGACTTCTGGATGAGTATATGGGATCCAATGGGATTGGGGGTTATAGATAGGTCTATGGCTGGGTAGGTTTTGATGTGTTCGGCACAACTTGTGGGCCAAAGGGCCTGTTTGTGCTGTAGTGTTCTATGTTCTATCTCCTCTGTACTTGCCCCCCAGCACCTTAAACCTGTGTCCTCTCGTAGCGACCATTTCAGCTCTGGGAAATAGCCTCCCAGAATCCACCCTATCTATTCCTCTCAACATTTTATAAACCTCTATCAGGTTTCCTCTCAACCTTCATCTCTCCAGGGAGCTGAGACCGAGCTCCCTCAACCTATCTTCATAGGGCATGCCTCCCAATCCAGGCAACATCCTTGTAAATCTCCTCTGCACCCTTTCTATAGCTTCTACATCCTTCCTATAGTGAGGCGGTCAGAACTGCACACACTACTCCAAGTGGGGTCTGACAAGGGTCTTATAAAGTTGCAGCATTATCTCCCGACTCTTAAACTCAATCCCTCGATTAATGAAGGGCAGTACACCATACACCTTCTTGACCACATCCTCCACCTGCGAGGCCGATTTAAGAGTCCTATGGACCCGGACCCCAAGATCCTTCTGCTCCTCAACACTGCTAAGACTCCTACCGTTGATATTGTACTCCCTCATCCCATTGTTCCTGCCAAAATGGACCACTACACATTTATCTGCGTTGAAGTCCATCTGTGACTTCTCCGCCCATTCTTGCATCCTATCTTGCATCCAAGTGCGGCCGCACTCTAGTGCGGCCGCACTTGGAGTATTGTGTGCAGTTCTGGTCGCCACATTATAAGAAAGATGTGGAGGCATTGGAGAGGGTACAGAGGAGGTTTACCAGGATGTTGCCTGGTATGGAGGGCAGGTCCTATTAAGAGAGGTTGAAGGATTTGAGGTTGTTTTCGTTAGAAAGGAGGCGGCTAAGAGGGGATCTTATTGAAGCATATAAGATGATTAGAGGTTTAGATAGGGTGGACAGTGATAGCCTTTTTCCTAGGATGGAGAAAGCTAGCACGATGGGACACAGCTTTAAATTAAGGGGTATGAGTTATAGGACGGATATCAGAGGTAGGTTCTTTACTCAAAGAGTGATTAGGGAGTGGAATGCCCTGCCTGCAGCTGTTGTAGATGCGCCAAGTTTTGGTGGCGTTTAAGAAGTTAATTGATAAGTATATGGAAGAGAAGGGAATGGTTTAGTTTGGAGGGGCATTGCTTTTTATTTTGGTCGGCACAACATCGAAGGCCGAAGGGCCTGTTTTGTGCTGTATTGTTCTATGTTCTATCTACGTCTTGCTGCAACTTCTGACATCCTTCCAGACTATCCACTACACTACCAACCTTCATATCGTCGGCAAAGTGACTAACCCATCCTTCCATTTCCTCATCGAGGTCATTTATGAAAATAACATTCAGTGAGGGTCCTAGAACAGATCCCTGGAGCACTCCACTGGTGACTGACCTCCATGCAGAAAAAGACCCATCCACAACCACTCTCTACCTTCTGCAGGCAAGCTAGTTCTGGATCCACAAGGCCAAAGCCCCTTGGATACCATGCCCTCTCACCTTCTCAAAAAGACTTGCATGGGGGACCTTATCAAACGCCTTCCTGAAATCCATGTAAACCACATCCACTGCTCTTCCTTCGTCAATGTATTCACTCACATTTTCAAAGAACTCCACTAGGCTTCTTTGTGTAAGGCACAGCTTGCCCTTGACAAAGCCATGTTGACTATTTCTGATCAAGCTAAATTTCTCTAAATGCTCATAAATCCTGTCCCTCAGGATCTTCTCCATCAACTTACCAACCACTGAGGTCAGACTCACCAGCCAGTAATTTCCCGGGCTATCCCTGTTTCCTTTCTTGAAAATAGGAACCACATCCGTAATCCTCCAGTCCTCTGGAATCTCTCCCATCTCCACTGGCGACGCAAACATCATCCCCAGCCACTCTTCAATCACTTCCCTCACTTCTCACAGTAAGCTGGGGTACATCCCATCCGGTCCTGGCGACTTATCTATCTTGATAAAATTTAAAAGTTCCAACACATTCTCTTTCTTAACATCGACATACTCAATCTTTTCAGTTTGCTGCAAACTTGCAGTACAACCTCCCAGATCACTTTCCACCATGAATACCGAGGCAAAATACTCATTAAACACCTCTGCCATTTCTTCCGGTTCCACACAAACTTTTCCCCTTTCACCTTTTCAAGATCCAATCCCTTCACTTCTCATCCTTTTACCCTTCACATATTTATAGAACGCCTTGGGATTCTCCTTAATCCTACCCACCAAGGCCTTCTCATGACTCCTTCTGGCTCTCCTAATTTGCTTTTTAAGCTCCTTTCTACAATCCTTATATTCCTCTAGATCCCTAACATCGCCTTGTTCTCTGAACCTTTTCTACACCTTTCTTTTCTTCCTGACTAGATTCATCACAAACTTTGTGCACCACAGTTCCCGTGACTTACCATAACCTCCTTGTCTCACTGGAACGTTATCGTGCAGAGTGCCAGACAAACATTCCTTGAAAATCCGCCACTTTTCTTCAGAACTTTTCCCCAAGAACACCTCCTTCCAGTTTACCCTTCCAATTTTCTGCCTAATGATTTCATATTTCCCCCTACTCCAGATTAACACCTTCCTATCCTGCCTGATCCTCTCTCTTTCCAATGCTATCGTGAAGGAGATAGAATTATGATCACCATTCCCGAGATGATCTCCCACTGACAGATCTGACACCTGTCCTGGTTCATTAGCCAGCACCAGGTCAAGTACAGCCTCTCCTCTCATAGGCTTATCCACGTGCTGTGTCAGGAAACCTTCCTGAACACACCTAACAAACTCCTCACCATCCAAACCCCTTACCCTGGGGATATTCCAGTTGATGTCTGGGAAATTCAAGTCTCCCATCATGACAATTCTGTTATTACTACATCTCTCTAGGATCTGTTTCCCTACCTGCACCTCAACTTCTCTGTCACTATTGGATGGCCTATATAAACACCCAGCAAAGTTATCGACCCCTTGCTGTTCCTACTTTCCACCCACAGAGACTCTGTAGACAGTTCCTCCTCGGCATCCTCCTTCTCTACAGCCTTGACACTGTCCCTGATCAACAGTTGCACTCCACCATCTCTTTTGCCTCCCTCCCTGTCCTTCCTGAAGCATCTAAATCTCGGCACCTGAAGTACCCAGTCCTATCCCCGAGACATCCAAGTCTCCGTAATGGCCACCTCATCACATTCCCAAGTAGCAATCCATGCCCTAAGCTCACCCATTTTATTCACTACACTCCTGACGTTAAAATAGACACACCTCAGACCCTCGGTCTGGGTGCTTCCCTTATCCATCACCCGTTTAACCTCCCTCTCATTCTGTCTACAGTCCTTCTTTACTTGGGAGCTAACCTCCTTGCTTTCAATCACCTCATCTCGGTTCCCTCCCCCACAATCTTTCTAATTTAAAGTCTCCCCAGTAGCCCTAGCCAAACTTCCCGCCAGGATATTGGTCCCCTGGGATTCAAGTGCCACCCGTCTTTATTGTACAGGTCACACCTGCCCCTAAACAGGTCCCAATGATCCAGGAACCAGAATCCCTGTCCCCTGCTCCAGTCCCTCAGCCACGCATTCACCCTCCACCTCATTCCAATCCTGCTCTCACTCTTCTGTGGTTGCAGGCAACAATCCTGAGATTACTACCTTTGCATTTCTCTTTCTCAGCTGTCTATCGAAATCCCTATAATCCCTTTTCATGACCCCATCCCTCTTCCTACCTAAGTCAGCAGTA
Organism: Sphyrna mokarran; assembly: GCA_024679065.1. NCBI lineage: Eukaryota > Metazoa > Chordata > Chondrichthyes > Carcharhiniformes > Carcharhinidae > Sphyrna > Sphyrna mokarran. The sequence goes on along the minus strand of JAGIQG010000004.1, from coordinate 135,107,634 downwards.
CCTATATAGACCACAACCTCCAGCTCCTCACCCTCCCCTTTCAGGATGGGTGGGACGCATCCAGAGATATTCCAGATCCCAGCTCCAGGGAGCAAACCACCATCCGTGACTCCGGTCTGTGTATGCAAAAACGCCTGTCTGACCCCCTCACTATGGAGTCCCCATAGAAAATGTGGAATCTATATGGGTTGAATTAAGAAACAACAAGGGGCAAAAAATATGGGTGGGAGTGGTACACAGACCACTAAACTGTAGCGAATGTTGGGAAAAGCATTAGACAGGAAATCAGAAACACATGCGTTAAAGGAATATCTGTGATTATGGAAGACTTCAATGTGCATACAGATTGGGAGAGTCAAATTACTCACAATATAACAGAGAGGAATTTCTGGAGTACATACAGGATGGTTTTCTGAGAAACCAACAAGGGAGCAGGCCATCTTGGACTGGGTGTTGTGCAATGAGAAAGGATTAGTTGGCAATCTAGTTGTGAGAGAACTCTTGTAACCATAACATGGTAGAATTCTTTGTCAAGGTGGATAATGATGTAGTTGATTCTCAGACATGAGTTCTGAATCTCAATAAAGGTAACTATGATGGTATGGGGCATGAATTGGCCATGATGGATTGGGGAATATTACTGAAAGGAACATAGAACATTACAGTGCAGAACAGGCCCTTTGGCCTTTGATGTTGTGCCGACCAATTGAGAAAAAGCAATGACCCTCTAACCTAAACCATTCCCTCTTCATCCATAAACTTATCTACTAACCTCTTAAACGCCACCAAACTTGGCACATCTACAACTGCAGCAGGCAAAGTATTCCATACCCTTACCACCCTCTGGGTAAAGAACCTACCTCTGACATCCGTTCTATAACTACCACCCCTTAATTTAAAGCTACGTCCCCTCGTGCTAGCTTTCTCCATCCTAGGAAAAAGGCTATCACTGTCCACCCTATCTAAACCTCTAATCATCTTATATGTTTCAATAAGGTCTCCTCTTATCTGCCTTCTTTCTAACGAAAACAACCTCAAATCCCTCAGCCTCTCTTCATAAGACCTGCCCCCATACCAGGCAACATCCTGGTAAACCTCCTCTGTACCCTCTCCAATGCCTCCACATCTTTCTTATAATGTGGGGACCAGAACTGCACACCATACTCCAAGTGCGGCCGCACTAGAGTTTTGTACAGTTGCAACATGACGTTGCTGCTCCGAAATTCAATCCCCCTACCAATAAAAGCTAAGACTCCATATGCCTTCTTAACAACCTTATCGACTTGATTGCCAACTTTCAGGATCTATGCACATATACACCAAGATCCCTCTGTTCTTCAACACTATTAAGAGTCCTACCATTAGCCCTATACTCTACACATTTGTTATTCCTGCCAAAGTGAATTACCTCACACTTTTACGCATTAAACTCCATTTGCCACCTCTCGGCCCAGCTCTGCAACTTGTCCAAATCTCTCTGCAAACTATAACACCCCTCTTCACTATCTACCACTCCTCCGACTTTGGTGTCATCCACAAATTTACTAATCCTGGAAGAACAGTGGACAGGCAATGGCAGGTATTTAAAGAACAAATAGATGAACTCCAGAAGTTGTTTATTTCTGCTTGGTGCAAGAGTGGTAAGGGAATTGTGACCAAACCTGTGACTTTCAAGGAAAATTACAGATAGTATCAGATTCAAGGAAGAAGCATACAAATTGGCAAGAAAATGCAATAGGTCTGAGGATTGGTAGCAGCTTAAAATTCAGCAAAGGAGGATCAAGGGATTGATTAAGGAGGGAAAAATGGAGTATGAAAAGTAAGGTAGTGGGGAACATAAATACTGACTGTAGAAGTTTCTATAGCTATGTAAAGAGAAAAAGGTTGACAAAAATGAACGTAGGCCCCTTACAGCCAGAAATGGGAGAATTCATAACAGGGAATAAATAAATGGCACATGAATTAAATCTGTATTTTGCTTCAGTCTTCATAAAGGAAGACATGAATAATGTACAGAAATACTGAGAGAAACATGTTTTATTGAGGAGCTAAAGGAAATCAATACTAGTAAAGAAATGGTTTTAGGGAAATTCATGGGATTGAAGGTAGATAAATCTCCAGATCTTGATAACTAAAAAGTAGGGCCTCAATGATAGTAATCTCAGGATTTCTCCCAGTGTCACATGTTAGACTAGGAATGCCAGGATAGCAAAGATGAATATGTGGCTTGAAGGATGTTGCAAGAGGGAGGGGTTCAAATTGGAACCAATCTTGGGAGATATGGGAACAGTACAAATCGACAAATCTGACAATCGGGCAGGATTGGAACCAATATTCTGGGGGGAGTGTTTACTACTGCTGTTGGGGAGGTTTTAACTAAAGTGGTGGGGGATAGGAACCAGTACAGGAAGTCAGAAGGAAATAAAGTGGGAACAACAACAAAAGGCAGTAAGGGGAGAAGTGGAAGGCAGAGAAACCAAAGACGAAAATTATGAAGAGCCACAGTACAGAGTACAGAGACTGTGGATAGCTCAGTGAATGTGTCCAGTAAGGCTAAGAGAAATAAAACAAGGGAGAGTGTACAAAACATGACAGGACAGATGGTTTGAGAAAGCAGGATGGAGAGCAAGGAAAGTCTAGATTAAACTGCATTTATTTCAACGCAAGAAGCCTGATTGGCAAGTCAGGTAAATTCAAGGCATGGATGGGTACATGATATTATAGCAATTACTGAAACACTGCTAAGGGAGGGACACGATGGCAGCTCAATATTCCAGGGTACAGATGTTGTAGGGAAGATACATCTGGAGGTAAGAAAGAAGCAGGAGTTTCATTTTTGATCAGAGAGATTCTCATGGCAGTGTTGAGAGGAGACGTGTGTCCGAGGATTCACCCACTGAGTCTATATGGGTAGAACAGAAAAATGAGAAAGGAGAGATCATTTTGATAGGGTTCTACTACAGGCCCCCAAATAGTCAGTGGTAAATTGAGTCAGTATGTAAGGAGATTACAGATACCAGCAAGGAAAATACGGTTGTAATAGAGGGGACTTTAACTTTCCTAACACTGATTGTGAAAGCCATATTACTAGGGGTTTAGATGGAAAGAAATTTGTTGCATGTATTCAGAAGGAATTTTTCATTCAGTATGTGGATGGCCCAACTAGACAGGAAGCAAAACCTGACCTCCTCTTGAGAAATAAGGAAGGGCAGGTGACAAAGTGTTAGTGAGAGATCACTTTGGAACAAATTAAAACTAACTTCATTAGTTTTAAGACAGCTGTGGAGAATGGTAAGTCTGTCGCAAAAGTTAAAATTCTAATTTGGGGCAAGGCCAATTTTGATGGCATCAGGCAGGAACTTTCATAAGTTAACTGGGGGAGTCTGCTGGCAGACAAAGGGACAGCTGGTAAGTGAGTGGCTTCAAAAGTGTGTTAACCAGGGTTCAGGGATAGCACATTCCTTACTGAATGAAGGACAACGCTGGTAGAAGGAGGGAACCTTCTACCAGCCTTGTCCAGACAGGCGTTTTTGTGAACGCAGATGGGAGTCATGGATGGTGGTTTGTCTCCCTGGAGCTGGGATCCGGGATGTCTCTGGATGGTGGGGGTGAGAAGCCAGAGAATGTAGTTCATGTAGGTACTGCTGACATAGGCAGGAAGAGGGAAGCGGTCATGAAAAGGGATTATAGGGAACTGGGTAGGCAGCTGAGAAAGAGGAAAGCGAAGGTAGTAATCTCAGCTGCCTGTGCCTCAGGAGAATGAGAGCAGGAATGGAATGAGGTGGAGGATGAATGCGTGGCTGAGAGACTGGAACAGGGGCCAGGGATTCCGGTTCCTGGATCATTGGGACCTCTTTAGAACATAGAACATAGAACATAGAACAATACAGCACAGAACAGGCCCTTCGGCCTTCGATGTTGTGCCGACCAAAATAAAAAGCAATGCCCCTCCAAACTAAACCATTCCCTTCTCTTCCATATACTTATCAACTAACCTCTTAAACGCCACCAAACTTGGCGCATCTACAACAGCTGCAGGCAGGGCATTCCACTCCCTAATCACTCTTTGAGTAAAGAACCTACCTCTGATATCCGTCCTATAACTCATACCCCTTAATTTAAAGCTGTGTCCCCTCGTGCTAGCTTTCTCCATCCTAGGAAAAAGGCTATCACTGTCCACCCTATCTAAACCTCTAATCATCTTATATGTTTCAATAAGATCCCCTCTTAGCCGCCTCCTTTCTAACGAAAACAACCTCAAATCCTTCAACCTCTCTTCATAGGACCTGCCCTCCATACCAGGCAACATCCTAGTAAACCTCCTCTGTACCCTCTCCAATGCCTCCACATCTTTCTTATAATGTGGCGACCAGAACTGCACACAATACTCCAAGTGCGGCCGCACTAGAGTTTTGTACAGCTGCAACATGATGCTGCGGCTCCTAAATTCAATCCCCCTACCAATAAAAGCTAAGACTCCATATGCCTTCTTAACAACTTTATCCACTTGACTGCCTACTTTCAGGGATCTATTGACACATACACCAAGATCCTTCTGTTCCTCAACACTATTAAGAGCCCTACCATTAGCCCTATACTCTACACATTTATTGTTCCTGCCAAAGTGCATTACCTCACACTTTTCCACATTAAACTCCATTTGCCACCTCTCGGCCCAGCTCTGCAACTTGTCCAAGTCACTCTGTAAACTATAACACCCCTCTTCACTATCTACCACTCCACCGACTTTAGTGTCATCTGCAAATTTACTGATCCATCCCTCAATACCCTCATCCAGATCATTTATAAAAATTACAAACAGCAGGGGCCCCAAAACAGACCCCTGAGGTACACCACTTGTCACCGAACTCCACGATGAATATCTCCCATCAACCACCACCCTCTGTCTTCTATCTGCTAGCCAATTCCTAATCCAATTAGCTAAATCACCCTCTATTCCATACATCTGCATTTTCTGTAGAAGTCTTCCATGGGCCACCTTATCAAACGCCTTACTAAAGTCCATATATACTACATCAACCGCCTTACCCCCATCCACCTCTCTGGTCACTTTCTCAAAAAACTCAATGAGGTTAGTAAGGCATGACCTACCCTTCACGAAACTTTAGGGGCAGGTGTGACCTGTACAATAAAGATGGGTGGCACCTGAATCCCAGGGGGACTAATATCTTGGCGGGAAGACTGGCTAGGGCTTCTGGGGGGACTTTAAACTAGAAAGGTTGGGGGGAGGAAATAGTGATGAGGAGACTGAGAGCAAGGAGGTTAGTTCCCAGGTAGGGAAGGACTGTAGACAGTATGAGAGGGAGGTTAGACTGGTGGTGGAGAAGGGAAATGTCCAGACTGAGGGGCTGAGGTGTGTCTATTTTAATGTCAGGAGTGTAGTAAATAACGTAGATGAGCTTAGGTCGTGGATTGCTGCTTGGGAATGTGATGTGGTGGCCATTACAGAGACTTCGATGTCTCAGGGACACAGAATGGGTACTTCAGGTGCCGGGTTTCAGATGCTTCAGGAAGGACAGGGTTGGGGGCAAAAGAGGTGGTGGAGTGGCACTGTTGATCAGGGACAATGTCATGGCTGTAGAGAAGGTGGATGATGTGGAGGGAATGTCTACGGAGTCTCTGTGGGTGGAAGTTAGGAACAGCAAAGAGTCGATAACTTTGCTGGGTGTATTCTATAGGCCGCCCAATAGTGACAGGGAAGTTGAGGTGCAGACAGGGAAACAGATCCTAGAGAGATGTAGAAATAACAGAGTTGTTGTGATGGGAGGCTTCAATTTCCCAAACATCGACTGGAATATCCCAAGGGTAAGGGGTTTGGATGGGGAGAAGTTTGTTAGGTGTGTTCAGGAAGGTTTCCTGACACAGCATGTGGATAAGCATACGAGAGGAGAGGCTGTACTTGACCTGGTGCTGGCTAATGAACCAGGACAGGTGTCGGATCTCTCAGTAGGAGAGCATTTTGGGAATGGAGATCATAATTCTATCTCCTTCACGATAGCAATGGAAGGAGATAAGATCAGGCAGGCTAGGAAGGTGTTTGTCTGGAGTAAGGGGAAATATGAAGACATCAGGCAGAAAATTGGACGAATAAACTGGAAGGAGGCGTTCTTGGGGAAAAGTACAGAAGGAAGGTGATGGATATTCAAGGAATGTTTATCTGAAGCTCTGCACAACAACGTTCCAGTGAGACAAGGAGGTTTTGGTAGGCCGCAGGAACCGTGGTGCACGAAGGTTGTGGTGAACCTAGCCAGGAAGAAAAGAAAGGTGTATAAAAGGTTCAGAGAGCTAGGAGATGTTAGAGATCTAGAAGAGTATAAGGCTTGTAGAAAGCCTTAGACGTTCTGCAGATGACACTAAAGTCGGTGGAGTGGTAGATAGTGAAGAGGGGTGTTATAGTTTACAGAGTGACTTGGACAAGTTGCAGAGCTGGCCGAGAGGTGGCAAATGGAGTTTAATGTGGAAAAGTGTGAGGTAATGCACTTTGGCAGGAACAATAAATGTGTAGAGTATAGGGCTAATGGTAGGGCTCTTAATAGTGTTGAGGAACAGAAGGATCTTGGTGTATGTGTCAATAGATCCCTGAAAGTAGGCAGTCAAGTGGATAAAGTTGTTAAGAAGGCATATGGAGTCTTAGCTTTTATTGGTAGGGGGATTGAATTTAGGAGCCACAGCATCATGTTGCAACTGTACAAAACTCTAGTGCGGCCGCACTTGGAGTATTGTGTGCAGTTCTGGTCCCCACATTATAAGAAAGATGTGGAGGCATTGGAGAGGGTACAGAGGAGGTTTACCAGGATGTTGCCTGGTATGGAGGGCAGGTCCTATGAAGAGAGGTTGAAGGATTTGAGGTTGTTTTCGTTAGAAAGGAGGCGGCTAAGAGGGGATCTTATTGAAGCATATAAGATGATTAGAGGTTTAGATAGGGTGGACAGTGATAGCCTTTTTCCTAGGATGGAGAAAGCTAGCACGAGGGGACACAGCTTTAAATTAAGGGGTATGAGTTATAGGACGGATATCAGAGGTAGGTTCTTTACTCAAAGAGTGATTAGGGAGTGGAATGCCCTGCCTGCAGCTGTTGTAGATGCGCCAAGTTTGGTGGCGTTTAAGAGGTTAATTGATAAGTATATGGAAGAGAAGGGAATGGTTTAGTTTGGAGGGGCATTGCTTTTTATTTTGGTCGGCACAACATCGAAGGCCGAAGGGCCTGTTCTGTGCTGTAATGTTCTAAAGGAACTTAAAAAGGAAATTAGGAGAGCCATAAGGGGTCATGTGAAGGCCTTGGCGGGTAAGATTAAGGAGAATCCCAAGGCCTTCTACAAATATGTGAAAAGTAAAAGGATGAGAAAGGAAGGGATAGGACCTATAAAAGGTGAAGGGGGAAAAGTCTGCAATCGATGAGTCTGACCTCAGTGGTTGGTAAGCTGATGGAGAGGCTTCTGAGGGACAAGATTTATGAGCATTTCGAGAAGTTTAGAATGATTAGAAATAGTCAGCATGGTTTTGTCAAGGGCAGGTCGTGCCTTACGAGCCTAGTTAAGTTCTTCGAAAATGTGGCTGAACATTGATGAAGGAAGAGCGGTGGACGTGTGTATATGGACTTCAACAAGACATTTGATAAGGTTCCACATGCAAGACTTCTTGAGAAGATGAGAGGGCATGGTATCCAAGGAGCTTTGGCCTTGTGGATCCAGAACAGGTTTGCCTGCAGAAGGCAGAGAATGGCTGTGAATGGGTCTTTTTCTGCATGAAGGTCGGTCACCAGTGGAGTGCCCCAGGGATCTGTTCTGGGACCCTTGCTGTTTGTCATTTTCATAAATGACCTAGATGAGGAAGTGGAGAGATGCGTTAGTAAGTTCGCTGACGATATGAAGGTCGGTGGTGTTGTGGATGGTCTGGAGGAATGTCAGAAGTTGCAGCGAGACATAGATAGGATGCAAGACTGAGCGGAGAAGTGGCAGATGGACTTCAACGCAGATAAATATGTAGTGGTCCATTTTGGCAGGACCAATGGGATGAAGGAGTACAATATCAAGGGTAGGAGTCTTAGCTGTGTTGAAGAGTAGAAGGATCTTGGGGTACGGGTGCATAGGACTCTTAAATCAGCCTCGCAGGTGGAGGATGTGGTCAAGAAGGCGTATGGTGTACTGGCCTTCATTAATCGAGGGATTGAGTTCAGGAGTCGGGAGGTAATGCTGCAACTTTATAAGACCCTTGTCAGACACCACTTGGAGTACTGTGCGCAGTTCTGGTCGCCTCACTATAGGAAGAATGTGGAAGCTATTGAAAGGGTGCAGAGGAGATACAAGGATGTTGCCTGGATTGGGAGGCATGCCTTATGAAGATAGGTTGAGGGAGCTGGGACTGTTCTCCCTGGAGAGACGAAGGTTGAGAGGCGACCTGATAGAGGTTTATAAAATGTTGAGAGGAATAGATAGGGTGGATTAGAACAAAGAACAAAGAACAAGGGTGGTTCGGGAGTGGAATGCCCTGCCTCAAGCAGTTGTAGATGCACCAAGTTTGGTGGCGTTTAAGAGGTTAGTTGATGAGTATATAGAACATAGAACATAACAGCACAGAACAGGCCCTTCGGCCTTCGATGTTGTGCCGACCAATATAAAAAGCAATGCCCCTCCAAACTAAACCATTCCCTTCTCTTCCATATACTTATCAACTAACCTCTTAAAAGCCACCAAACGTGGCGCATCTACAACTGCTGCAGGCAGGGCATTCCACTCCCGAACCACCCTTTGGGTAAAGAACCTCCTTGATATCCGTCTATAACTATCACCCCTTAACTTAAAGCTGTGTCCCCTCATGCTAGTTTTTCCACTCCTAGGAAAAAAGGCTATCACTATTCCACCTATAATTATACCTTATAATCATATATAGTTTCGTCAGTAGAACATAGAACATAGAACATAAAAGCACAGAACAGGCCCTCGCCTCGATGTCTGTGCCGCCAATATAAAAAGCAATGCCCTCCAACAAAACCATTCCCTTCCTTACATATACTTATCAACTAACTCTTAAAAGCACCAAACCGCTGAGCATCTACAACCGCTGCAGGCAGGGCATTCACTCCCACAACCACCTTTGGGTAAAGATTAGGGTTCCCTCTAGCCGCATCCTTCTAACGAAAACAACCTCAAATCTATCAGTCTCTGTCATAAGACCTGCCCTCATACCAGGCAACATCCTGGTAAACCTCCTCTGTACCCTCTCCAATGCCTCCACCTCTTTCTTATAATGCGGGGACCAGAACTGCACCCAATACTCCAAGTGCGGCCGCACTAGAGTTTTGTACAGTTGCAACATGACGTTGCGGCTCCGAAATTCAATCCCTCTACCAATAAAAGCCAAGACGCCATATGCCTTCCTAACAACCTTCTCGACCTGACTGCCTACTTTCAGGGATCTATGCACATACCCACCAAGATCCCTCTGTTCATCTAGACTACTAAGAATCCTACCATTTGCCCTATACTCTACACATTTATTATTTCTGCCATAGTGCATTACCTCACACTTTTCCACATTAAACTCCATTGCCACCTCTCGGCCCAGCTCTGCAACTTGTCCAAGTCCCTCTGCAAACTATAACACCCCTCTTCACTATCTACCACTCCACCGACTTTAGTTTCATCTGCAAATTTACTAATCCATCCTTCAATACCCTCATCCAGATCATTTATAAAAATTACAAACAGCAGGGGCCCCAAAACAGACCCCTGAGGTACACCACTAGTCACCGAACTCCACGATGAATATCTCCCATCAACCACCACCCTCTGTCTTCTATCTGCTAGCCAATTCCTAACCCAATTAGCTAAATCACCCTCTATCCCATACATATGCATTTTCTGCAGAAGCCTTCCATGGGCCACCTTATCAAACGCCTTACTAAAGTCCATATATACCACATCATCCGCCTTACCCCCATCCACCTCTTTGGTCACTTTTTCAAAAAACTCAATGAGGTTAGTAAGGCACGACCTACCCTTCACAAAACCATGCTGACTATCTCCAATCAATTCATTACTCTATAAATAACTATAAATCCTATCCCTAATTATTCTCTCCAACACTTTGCCCACCACAGAAGTAAGACTCACTGGCCTATAATTCACTGGAAGGTCTCTCTTCCCCTTCTTGAACAACGGGACCACATTCGCTATCCTCCAGTCCTCCGGAACCACACCCGTAACCAACGACGACCTGAAGATCAGAGCCAGAGGCTCTGCAATCTCCTCTCTTGCCTCCCAGAGAATCCGAGGGTAAATCCCGTCCGGCCCAGGGGACTTATCCAACTTCAAACCCTCGAGAATATCTAGCACATCCGCCCTATCTACTTCGATACCTTCCAGTTTGCTACCCTGTACCTCAGTGTTCTCCATAACTACATTTACATCACCCTGCGTGAATACCGAAGAGAAATATTTATTAAGTACCTCTCCAATCTCCTCAGGCTCCACGCACAACTTCCCACTGCTGTCTATGACTGGCCCTAATCTTGCCCTAACCAATCTTCTATTCTTAACATATCTAAAGAAAGCT